>CM033642.1:68885216-68973254 GCA_019512145.1 Engystomops pustulosus
CTCACTGGATGTTTTTTCTTTTTCGGACCATTCTCTGTTAACCCTAGAGATGGTTGTGCATGAAAATCCCAGTAGATCAGCAGTTTCTGAAATACTCAGACCAGCCCTTCTGGCACCAACAACCATGCCATGTTCAAAGGCACTCAAATCCCCTTTCTTCCCCATACTGATGCTCGGTTTGAACTGCAGGAGATTGTCTTGACCATGTCTACATGCCTAAATGCACTGAGTTGCCGCCATGTGATTGGCTGATTAGAAATTAAGTGTTAACGAACAGTTGGACAGGTGTACCTAATAAAGTGGCCGGTGAGTGTATAAGAATATTATCACAGTCACGCCTGGATCTATGAGTAATTTTCCTAGGTTTAGATTTTGATGGCAGAACTTTTTATAGACTCCCTAATATACCCCTATAAATGTAGGGTTGTTTACATACAGTGTATGGTGATATACTTTCTTTTTATGAAATATTTTGGGGGCGCAGTGAGCCTTGGTTCTGGTTATTTGGTAATTATACACACAGAGTAGGATACATTATTTTTATGACCTTGCTCATGGGTTTGGTCTGATTATAGTCTTCATGCCTGTGCGCTGTGGGGGCTTATAGAAGCTTTTAGCTTCTCTGGTATCTGCACTTATTTCTTCTAGTGCCCTATCTACTACCATTTTCTTTGTATTATGTATTTTGCCTTACCCTCAGCCCACTGTAGCTACTATATATTTGTTTGTCTGATTATTTGTATTTGATCTTGGGTCACAGGACAGTGTTCGCAACAGAGCTCTATAGGAGGATATCGGCATCATCGGGTACCCTTATCTCTCCTCTGTTTTCTTGTTTGACTGTTTTCCCTTTTTTCATTGTTTTTATGTTTTTTGTCCGGTTAGTTGTTTTACATGTACTGGTTACTAATAAAGATTACTCTTTTGCTACTTAACACATGGTTTTGTGTAAATTTTCATATGATGTTGTTCATGTGTGTAGCGATTTATGCCATTTATTGTATGGTCTGGACCCATTTCTTTGTATATATATATCTGCTATAAAAGATAAATGTGTCTTACTGACAAAAAACAAATGTCCGGGGGACATTTCAAAATGTCTCTAAAAAGGTGCAAAGATTGCAATGCGCCAAAAAGTGTCTCAAAAAAGTCACCGGCCTCAGAAATCACTGGTTAACAGCAGCTCAAATTAGTGAGCAGGTCACTGCCACACAGAGTTCTAGCAGCAGACACATCTCTACATCAACTGGTAAAAGGAGACTGCAGCAGCCTTCACGGTAAAATAGCTGCTAGGAAACCACTGCTATGGACAGGCAACAAGACTTGTTTGGGCTAAAGAACACAAGGAATGGACATTAGACCAGTGGAAATCTGTGCTTTGGTCTGATGAGCCCAAATTTGAGATCTTTGGTTCCAACCACTGTGTCTTTGTACAACGCCGAAAAGGTGAACAAATGGAGTCTAGATGTCGTGTTCCAACCGTGAAGCATGGAGGAGGAGGTGTGAATGTGTGGGGGTGTTTTGCGGGTGACACTGTTGGGGATTTATTCAAAATTGAAGGTATACTGAACCAGCATGGTTACCACAGCATCTTGCAGCAGCTGCTATTCCATCCGGTTTGGGGTTAGTTGGCCTATCATTTATTTTCCAACAGGACAATGACCCCAAACACACCCAACAGGCTGTGTAAGGGCTAGATGATCAAGAGGGAGAGTGGTAGGGGTGCTACAACAGATGACCTGCCCTCCACAGTCACCAGACCTGAACCCAATCAAAATGATTTGGGGTGAACTGGACCGCAAAGTGAAGGCAAAAGGGCCAACAAGTGCTAAACATCTCTGGGAACTCCTTCAAGATGTGTTGGAAGACCATTTCAGGTGAATACCTCTTGAAACTCATCAAGAAAATGCCAGGAGTGTGCAAATCAGTAATCAAAGCAAAAGGTGGCTACTTTGAAGAACCTACAATATAAGACATATTTTTAGTTGTTTTAAACTTTTTTTTTTGGTAAGTATATAATTCCACATGTGTTAATTCATGGTTTTGATGCCTTCAGTGTGAATCTACAATTTTTATAGTCATGAAAATAAAAAAAACTCTTTAAATGAGAAGGTGTGTCCAAACTTTTAGTCTTTGCTGTATATAAAATAAAGGTACCGTAATACTTACCCCTAGCACTCACCCCGATGTCCTCTTCTACTCGCGTATCTTCTCTTGTGGCTCCTCTCTGGAAGTGTGGGCAGCAGCTCAACTATGCGCTCTGCACAAACATACTTGATGACACTGTGGCGTGGCATTGTAACATGTGTGTGGAGAGAGCATAAAGACAAGCCTCTGCCCACACTGCCAGAATGACATCAGGAGCCACGAGTATAAAAGGATGCCATGGGTGAGTGCTGGAGGCAAGTTTGGGACATGTCATTACTGGGGGAGGCTGCATGGGGCGTGTCATAACTGGGGAAGGCTGCATGGGGCGTATCATTACTAGAGGAGGGCTACCTGGGGCATATCATTACTGGGAGAGGGCTGCATGGGGTATATCAGTACTGGGGGAGGCTGCATGGTGCATATTATTATTGGGGGAGGCTGCATGGGGCATATAATTACTGGAGGAGACCTGAATGGTGCCTATTATTACTGTAGGAGGTTTCATGGAGAATATCATTACTGGGGGAGGTTGCATGGGGCATTTCATTTCTGTGGGGGCTGCTGTATGGGGCATATCAATACTGTAGAAGGTTGCATGAAGCATATAATTACTAGGGGGTTGCATAGGGCATTTCATTACTAGCGGGCTGCTGCATGGGGCATTTCATTACTGGGGGAGGGTTGCATAGGGCATTTCATTAGTGTGGGAGGGATGCATGGGGAATTTAATTAGTGTGGGGAAGCTGCTGGGCATTATGTTAATGAGGGAAGACTGCTGGGCATTTCCTTACTTGATGAGGCTGTAACCAATGCATTTCCCACTCTTATATATACACAAGTATTTTCCAATATTATACGTTTTTCCAGTATTTTGTGGTAAAATAAGGGGCCGGGCTTATACTCGGATTGACTTATACTTATAGCCGCTTATATAAGGTAGTCTATTAAAAGTTAAATCTTATACCACTTTGTCAAAATGAAACTTTAATTTGACATGGGTTTGAGATATTTATTGTTTTAGTCCTTTCACAAAGTGGCAAAGGACAAATACTGAACCAACGATCCATATCATTTCGTATTTTCAATGCACAGAGTCTTCTTCCCCAGTCACTGGTGCATGAATGGACCTCACATGAACACATGAATCACATGAACCTCATATGACACAAGAAAGGTAAAGAACAGACCATGGGTTCATTGCTTGTGACCTGGAGAAAGTATGCATTTGTGTGCAGGTTACCTTAGAGTGCTAGTTCTTTGTCTGCCACAGTTGAGGTTTTCAAAAATAGTTGCATTTGCAGCATGCTTTTTTTTGTTTGTTTATTTTTTTTGTGAAAATGTCAGTACTTCTTTATCTTTATATTTACTTTACATGCCAGAGCCATATTAACTCCTTCAGGACAGATGGCCATTGATGCCTGAATGTCCATGTCAATTTTCGCAATTCTGTTATGCGCTTCTGTGGTATCTTTGAAAAGCTTTACATATCATAACAATTTTTACTTTGTTCATTTCATGAGATTGATTGCTCCATGTTTCAATATCACAGATATACTATCATTTACTTCTCTACTAAGCCACTCTGTTGATATTTCTACTTTTGTGACTTTTTCCAACTTTTCAAGTCTCAAATAATAACTAAGGCACAAGCTAATGCACATGCTAACCCACGCCCTCTATAAAAAAAGACACCCATGGCACAAAACAAGTGGCACAAATGCATAATAGCTCAATACAAAACAAGGAAGAAGTCACAAAAGCCTAAAACACTTTAGAAAAACCTGTCCGTAATAATACGTTTTACTCAAGGTCTCCAATTCTAAAGTATAATTTATACATTGACTAGATGTTATCTTTAAGATGTATTTGAATCAGAAGTACAAAGACCTTGAATTAAAAACATGGTATGTACATTAAAGGTAGCAAATATCTCCTTCACGGCTTAAGGGAAGCACAGTAAAATAAATGAATGTAGGATGATGTCATAATTTCTAACATAAAAATCCTTGAAAAAGCAATTCAAGTATTGTATTTGTCTGTAAGAACTTATTTCAGCTCTCCAGGAATATATTGTACTTTCTAATAGGTTAAAATACCTGAACCCAGGGGCTATAGCCATACTTAATGCATTTTATTATATGAATTGTGTCTAGCCTTGAACATCTTAAAGCATCAATTTTGCTACAACTAGGATCGGCTGGTCCAACATATAATCATATTATCAGGAACCTGTGTGAAGTATTGTTATATGTTTAATGAAAATGTTTTTTATTTTATATACTTGCTAAATACTGAAAACTAAGATGATGGCAGACTCCTGTGCAGTGAAAGAATGTGGGCTTTGTCAGATCTACGATACCCACCCACGCTATGAAGAACAGAGCTTTTGTTTCTGCAATGCCTACGATTTACTAACCAATGAACAATGGACATTACTTCTTATCTCTGGCTAGCCAAGCCCAGGTCCAGCCCACTGAAGGTTTCTGTAAAATCCTTTGTGATGTGAATAAAGTTTCTCACATCTGCCTAGCCTTGCATAGCATCAGGCGTCGACAGAGATTGAGATATTATACCATACACTTGGCAGAACTTGACACCTGCACAAAAAGAAAGGTTGAACTTACCACCTGTATACAGGAACCAAATGTCTTCTTATCCTTGTGGTTCGCCATAAACATCCATCCTGCATGCGCGAACCTGCTGATACACGCAGGCGCGATGTCTTGTTAAAGGATCGGGTTCTACACTAATGAGACTCTGGGACACCGGTGTACATCTCCAAATTATCCTTTCCTTTACCCAGCACCTTGATGAACTAACCTTGAGTTGGAACATGCAGTTCCTCCAAAAATATAAGGACTGTTTATATGCTTTTCCTTTATAAACATAAGTATCATCTAAAAACGGACTGAGTTCGCTTAACGGTTCATTCCATCCTAAACTAGATGTTTCTGTATCTCTTTACAATACTGGAGCTTATACAAAAAAGCAACGGAAACCTATATCTCTTCTGATTGGACATTTTCATTCATCAGCAATATCATAGGAGTACAAGTGCAAATGAATATATGATTCATAGATGTGATATATTTTCTTTTATCTGAAATATTATAGGAATATAAATGTATATATGATTCATTGATGTGATATTTTTTATATCATTGCAGGGAAAGATATAACAAGGAATCCTTGTTTATTTAAATTTGGGCATATTTTATATTTTACATATATCATATTTGATATACTCACACCTATTGGATAACCTATTCAGTTACAATTTAGGAGTATAAATATACATTAGTGGGAGAGATTTACATGCGAGTCACCCATACGTTAGTATAGTAAAGATACAATGGTGGAAACATATAATGATTGTTAGTTATCTATTTATTTGTGTATTGTTTTATCCATTTCAATGTCAGGGTTTTATGCGTTAAAGATTATTATTACAATCATTTCTTTACTTGTGCCAGTGTTCTACTTTCAAAATTTTTTTTTTACATTTTAGGCTATGGTGTCAGCCTACTTCTGAGCAAAGGCCTGATGTGTTTATTTAGGTGGAATATTCTTATGACCCTCTTAAAATTTAGCATAAATGTTAACTTCCACAGCTGGAACTGTGGGAATTTGAAACAAAACTCCCTTAGACTTTGCTGAATTTTTGGTGTCCACTCCTTGTCTTCTGATGCTGCACCCCTCTTAACTTGGGTTGGTCATTTGTAGATGGTCTAGAAATGGGCATATCAGAATTGAGTCTTTTATGAGGTCAGGTATCTTTCTGTTGATGAGTCATTGAATTGTAGCTTGAATAGTTGTTCTATATCACATAGGAAAGGGATAACCTTCAGGTGATGGACAGCCAGATATACATACTATTCAAACAGTAACTAGGCATTTCTGTTGAAAAACTGAATGTACAAGGCTTTTTAGAAGTAGCAATCCACAGTTAAGTGACACTTCTTTCCACAGACCTTCATCAGACACTATGGATACAGATATATCCATATGCAGATTTATAGAAAAATATTCAGGTGCACAAGTAAAAATGTGTTGGGTGCACAACCTGGAGGTGCTTGGTCCTTAAATACAGTTCAAAAATAAGCAACTCACTAAAAAAATTGCTACTTTTCAGGGAGAAAACATCATCACAAAAACATTGCATCACAATACTTCATACATTCAGGATTACAATTCAGGATTATGGTAGATTACAATTGTAGATTATGGTATTGCATCTGCACTGGTATGGATATCTTCTTTCTATGTAGCCAATTTACTTATAGAAAACTTTAAGGGCAAACTATATTTATGCCACAAAGTGGACAGAGCCAAACTTAAAACACTGTTCATATCCCACTAGTTGGGTAAGGATCTCAGCACTCAGAAGGGCAAGCCCGAGATTGACCCTGGATTTCACTGTGCTTTGACCAATTTATAGCGTTAGTTAGCACTATATTACACCCTGTAGAATCCAGGTACATCATCCATTATGGCAATTAACAGTGGATACATTGGGGGTCATTTACTAAGGGCCCGATTCGCGTTTTCCCGACGTGTTACCCGAATATTTCCGATTTGCGCCGATTGTACCTGAATTGCCCCGGGATTTTGGCGCACGTGGTCGGATTGTGGCGCATCGGCGCTGGCATGCACGCGACGGAAATCGGGGGGCGTGGCAGAAAGAAAACCCAACGTACTTGGAAAAACCGCCGCATTTAAAAAACGAAAATGTGTCGCTTGGGAAGCGCTTACCTTCACCTGGTCCAGCTCGGTGTATTCCGGCGCATTCAGATGATTTTCAGTGCAGCAGCGCTGCCTGGTGGACGGCGGAGGAACTACCTTCATAAATCCCGTCCGGACCCGAATCCTGTTCGATATGTGCATTGCGCCTGCCTGTATCAATTCACCGTTCATGTAAACTCTATCCATCTGACGGATTACTATACTATGTGCAGGGTCATATGCGCCGCCCACATTTGTATAAGAACTTCTTTATCATCGCCGTTCCTTCTCTTGTTTTTCAGTACTATAACTTATCAGTCTCAATTGGGATATTAATGACCAATAGGGGCATTTGATCCCTTGGTCTATTTGGGATATGCTTACTATGTTTAGTTTAGGGTACTTAGTGTTAACCACTTCTGTCATCTTTGTACGGCGCAATGCTCTACTTACACTCAGTGTTAACCACCTTTTGTTAGTCTTGTACGGCGTGATGCTTTATCTGTTTTAAATATACATTGTCATCTTTTAATCTAACAGGGTACTAAGGTGGTATATTAGGACTCTTAAAATTAGACCTACATACTTAGTTCACAACTGCCTTATGGCATCATTATACTTACTGTGTGTCCTATCACCAGGGTAACTCCGTTCTCATGACAACGGCATCACATGTTTATCTTATTTCCGGTTTGGCTTCACGCGCGAGCCGCTGTATGACCGGAACACTTTTTCCTACTTCCGGTCTGGTGGAACGCAAGTGACACGCAACACGCGGTCAGGCGCTTCCAACCAGGTCAATACTGAAATAGTTCTCACAGTCTTACTATTTACACATGTACCTATAAAGAGCTTTTGCACTTTACTAATACTAGGATATTTTTTCTCTTTTAATCAAAAAATTTTTCTAATGGGTTGTACTGGTGGGCGGGCCTACATTTGGTGGATGACGACACATCCGCCCTGCCATTCCATCTGAGCTGCAGTCAGCACATATAAGGCACATGAGCGATAGGTGAGTTTGTCCCCTGAGGAAGCCTGTTTTACAGGCGATACACGTGGGGTCTCTCTATCTCCTCCCTGGCTCTTGGTCATTTGCGATCCAACGGTAATGTTACCCTTTAATTAATCTATTTGCAGTTATACTGTTTTCATAGTACATACATTATATGACAGCTTTTTATTCATTTACCATCTTTGCACTTTCTTCATGTTAAGCTGTCATTCATTAGGTACATTACGTCTGTTAACTTGCACTTTATTATTTTTGCTGGGGAGCGTGTTTGTTTCTATTGTGTCCAGCTGTGTCTGGCTCTTTTAAGTGTTTTTAATTTTTCTTATGTACTGTATATCTAATTATGCAAAATCAATAAAGGATTACATTTTTTCCATATACACATCGAACTTTCTTCCTTTTTTCCTGTGTTATAATTCACGATGTGTGGAACTAATATCACCTGCAACTAGACCCATAATTTCAGTTTGAATCCTGTTCAGAGAACGCGCCGCTGGATCGCGAATGGGCCGGGTAAGTAAATGTGCCCCATTATATTAATTCATGGTAGAGATGTCTATCAGAGAAACATTGTATATTCATGTATAGGCTGACATTACTGTCTCTCAGATGAAAAAATATATAATTTTGTTTATATATAATATAATATATCCTGGCTCTAGCTCCCCTCATTTCCCAGGATAGTTAATAACTGGGGGTTATAATGGGTTAACAAAAATATTTCATATTCATTCCTCCGACTGTCTCTGTGTGTCTCTTTCTTTCCAACTGTCTGTGTGTCCCTCTCTCTCCGACTCTGTGTGTGTGTGTCTCTCAGACTGTTTCTGTGTGTGTCTCTCTCTCTGACAGTCTGTGCGTATCTCTTTCTGACAGTCTCTGTGTATCTTTCTTTCTCACTGTCTCTGTGTGTGTCTCACTCTCCGATTGTCTGTGTGTGTGTCTCTCTCTCTGACTCTGTGTTTTTCTTTCTTTTAATCTCTCTGTATGTCTCTCTCTTAATCACTCTATGTATCTCTTTCTTTCTGACAGTTTTTTTTGTCTATGGGAAGATTTATCAGAAGTGTCTGAGAGCAGAACTGCTGTAGTTGCCCATGGCAACCAATCAGAGGTCAAGTTTCATTTTCCCACAGCCATTTATAAAATAACAGCTGATCTCTGATTGGTTTCCATGGGCAACTGGAACAGTTTCACCTCAGACATTTCTCATAACCCCCCCACCCCACCCCCACCCTATCTCTGTATCCCTATCCATTGTAACTCACACATTAGCTGTCTCATACTCATTGCCTATAGTAACCTATCAAAGCTCAGAGCTAATGGTATGACCTGTAACAGAATAGCAACCAATCACAGCACAGCTGCCACAGCAGCAGAGAATGGTTCCTATAAATGTGGGTAATAAGTGTATATTGGAACGCGCAGGGTTAAAATTTCAGCTCAAAAATCTAGTCTATGACGTTCCCTGAGTCACAGAGAGTGTCTGTCTGTCTATCTCTGACACTCTCATTCCAGTGTATATCTGTCTCTGACACTCTCATTCCAGCAACTGTCTTGTCTCTGACACTCTCATTCCAGTGACTGTCTTGTCTCTGGCACTCTCTTTCCAGCCACTGTACTGTCTGCACAGTAGACAGGGGTCTTTGCATCATAGTTAAATATGATGACAGCATGCTGTTTGACAAGCATATGGAGATTCCTTATATCATATTTCATTTGGGTTGGGAAGTAAGATTTCCTGTTATGGAGACTTCCCAATTAAGGCCACCTTGCAGGTGTGTGGAGACTTATAGCCATGGATGCTCCACTGATTTTGAGTATTATGCAAATACATTTTCCAGGATGGGGTAAGGAAAACATTGCCAGACTACCAGCCTGCTTCTGACCCCGAGCCTGGACTATGATACGGTACTGTATCCTTAGCCACCACCACGGGCTAGTCACACCTGTAGAACAACCTGGTGGTACCCAGCCACAGCAAGACCATCTCGCTTTGCTGTGGGCTCTGGTGAAGACCAGGTGCCACTTAGATTCTGGTTCCAGGTGTTGGCTAGTACCATCTCCCGCAATGGTCCAGAGGGTCCACTGACCCCGAACTCTGACAGTAAGATCTGGCCATGGACCCTGCCAAGGTGTCACGTCCGGTACTGTCTGATCTTTCCAGCATTGTTGCCCAGCAGTCCCAATAGATTGCTTCACATGAAGAACTGCTTGGTCAAGTTACCACCGTGCTGCAACAGCTGTTTGCCTCTCAACACCTGACTCCAATGACTACAACAGTTCCTGAAATTTCTTCAGTCACTCCGGCTAGTCTACCGGCAGCAGAACTGGTCAGGGCTACCCCTCTATGGGACAGAGGCAATCCTGTCACGGCCATCCAAACTGCTTTCCTGGCTGAATTCTGCTCCGTATTTTAGGAAACCACATGAGCCTCCTCAGCTGAAACGGCGCTACTGAACCTGCGCCAAGGAGACTCATCCATAGGCATGTATGCCGTCAAGTTCCGTACACTGGCTACCGAGCTCTCCAGGAACAACACTGTCCTCTCAGGTCAAAGACCCATTGGCCACTCATGACCTGCTGCTAATCTGAGTGGTCTCATCACCCTGGCCATCTGGATAGATGTGCGGTTCACGGAGCGTGCTGAAGAGCAATCGCAAGTCTGGCTTCCACATCTGCCTTGCTTGGCTCCGGTTTTCCAAATGCCACTCCATCCTCCAGACACACAGTCTACAGTGGAACCTATGCAAGTCGACAGAGCCCAACTCACCGCTAACGAATGCTCCAGACGTTGTCAGGAAAACCTCTGCTTGTATTGTGCCAGTCCCAAGTACTTCATTGGGGCTTGTCCCGTCCATCCCCAATGTCCCCAGATGTGAATACAGATTCTCCATGCCTGACAGTTCCTGTGCTCCTCAGTGTTGGTACCAGTGCTCCTGTGCAAGTCTCTGCGTTCTTGGACCCTGGTTCTGCGGGGAACTTTGAGGATGCCACTCTGGTCTCACAGCATCAAATTCCAGTGGTTCCTCTCAAGCAAACTCTAGTCATTTACTCTTTCGGCTGAGTGGTTCCAGGGTGTTCCCCAAGCTGGATCTTCGGGGTGCCTACAATCTCATCCGGATCCACAAGGGTGATGAGTGGAAAACAGCATTTAACACCTGTGACGGGCACTTTGAGTACCTAGTGGTGCCTTTTGGACTTTATAATGCTCCTGCTGTCTTCCAGGAATTCGTGAATTACATTCTCAGGGATCTGCTGTACTCATGGGTCGTGGTTTACCTCAACAACATCATGGTCTTCTCTCCTGACCTCTAGACCCATCATTCACATGTACGGCAAGTTCTTGTCCGCCTCCAGGCCAATGTCTTTACACCAAGCTGGAGAAATGTCAGTTTCACCAACGAGGTCTTCCTTTTTTTGGCTACATAATCTCCGACAGAGGTCTCCAGATGGATCCTGATAAGCTGTCTGCAGTTCTACAGTGCCCACGCCCAGAAGGTCGACAAGCCATACAGACATTCCTGGGTTTTGCAAACTATTATCGGCAGTTTATTCCACATTTTTCCACTCCGGTGTCTCCCATCGTGGCACTTACTAAGAAAGGTGGCAATTCCCGTGCCTAGCCCCCTGCGGCTGAAGAGGTTTTTTCCAGGTGGAAGTTCACTTTTCCTTCGGCTCCTGTTCTCACGAGGCCTGACACAGAGAAGCCCTTTCATCTCGAGGTGGATGCATCGTCCATAGGAGCTGGAGCTGTGCTCACCCAGAAAGGGCCTAAGGACCGAACTCTCACATGTCAGAGAAATACGGGGTATTCAGAGAAAGGCTTCTCAATTGACCTGACAAGGCGCAAAACATGTTGTCCAGATTTTAATTATTTATTCTACATGTACCTTTTAAGTTCACCGGGGAGACCTTCCACCGGCAGGAACAAGGCAGCACCCGATATGCGAATTGACAGCGTTGTGCCTGGAAGCACAACCAACAAAGGTGAGCAGAATCTTCCTACAATTCAAGAAACCCACATTTATTTGCACCAGGGAGCACCTGTTTTTCTTTTCTTCAAACTCACTTCTTTTTAAAGCCTTTTTCTCCCACACGGAGAAATTATTCTATTGGTGACCGAGAACTGCTTGCCATCAAACTTCTTGCTGTGGAGGAGTGGCGCTATCTACTGGAGGGGGCTCTCCATCCCGTGTGTGTGTATACCTATCACAAGAACCTTCTGTACCTCCAGACAGCTCAGCACAGCTTTGACAAGAATATCAAAGCTGATGCACTGTCCCGTGCTTTGTTGTCGTTGGAGAGGAGCCTGTTCTTCGTCATACCATCTCTCCTGAACAACTTGTTGTAGCAGCTCTGATGGATCTTTGGCAGTTATCTCCTGGCAAGACGTATGTCAGACCTGCACTCTGGAAAAGGACTCTGACTTGGGGACATTCTTCGCGACTGGCTGGGCACCCAGGGGTGTAACGCTCCGCAATTTAATCTGGACTTTTCATCTGCTTACCACCCTCTGTCTCTGCCCGTCAAGATAACTGGGCTGGTCCCCTACCACGGGTTGAGTTTTCCTATAACTCTTTTGACTCTGGGTCTGCTGGCGCAGCTCCGTTCTTTGTGGTCTACGGATGAATCCCTTGCCCTCCTCTTCCGCTGTCTACTCCTTCCGATGTCCTTTTGGTAGAGGATCTGGTGCAGGACCTTAAATCAATTTGGGACCAGATGCGCCAGTCTCTTCTCAGTACCACAGACAGCACCTAGACTCAGGCTGACAAGAAGCAGTGCCCTCCTGTCTTCTCTCCGGGGGACAAGGTGTGGTTATCATCCAGATATGTACAACGATTCCAAGCTACAAGCTTGGTCCCTGCTTCCACGGTCCCCTTGAAGTCATCAAGCGCATCAACACTGTGGCCTACAAGCTCCGCCTCCCTCCATCGCTACACATCCAGAACTACTTCCATGTCTCCCTCCTGAAGCCTGTCATCTTGAACCGCTTCTCTAAGCAATCTCCTCTTCCCGCTCCTAAGGCTGACTCCCCAGATGTCAATGAGGTTAAGGAAGTGCTGGACATGAAGAACGTGAGAGAAGGCAGAGAATATAACAGTGAAGTCATGGTGGGGAGCTCTGAACGCCTCCTCCTCTGTGATTGACATCATGCATCAGACTTCAGGACATCTAGTTAGTGATGCCTCTGGATGTAGGATCATCAATTACATTGAAGAGGGCTTTCTGAAACAGAGAGAGCTTGATTTCAGTGTTAAAATCTCCGCTTCCTTGACTTTATACAACCAGTTTGCATCTCACATCGAATTGATTGATTTTCTGGCTGATGCCACCACACTAGTTCATGAAAGAAACATCTGGAAGGTGATGAAATCGGTATAGTGGCACTTATCAAACCTTATCTTTCCAGTCCTATGTGCTACCTTCTATGATCTGGAAGGTTTTCATCTGCTTTACAACATACTGGAAATGGTTTAATAGGTCAATTTCTGCTGACAGGTTCCCTTTAACTACAGAGGTTACTGGGGCATGTACTATCCTGACTTGCACATGCCCCAGTAGCCTCTGCAGTTAATTTGCATATTACTAAAATAAAGGTTTTTTTAACTTCCCCTAAATGGGGAACACATGTCTTTATTTCTGCTAGTTTTTTTCTTTAATTTTTCCGACTTTTAACTGCGACTTTTGTTGTTGTTTTTCAAGTACACCTTGGTCTGCACCTTGTGCAGTGTGCCTTATAAATCTTTATTTTCCAGATGTTCCATGCGACTTTACACTTATGTACAACTTTTCTTGCTTATTTTTGCAACTTTTTAGGTGCAAATCTTCACCTGGTCAACAAGGTGCAGAGAAAGGATTTTTTTTCATGGACCCTGTTTTAACATGTAAATTGACATTATATCACAGGCTTTAAATGTTTAAAACTATGCACTTTAACCTGTTGGGCATTGAAAGTTTGGGCTGTTTTTTTTTAATTCACTTCTAAGGGTAAAGTCACACTTGGCATTAACGCATGCGCTTTCAAACAGTTGAGAAGAGCAGATTTTCCTAATTATATTACTGTGTGCATGGTGTTTACAAAAGCAAGCATTAACACAATGTTAACACAAATGTTATCATGTTAACAAACTTTTTTTTAACTAGAGGTTAGCTTGTATGTTAAGATCTTGTTAACACATGTATTTTGTAAACACAATGTTGATAGTAATGTTATTAGGCAAATATCCTCTTCTCAGCTGTTGACGCATGTGTTTAAACCATGAGTGGAGTTGAGACACTTGAAACAAAAAGTCTCAAAAGGAAGCCAAAAGTTGGGCCTGCCAGGATAGGAAAAACTGAACATGTATCACAAGAAAAAAGACATGATCACACATTAGGTGCAAAAAAAGATCTTCCAAATGTCTCAATCATATGCCAAAGAAAAAAAAAATAAGATACACGTCACCCACTGTCTAGGTCCTGCTGAGGCATCAAAGCATTTCCAAAAAAATTATGCTTACTTTACCATACCTTATAATAATTAGATAAGGTTTGATGATGGAGTTCAATTGTGCATTTCTGATTTACAGTTCAATTTTGTAACATCTAATTCTAGAACCTTTTCCTAATTAGACATCTTTGGTTGTGTGATGTCTCCTTGCTTCACATTTTATTACTTAGAAATCCAGAAATCAAGGCATTTTCACTTACCGTATAAGCTGAGTTTTTCAGCACAAAAAAATCTCAGCTTATACTCGAGTCTATAAAAAAAAAAGTGTACTCACCTTCAGACGCCCCACCCTGCAAGTCCTCTTCTGTCCAACAATGTTCCAGCTCATTCACATCACAGTGTGTGCCGTAGGCAGCGCACACACTAGAACGTCAGTGAGCCACTGACGTCACAGCACGAGCGACCGCACAGAGGGAGCCAGAGCCGGAACATTGTTAGACAACCAATGCATTTCCAACCCTGGCTTATACTCAAGTCAATCGTTTTTTCCTGTTTTTTTGTGTTAAAATTAGGTACCTCGGGGTTATACTTGAATCGGCTTATACTCGCGTATATACGGTACTTTTTCCTGCAAGTGTTTCATTCATGCCATTATTAAAACCACATATCAATGGGGCTCGTTATTCGAGACGAGCACTCGAGCATCTGGAAAAGTTCGTCTCGAATAACGAGCACTCGAGCATTTTAGTGCTCGCTCATCTCTACTCTTAACCCCTTAATGACCGCTGTTACGGCTTTTTACGGCGGTCATTAAGGGCATTTCTTCTGACGCGCCGCCACAATTTCGGGACATGGGGTCAGTATACTGCCGGTGTCGGGCTGTGATTTCACAGCCCAGACCTGGCACTAACACCCAGGATCGGAAAAACTTCGATCCCGGGTGTTTAACCCCTTACAAGCCGCGGTCAAGCATGACCGCATTTCAAACTTGGAAAATGAAGAATTTTTACAAACTTTTGCCGAATGTTCACTTTTTTTCAGATACAAAACGCAAAACTTATCACTTAAATTGTACAACTAACATGAAGTACAATGTGTCACAAGAAAACTGTCTCAAAATCACCTTGATATGTTAATGCGTTCCAAAGTCATAACCAATTATCGTGAGACATGTCAGATTTAAAAAATCGAGTCTGGTCATTGAGCTGAAAACTAGTGTCGGTGATAAGGGGTTAAAGTTGCAGTAAAATTTGTTTTTATGTTTGAGATTTCTAACTTTATGAGGGGATATTTCTGTTTCTATGAGGCATCCGTACATAATCCATAAAGAATATTAAAGGGGCGATTCTCCTGTAACTGACCCTGACAATTTGTTTCAAGGTGCCAGGGTTCAGGAGATATAGGTGTTTGAAATGCACCCCCCCCCCCCAGCTTGTCAACTGAAATCAGAAAGCATAAGGAGCTGCAGGAAAGACTTAGCTTACAGTTTGCGGAATTGGAGAAGTATCCTTTCTGATTTCAGTTGACAAGCTGGGTGGGGGGTATTTCAAACACCTATGTCTCCTGAACCCTGGCACTAGAAACAAATTGTCAATGTCAGTTACAGGAGAATCCCCTTAATTTCTTTTATGGATTATGTACGATGCCTCATAGAAACAGAAATATCCCCTCATAAAGTTATGAAATCTCAAACATAAAAACAATATTTTACTGCAACTTTAACCCTTATCACACCAACACTATTTTCAGCTCAATGACCAGACTCGATTTTTTAAATCTGACATGTCTCACGATAGGTTGGTTATGACTTTGGAACGCATTAACATATCAAGGTGATTTTGAGACAGTTTTCTTGTGACACATTGTACTTCATGTTGTTATACAATTTAAGTGATAAGTTTGTGAAATGTTCTGTTTTTTCAGACACGAAGTAAAACTACCCAAAAAACTTGATAATTAACATTTACAAATATCTGCTTTATGTTGGGATGATATTTATTTGCTTCCGGTCATTTTTTCTAAAGATGTTATGAGGCCAAAACTTTAGGTGCCATTTTTTTTTCATTTTCATGAAAACTGCCAAAATCTCCATTTTGAGGGACATCTCAGCTTCCAAATGATTTTGAAAGGCCTAAATAATAGTAAAACCCCATAAATTACCCCCCCTAGAACTTCACACCCCTCAACTATGTAAAACGATCTATTACCCTTTAAGTGTTTCACATGGGTTAAAATAATATGACCTACGATTTAGAAACTTTAGAATTTTTTTGGAAAATACATTTATAGGCCAAAACTGACCGTTTCATAATAAAATTAAATGATGAAACCACTGCAATGTTTGATGCCAATTCCTCCTCCGCGAGTGTACTGATACCCATATGTGGTGGTAAATTGCTGTATGGGCGCACGTTCGAGTATAGAATGAAAGGAGGTGCCATTCCCAGCAATTTGTATTGTCACATTGTACACCTATAAATTTTTATTTTTGGTAATGCGAACAATAGGAGGGCTTATTAGTACGGGATGAATACAGTGTATAGATATTTATTTTGGGAGTCTAAAGCTTATTCTGAGATTTTTATTAACTATTTCAAGGGGACACAAACAAAATCATCAATTTTTATTTTTATTTTTAGCTTTTTTCCCCCCGCACACCGTAATGTAAAATAATATTTTATCTTTATTCTCTGGTTCACTACGATTGCGGTGATGCCTCATTTATTAGATTTTCTTTTCTTTGCTCAATTTTCCTGAGTAAAACCAATATTGGAGAAAATCGCATTGTTTTTTACTATTGAACACTCTTCAGGGCCATAACTTCTGAATTTTTCTGTTGTCAGATCTGCCTGAGGGCTTATTTTTTGCAAAAAAGTTGTTCTTTTCAGTGTATCATATTACAGGAAGTTTTTTTTGAGGTTTTTTTTATGGACTTTCACCGAGCGGTTTCAATATTGATTAGGTTTATTGTACAGATTGTGGATGCGGTGATACCAAATATGTACGTGTTTTGTGTTTTATATACTTTATTTGCATTTTATGTGTAACTGGGGATTTTATGGGACTTTATTTTATTTATTTAATTATATTATAAATGACTAATCTTTTTTTTTTTTTTTTTTAACTTTCTTACATTTTCTACTTTTTGGCTTGAACAAGCTGTTGTTCACCTTACACTGCAATAGTGTGTAAACGTCCACGTGGGCACTAACACACGCGGTCATGCTTGACCGCGGCTTGTAAGGGGTTAAACACCCGGGATCGGAGTTTTTCCGATCCTGGCGGTGTTAGTGCCAGGTCTGGGCTGTGAAATCACAGCCACACCGGCTATAATGACCCGATGTCCGAAATCGCGGCGGTGCGTCGAAGAAATACCCTTAATGACCGCCGTAAAAAATCTGTAAATTAAGGTCCATGACCACTATTTTTGAGACATAAATTGGTTTTTCAAACACTTTAATCCAAGGGTACTGAATGAATTCGGCTTTCTATAAGAGAGGACATCTTGACAAAATATGAAACTTTTTTCTGTAGATCTAGTTTTACAGACATGTAGACATGCAGTTTATTTTTGTTATATTTTGACCTGAAAGGTGGTAATTAGAATACTTTCCAATTGCATCAACAACTCTGAACGCTCTGTTTGCAACTCTTTTACTATGTAATTCAAATGCAAATAGAATAGAGCCATGCAGAGACTTACATTAAAGATTACTGCGTGGGCAGTTCCTCAGTATTTGCTTCATCTGTAGGGTTTTGGTTTGTAAATAAAAAGTATGAATATAAAAAGACAAGACTATACCCTTACTGTCATTATGGAAATCTGCAATAGAAATATGTAATATATATCTTATATCTATATCTATATATATATATCTATATATTATATGTGGTTTTAATAATGGCATGAATGAAACACTTGCAGAACAGTACCGTGTATATGCAGTATAAGCCGATCCAGTATACCCCGAGGTATACCCGAGTAATTTAACACAAAAAAACAGGAAAAAACGATTGACTTGAGTATACGCCAGGGTGGAACTGCATTGGTCCCAGCCTGCCCCAGTATACAGCCAGCCAGTGCTGCCCCCCAGATACAGCCTGCAGCCCCCTGCCCTCCCAATATATATATAGATCAGCCCCTGCCCCCCAGTATATAACCTCAGCCCCTGCCCCTAGTATACAGCCAGCAGCCCCCTGTCCCTTTATACAGCCATCAGCCCCCTGTCTCTCAAGATAAAAAAAAATGTACTCCCTCGCCGACACCCCCCGGAGGTCTTCTGCTAACATGTTCCGGCCTGGCTCCCCTGTGCGGTCCTCGTGCTGTGACATCATGGCTCACTGACGTTCTAGTGTGTGGCGCTGCCTACAGCACACACTGTGATGTAAATGAGCTGGTAACATTGTTGGACAGAAGAGGACTTGCAGGGGGGGCGTCTGAAAGTGAGTACACTTTTTTTTTATAGACTCGAGTACAGCTGAGATTTTTTTGTGCTGAAAAACTCAGCCTTATACGGTAAGTGGAAATGCCTGATTTCTGATTTCTAAGTAATAAAATGTGAAGGAAGGAGACATCACACACCAAATATGTCTATTTAGGAAAAGGTTCTAGAATTACATCTTACATTTAACTGTAAATCAGAAATGCAACAATTGTACTCCATCCTCAAACCTTATCTAATTATTATAAGGTATGGTAAATAAGCTATTTTTTTTGGAAATGCTTTGATGCCTCAGGACCTAGACATTGGGTGATGTGTATCTTATTTTTTTTTTCTTTGGCATATGATTGAGACTTGGAAGATCTTTTTTTCCACCTAATGTTGATCATGTCTTTTTCTTGTGATACATGTTCATTTTTCTCCTATCCTTTGCCATCGCCCAACTTTGGCTTCTTTTGTGAACTCTTTTTGTTTTCAAGTGTCTCACTACCCCCACATTGTCAATATAACAAAGCTGCGTTCAACCTCTGAGAAGAGAGATTTTGCCTAATATATTACTATCAACCATTGTGTTTACCAATACATTTGTTAACAGATTCTACATCAAGCTAAACAATCTCGTTAAAAAAATGTTTGTTAACATGATACATTTGTTTTTGTTTTTGTGTTTTGTTGTTTTTGTTTTTTTTTTTTTGTGTTTGTTTGTGTTGTTGTTTTTGTTTGGTTGTTTTTTGTTTGTTTTTATGGGATGTGGTTGCGTTGGGTGTTGTGTGGGAATAGTTGGGGGTTGTTTTTGTTGTTGTTTTTTTGTTTTTGTTTTTTTGTGGTTGTTTTGTTTGGTTGTTGTTGGGGGTAGTAGGGTTTGTTTGTGTTGGTTTAGTTGTTTTTTTTTTTTATGTGTTGAATGTTTATTTGTTGTTTTGTGTATTGTTTTTTTTGATTTTTTTTTTTGTTTGTTTGTGGTGTTTTAGTTGTTTTTTTTTGTTTTATTGTGGTATTGGGAGTGGTGTTGTTTTTGTTTTTTTTGGTTTTTTGATGTGTTTTTAGTTTTTTTTTTTGTATGGGTTTGTTTTTTTTTTTTGTGTCTTGTTTTTTTTTTGTTTGTATGTTTGTGTTTTTTGAGTTTTTGATGTTTTTTTTTGTTGTTATTTTTTGATGTTTTATTTTTTTGTTTTTTATTTTTGTATGTTTTTTTTTTTTAGGGTATTTATTTGTTGTTTATGTTTGGGTGGGTGTTGTTGGTTTTTTGTCTTGTTTTTTTTTTCTTTTTGTTGTTTAAGTTATGTGTGTTGTTGTTTTGTTTTGGGTTGTTTTTTGTATGAGTTTATTTTTTTAGTTATTATTTTTGTTTTTTTTGTTTGTCCCCCCCCCCCCCCGCCCCCCCCCCCCCCCACCCTAACACCCCACCATCCCCCCCCCCCGCACCCTCCCACCCCCCCCACCCCCCCCCCCCCCCCGCCCCCCCTCTCCCCCCCCCCCCCCCCCCCCCTCCCCCCCCCCCCCCCCCCCCCCCCAACCCCACAACCCCCCCACAACCCCAGACCCCCCCCCCAAACAAACACCCCCCCCCCCCCCCACCCCCAAACACCCCCCCCCCCCCCGCCCTTTTTTTTTTTTTCTTTTTTTTTTTTTTTTTTTATTTTTTTTTTGTTTTTTTTTTGTTTTTTTTTTTTTTTTTTTATTTTTTTATGTTTATATTTTTTTTTTTGTTTTTTTTTTTTTTGTTGTTTTTTTTTTTTTTTGTTTTTTGATTATTTTTTTATTTTTTTTGTTTTTTTTTTTTCTTTTTTTTTTGGTTTTTTTTTTTTTTTGCTGTTTGTTTTTTTTGTGTGGAACTTTGTTTTTTTATTTTAATTTTTTTGTATTTGTTTTGTTTGTGTTGTGTTTTATTTGTTTTTTTTTGTTGGCGGGTTTTGGTTAGTTTTGGCTTTTGTTTTTGTGTGTTCCCTTTGTTGTTGTGGATTGGTTTGTTTTGTTAAGTATTTTTGTTTTGGTGTTGTTGTTGTTTGTTGTTTTTTGTTTTCATATGTTTTTTGCAATTTTGTTTTTGTTTGTGGTTTTTTAATATTTTGTTGTGTGGTTTTGTTGTTTGTTTTATAGGTGGTTGTTTTCTGTCGGGTTTGTTTTGTGTCTGGTTTTATGGTTTTTTGTTTTTTTTTTTTTTTGTTTTTTTGTTTGTTACTGAATGATTTGTTGGTCACGTTGTGCTTCAGCCTCTTTTTAACTCCTGCATTCACCAGTATATATTAGGCAAATCTGCTCTTCTCAACTGTTTGAAAGCGCATGCGTTAATGCCAAGTGTGACTTTCCTTAGAAGTGAATAAAAAAAACCAGCCCAAACTTTCAATGCACCAACAGGTTCAAAGTGCATAGTTTTAAACATTTAAAGCCTGTGAAATAACATGTAAATTGACATTAAAACAGGGTCCATGAAAAAAAAAATCCTTTCTCTGCACCTTGTTGACCAGGTGAAGATTTGCACCTAAAAAGTTGCAAAAATAAGCAAGAAAGTTGTACATAAGTTGTAAAGTTGCATGGAACATCTGGAAAATAAGACTTATAAGGCACACTGCACAAGGTGCAGACCAAGGTGTACTTGAAAAACAAACAACAAAGTCGCAGTTAAAAGTCGACAAATTAAGAAAAAAACTAGCAGAAATAAAGACATGTGTTCCCCATTGAGGGGAAGTTAAAAAAACCTTTATTTTAGTAATATGTAAATTAACTGCAGAGGCTACTGGGGCAGTGCAAGTCAGGATAGTACATGCCCCAGCAACCTCTGTAGTTAAAGGGAACCTGTCAGCAGAAATGACCTATTAAACATTTCCAGTATGTTGTAAAGCAGATGAAAACCTTCCAGATCATAGAGGTCACATAGGACTGGAAAGATAAGGTTTATAAGTGCCACTATACCGATTTCATCACCTTCCAGATGTTTCTTTCATGACTAGTGTGGTGGCATCAGCCAGAAAATCAATCAATTCGATTGAGATGCAAAATGGTTGTATAAAAGTCCAGGAACGCGGATTTTTAACACTGAAATCAAGCTCTCCTGTTCGAAAGCCCTCTTCAATGTATTGATGATCCTACATCCAAGGCATCATAACTAATGTCCTGAAGTCTGCTGCATGATGTCAATCACAGAGGAGGAGGCGTTCAGAGCTCCCACCATGAGTTACGTATATTCTCTGCCTTCTCTCACGTTCTTCATGTCAGCATTCCTAACCTCATGACATCTGGGAGTCAGCCTCAGGAGCGAGAGGAGGAGATTGAACAGTACGTCAGAGAGGACGAGCTGCTCATTACAAGTGAAAGTAGCTCTGCGAGGTCTCACGGAGGGAGGGAGGGACGGATGATACAGGGCCACAGGGTTGATGCGCTTGATGACTATAGCTGTAACAGGGACCGTGGAAGCAGGACCAAGCTTGTAACTTGGAAGTCGTGTCAACTGATGATCGATATAACCACACTGTTCCCCGGAGAGAAGACAGGAGGGCATGCTTCTTTCAGCCTGAGTCTAGGTGCACGTCTGGGAACTGAGAAGAGACTGGCGCGTCTGGTCCCAAATTGATTAAGGCCCTGCCCAGATCCTCTACCAAAAGGACATCGAAGTAGTAGACAGCGGAAAGAGAGGGCAAGGGATTCATCCGTAGACCACAAAGAACGGAGCTGCGCCAGCAGACCCAGAGTCAAAGGAGTTATAGGAAAAACTCAACCCGTGGTAGGGGACTAGCCCAGTTATCTTGACGGGCAGAGACAGAGAGGATGTACAGATGAAAAGTCCAGATTAACTTGCGGAGCATTAAAACCCTGGGTGCCCAGCCAGTCGCGAAGAATGTCCCCAAGTCAAAGTCCTTTTCCAGAGTGCAGGTCTACATACGTCTTGCCAGGAGATAACTGCCAAAGATCCCACCAGAGCTGCTACAACAAGTTGTTCAGGAGAGATGGTATGCCGAAGACGGCTCCCTCCAACAACATCCAAAGCACAGGACAGTGCATCAGCTTTGATATTCTTGTCAAAGCTGTGCTGAGTCTGTCTGGAGTTACAGAAGATTCTGTGATAGGTATACACACACATGGGATGGAGAGCCCCTCCAGTAGATAGCGCCACTCCTCCAGAGCAAGTTTGATGGCAAGCAGTTCTCGGTCACCAATAGAATAATTTCTCCTTGGTGGGGAGAAAAAGTCTTTAAAAGAAGCCACATGTGAGAGTTGAAAGAAAAGAAAACAGGTGCTCCCTGGTGCAAATAAATGTGGGTTTCTTGAATTGTAGGAAGATTCTGCCTCACCTTGTTGGTTGTGCTTCCATGCACAACGCTGTCAATTCGCATATCGGGTGCTGCCTTGTTCCTGCCGGGGAAGGTCTCCCCGGTGTAAAATTGCCGAGAAATCCGGGGTAATACCTTGATGAACTTAAAAGGTACATGTAGAATAAATAATTAAAATCTGGACAACATGTTTCGCGCCTTGTCAGGTCAATTGAGAAGCCTTTCTAAAATACCCCATATTTCTCTGACAGTGAGAGTCAGTTCCTTAGGCCCTTTGTGGGTGAGCCACAGCTCCAGCTCCTATGGACGATGCATCCACCTCGAGATGAAAGGGCTTCTCAGTGTCAGGCTCGTAAGAACAGGCCAAAGCAAAAGTGAACTTCCACCTGGAAAAAACCTCTTCAGCCACAGGAGGCCACGATGGGAACACCGGAGTCGAAAAATGTGGAATAAACTGCCGAGGAATGTCTGTATGGCTTGTCACCTTCTGGGCGTGGGCACTGTAGAACTGCAGACAGCTTATCAGGATCTCTGGAGACCTCTGTCGGAGATTATGTAGCCAAAAAAAGGAAGACCTCATTGGTGAAACTGACATTTCTCCAGTCTTGGTGTAAAGACATTGGCCGGAGGCGGACAGAACTTGCCGTACGTGTTATGATGGGTCTAGAGGTCAGGAGAGAAGACATGATGTTGTTGAGGTAAACCACGACACATGAGTACAGCAGATCCCTGAAAATGTAAATCACAAATTCTGGAAGCAGCAGGAGCATTATAAAGTCCAAAAGGCACCACTAGGTCTCAAAGTGCCCATCTCGGGTGTTGTAAATGCTGTTTTCCACTCATCACCCTTGTGGATCCGGATGAGATTGTAGGCACCCCCGAGAATCCAGCTTGGGGAACATCCTGGACCACTCAGCCGAAAGAGTAATGACTAGAGTTGTGCTTAGAGGACCACTGGAATTTGATGCTGTCAGAACCAGAGTGGCATCCTCAAAGTTCCCCGCAGAACCAGAGTCCAAGAACGCAGAGACTTGCACAGGAGCACTGTACCACACTGAGGAGCACAGGAACGTCAGGCATGGAGAATCTTTATTATATCTGGGGACTTGGGGATGGACAGGACAAGCCCCAATGAAGTGTGGGACGCACAAACCAAGCAGAGGTGTTTCCTGACAACATCTGGAGCGGTCATTGGCGTGAGTTGGGCTCTGTCGACTTGCCATGGTTCCCTGTACTGTGCGGCTGGAGGAGGAGGGCATTGGAAAACAACGGAGACAAGCAAGGCAGATGTGGAAGCCAGACTTGCGTGCTCTTCAGCACGCTCCTGAACCGCACATCTATCCAGATGGCAGGGTGATGGGGACCACTCAGAGTAGCAGCAGGTCACGAGTGGCCAATGGGTCTTTCACCTGAGAGGGACAGTCCTTTTTGACAAGGCCGTGTCGTTCAGGAGGCTCAGTAGCCAGTGTGCGGAACTTGACGGCATACCATGCTATGGATGAGTCTCCTTGGCGCAGTTCAGTAGCGCATTTCAGCTGAGGAGGCTCATGTGGTTTCCTAAAATACGGAGGCAGAATTCAGCCAGGAAAGCAGTAGGGGGCCGTGACAGGATTGCCTCTGTCCCATAGAGGGTAGCCCTGACCAGTTCTGCTGCGGGTAGACTAGCCGGAGTGACTGACAAATTTCAGGAACTGCTGCAGGAACTGTTGTGTCATTAGAGTCAGGTGTTGAGAGGCAAACAGCTGTTGCAGCATGGTGGTAACTGACCAAGCAGTTCTTCATGTAAGCAATCTATTGGGACTGCTGGGCAACAATGCTGGAAAGATCAGACAGTACCGGACGTGGACACCTTGGCAGGGTCCATGGCCAGATCTTCTGTAGAGTTCGGGGTCAGTGGACCCTCTGGACCTTGCGGGAGATGGTACTAGCCAACACCTGGAACCAGAATTCTTGCTGCGGCTGGGTACCACCAGGTTGTGTTCCACAGGTGTGACTAGCCGGGTGGTGGCCAAGGATACAGTACCGTATTGTAGTCAGGCTCGGGGTCCGAAGCAGGCTGGTTAGTCTGGCAATGTTTTCTACCCCATCCTGGAAAATGTATTTGCATAATACTCAAAATCAGTGGAGCATCCATGCATAAGTCTCCACACACCGCAAGGTGGCCTTAATTGGGAAGTCTCTAAAAGAAATCCTTCTTCCAACCCCAAATGAAATATGATGTAAGGAGTCTCCACCTGCTTGTGAAACAGCATGCTGTCATCATATTTAACTATGATGCAAGACCCCCTGTCTACTGTGCAGACAGTAACAGTGGCTGGAAGAGAGTGCCAGAGACAGACAGTCACTGGAATGGAGAGTGTCAGAGACAGACAGTCGCTGGAATGAGATGTCAGAGACAGATATACACTGAATGAGAATGTCAGAGATAGACAGAGACAGACCTCTTGACTCAGGAACTCATAGACTAGGTTTGAGCTGAAATTTTACCCTGGCGCATTCCAATATACACTTTTACCCACATTATAGGAACCATTGTCTGCTGCTGTGGCAGCTGAGCTGTGATTGGTTGCTATTCTGTTACAGGTCATACCATGAGCTCTGAGCTTTGTAGGTTACTATAGGCATAGTATGAGACAGCTAATGTGTGAGTTACGATGGATAGGGATACAGAGATAGGGTGGGGGGGTTATGAGAAATGTCTGAGGTGAAACTGTTCAGTGCCCATCGGAAACCAATCAGAGATACAGCTGTAATTTTATAAATGGCTGTGGGAAACTAAACTTGTCCTCTGATGGTTGCATGGGCAACTACAGCAGTCTGCTTTCAGAACATTCTGAAATCTCCCATAGACAAAAAAAACTGTCAGAAAGAAAGGAGATACACAGAGTGATTAAGAGAGAGACATACAGAGAGATTAAAAGGAGAAAAACACACAGAGTCAGAGAGTCAGAGAAGAGGAGAGACACAACACACACACAATCGGAGATGAGACACACATAGAGACGTCTGAGAAGAGAAGACACACAGCGACTGTAGAAAGCAGATATGCACAGACTGTCAGAGAGGAGACACACAGAAACAGTCTGAGAGAGACAGAGAGAGAGGAGAGAGTCGTAGAGAGAGGGAAACACACAAGACATGGGAGATGAGACACACACGAGACAGTGAAAGAAACACACACAAGACTGTCAGAAAGAGATACGCACAGACTGTCAGGAGAGAGAACACACACAGAAACAGTACTGAGAGACACAGACATACCACAGAGTCGGAAGAGAGGGACACACACGACAGTGGAAAGAGAAATGAGGGGAGCTACGAGCCCGGATATATTATTATTCGTAAGGATTACTCCGGGTGATCGTCGTGCTCTAGGCAGACCACCAACACACAGGGAATTCACACATGTGAGTAGGTAAAATGGCCTCAGCCAGCTTTATTGGGCAGTACACAACTCAAAACATAAAAATAAATACCTACGCCTCCTCCGGCACTAACTAACATCGAGGTTCCCTACCTCACCAGGTGCTGGCCTACTGCCAGCCACCCCAAAAACACAGTAACAGTTCACTGCCACAGCTCCACAGGCCTGCAGTAGCCTGTCTCTTTCCCCAGGGTGGAGCCCAGTGTGAAGTCTGCCCCATGTATTAGTGCAGCCCCCCAGCTGAAACTAATCAAATTAATTAGACAAGACCAACTTTCCAGGTCTGTCTTCTACTCAGCTTTCATAAGGCAAAATGCCTCATTTATGCCCAAAACTTCTCTAGTGGCAGCCACCCTGCCACAATATATAAACAAAATTATAGATTTTCATCTGAGAGACAGTATGTCAGCCTATACTGAATATACAATGTTTCTCTGATGAGTACACCTCTACCATGAATTAATAAATGTATCCACTGTTAATTGCCATAAGGATGTTATGTACCTGGATTCTACAGGGTGTAATATAGTGCTGACTAACGCTATAAATTGGCAAAGCACAGTGAATCCAGGGTCAATCTCGGGCTTTCCTTCTGAGTGCTGAGATCCTTACCCAACTAGGGGATATGAACAATGTTTTAAGTTTGGCTCTGTCCAGTTTGTGGCATAATATAGTTTGCCCGTAAAGTTGTCTATAAGTAAATTGGTACATAGAAAGAAGGATATCCATACCAGTGCAGATGCAATTTATTACTTGCTTCAAGTGATGTATTAGTGGGGATGTGCAAGCCTACCATAATCCTGAATTGTATCCTGAAGGTATGAAGTATTGGATGGCAATGTTTTGTGTGATGTTTTTTCGTGAAAATACAATTTGTTTATTGATGCTGTTGATTTTGAACTGTATTTTACGGACCAAGCACCTCAAGTTGTGCACCCAACACATTTTAGCTTGTGACCTGAATAGTTTTCTATAAATCTTGCATATGGATTCTATCTGTATCCCATTAGTGTCTGGATGAAGTCTGTGGAAAGAGTGTCACTTAACTGTGGATTGCTTACTTTCTAAAAAGCCTTGTACATCAGTTTTTCACAGACATGCCTAGTATGTTTGAATAGTATGGAGATTCTGGCTGTCCATCACTGCGGTTATCCCTTGTCCTATGTGATATAGAACAACTATTCAAGCTACAATTCAATGACTCCTCAAACAGAAGATACTGACCTCATAAAAGGAAAAAAACTCATTCTATGATATGCCCATATCAGTTTTTAGAATTCTATCACAATGACTCAACCCAAAGTTAAGAGGGGTGCGCATCAAAGACAAGGAGTGGACACCAAAAATTCAAGGAATAGCTAGGGGATTTGTTTCAAATTCCCACAGTGTCCAGCTGTGCAGTTTCAATTGGATGCTAAATTTTAGAGGGTCTAAGAATATTCACCTAAATAAACACATCAGACCTATGCTCAGAAGTCAGGGCGACACCATAGCCTAAATGGTAAAATAAACATTTTTGTAATAGTAGAAACACTGGACAAGGTTAAAGAAATGATGGTAATAATAATCTTTAACGCATAAAACCCGACATTGAAATGTGATAAAAACAATACACAATAATTAGATAACTAACAATCATTATATATTTCCACCATTGTATCTTTACTATACTCACGTATGAGTGCATCATGTAATGCCTCCCACTAATGTATATTATACTCCTAAATTGTAACTGAATAGGTATCCATAGGTGTGAGTATCTAAATTGAATATATGTAAAAATACAAATAGTGCCCAAATTTAAATAAACAGGCATTCCTTGTTATATCTTCCTCCTGCTTATGATATGAAAAATATCACATGAATGAATATTAATCATTTATATCTATAATATTTTGATAAAAGAAAATATACACATCTATGAATTCAATATATTCCATTTGGCACTTGTACTCCTAGATATTGCTGATAATTGAAATGTCAATCAGAGAGATAAGGTTTTCCATTGCTTTTTTGTAAAGCTCCGTAGTATTGTAGAGATACAGAAACATCTGAGTTTATGGTGGAATGAAACCGTTAAGCGAACATCAGTCCGTTTTTCAGATATCCTTATGTTTATAAAGGAAAAAAATGCATATAAAACAGTCTATATTTTGGGAGGAACTGCATGTTCCAACTCAAGTTAGTTCCTCAAGGTGCTGGAAAGGAAGGATGAGATGAATTAGAGGATGTACAACTGCGGTGTGCGACCTCATTAGGGTAGAACCGATTTTCTTTAACAACAATCGCGCAGCGTGTCATCAGAAGCTTCCGCTCATGCAGGATGGATGTTTATGCGAACCACCAAGATAAGAAGACATCTGGTTCCTGTATACAGGTGTAAGTCAACCTTTCTTTTTAGTGCAGGTGTACAAGTTCTGCCAGTTGGTCATATATATCTCAATCTCTGTCGGACCTGTGCATCAAGGCTAGGCAGATGTGAGAACTTTATTCAACATCCAAAGAATTTTCAGAAAACTCGCAATGGCGGACCTGGGCTTGCGCTAGCCAGAGTAAGAAGTAATGTCACATAGTTCATGGTAGTAAATCATAGGCATTGCAGAACACCCAAAAGCTCTTTTCTTCATAGCGGGGTGGGGTAGCGTAATACAGACAAAGCCCACATTCTTTCAGCTACAGGAGTTCTGCGCCATCATCTTAGTGTTTCGTATTTAGCAGTATATATAAATAAAAAACATTTTCATTACAACATATAACAATACTTCACACAGGTTCCTGACAATATATTATGTTGGACCAGAGCCGATCCTTATTTGTAGCAAAATTGATGCTTTAAAGATTCCAAGGATACGCACAATTTCATATAAAAAATGCATAAGTATGGCTATAGCCTGTGTTCAGGTATTTTAACCTAGTAGAAAGTCAATAATATTCCTGGAGTGGAAGCTGAAATACAGTTCTTACAGACAATACAATACTTGAATTGCTTTTCAAGGCTTTTTATGTTAGAAATTATGACATCATCCTACATATTTATCGTTTGTGCTTCCCTTAAGGTGAAGGATGAATATTTGCTACCTTTAATGTACAACCTGTTTTTAATTCAAGGTATTTGTACTTCTTTGATTCAAATACATCTAAAGATAACATTAGTCAAGTATAAATTATCTTTAGAATGTGTAGACCTGTGAGTAAATACGTACTTTTACGGACAGGTTTTTCTAAAGTGTTGTAGGCTGTTGTGACTTTTTCCTTGTTTTGTATTAAGCTATTATGCATTTTGTGCCACTGTTTTGGTGCATGGGTGTCTTTCTTTAAGAGGGCGCTGGGTTATGCTGTGCATTAGCTTGTGCCTTAGTTAGTATTTGAGACTTGAAAGTTTGAACAAAGTCACAAAAGTAAAATATCACACGAGTGCTTAGTTAGAGAAGTAACTCATAGAATATGCTGTGAGATTGAAAATGGACCATCAGTCTCCTGCAAATACCAAAGTCAAAATTGTTATGATATGTAACAGCTTTTCAAAGATGAACCAAAAAGACGCATAAAGAATGCGACAATTGACATGGACATTCAGCACTCATGGCCATCTGTCTTGAAGGGTGAATATTGGCTCTGGCATGTAAAGTAAATGTAAAGAAGAGTTAGTACGGACATGTTCACAAAAAAATAAACAAACAAAAAAAAGCATGCTGCAAATGCAACTTTTTTTGAAAACCTCACTGGCAGAAAAGAACTAGCACTCTAAGGTAAACCGTGCACACAAAGCGTCTTTTCTCCAGGTCAAAACAATGAACCTATGGGGCTGTGCTTACCTTCTTGTGTATATGAGGTTCATGTGATCATGTGTTCATGTGAAGGTCCATCATGCACCAGTGTGGGGAAGAAGACTCGTGCATGAAAATCAACGCAATATATGGATCGTTGGTTTAGTGAATTTGTTCCTTGCCAGCTGTAAAGGACTAAAAACAAACAATAAATATCTCAAACACATGTGCAAATTAAAGTTTCAACTTAACTTTTCAGACTCTTATAAAGCCGCTATAAGTATAATTCAATCCGAGTATAAGCCCGGCCCTTATTGGGCGAAATGCGTGGGAAATGCTTTGATCAAGGCCCAATTCAAGAGGGAAATGCACCAGCAGTGCCCTCATTAACAATGCCCAGCCAGCTTCCCCACACTAATTAAATTCCCCATCATCCTCCCACACTAATGAAATTGCCTATGCAACCCCCCCGCATGAAATGCCCCCATGCAGCCAGCCCGTAGTATGAAATGCCCGATCTGCACCCCCAAGTAATTATATGTCCATGCAACCTTCTAACAGTATTGATATGCCCCATACGCAGCCCCCACAGAATGAAATGCCCCATGCAACCTCCCCCATAATTATTTCCCATGAAACCTCCTACAGTAATAATAGGCCCCATTCGGTCTCCTCCATAATGATATGCCCCATGGCAGCCTCCCCAATAAGATATTGCACATCGCCTGATCCCCAAACTGATCTATCCCCATGAGCCCTCTCCAGTAATGATATGCCCAGGTAGCCCTCCCTAGTAAGACACGCCACATGCACAGCCTCCCCAGTAATGAGACATGCCCAACTACCTCAAGCCAACTCACCATGGCATCCTTTATTACCCGTGGCTCCTGGTGTCATTCTGGCAGTAGTGGGCAGAGGCTTGTCTTTATGCGCTCTCCACCACATGTTACAACTGCCACACGTGTCATCCAAGTAGTGTTGTGGCAGAGCCATAGTTGGACTTCTGCCCACACTTCCAGAGAGGAGGCCACAAGAGTATCGCGAGTGAAGAGGACATCGGTGTGAGTGCTGGAGGTAAGTATTACCTTTATTTCTATTAACAGCAAAGACCTAAAAAGTTTGGACACACCTCTATTTAAAGGTTTTTTTATTTCATGACTATAAAAATTGTCAGATTCACACTGAAGGCATCAAAACAACATGAATAACATGTGGAATTATATACTTAACCAAAAATTTGAAACAACTAACAATTTGTCTTATTGTAGGTTCTTCAAAGCCACCTTTTGCTTTGATTATGATTTGAAGGGTTCCCAGAGAAGTTTAGCACTTGTTGGCCCTTTTTGCTTCACTTTTGCGGTCCTGCTCACCCCTCAAAACGATTTGATTGGGTTCGGTCTGGGACTGTGGAGGCCCGGTCATCTGTTGTAGCAGCCCCTACCACTCTCCTTCTTGATCATCTAGCCCTTACCGCTGGTGGTGTGTTTGGGACATGTACCTGTTGGAAATAAATATGAATGGCCAAACTAACCCCCCAACCGGATGGAATAGCAGTCTGCTGCAAGATGCTTATGGTAACCATGCTGGGTAAGGATCCTTCAATTGTGAATAAATCCCACCAACAGTGTCACCCGCAAAGCACCCCCACACATTCACCACCTCCTCCTCCATGCTCACGGTTGGAACACGACATCTAGAGTCCATGTTGTTTACCTTTTTCGGCGGTGTAACAAAGACCAGTGGTTGGACCCAAGATCTCAAATGTTGGCTCAATCAGACCAAGCACAGATTTCCACTGGTCTAATGTTCCATTCCTTGTGTTTTTTGCCAAACAAGTCTTGTTGCCTGTCTCCATAGACAGTGTGTTTCCTAGCAGCTATTTTACCGTGAAGGCTGCGGCAGTCTCCTTTATAAGTTGTTGTGTCTGCTGCTCTGAACTCTGTGTGGCAAGTGACCTGGCCTTCACGAATTTGAGACTGGTTAACAGTAGTTCTGAGGCCGGTGCCTTTTTTTGAGACATTTTTGGCGCATTGCATTTTTGTCCTTTGTAGAGAATTTTGAAATGTCCCACCGGACATTGGTGTTTTTTTTTTGTCGTTAGGGTAAACACTTGAGCTTTTATAGCAGATATAATACAAGAATGGTCCAGTACCATACATAAATGGCTAAATCATACACACTATAAATATCAAAAAGAAAATATTCAAAACCCATGTCCAAATTAAAGTTCAACTTGTAACTTTAATGACGACCTGATATAAGCGGCTATACGATAACGTCAATCCGAGTCTAAGCCCGCCCTTATTTTACCACAAAATACTGGGAAAAAAAGTATATATTGAAAAGACTTGGGTTATATAGAGATGGGAATGCATTGGGTACAGCCTCATCAAGTAAGGAATGTCAGCAGTCTTCCTCTAACATAATGCCAGCAGCTCCCCAACTAATTAATTCCCCATACATCCCTCCCACACTAATGAAATGCCCTATGCCAACCCCCCCCAGTCAATGAAATGCCCCATGCAGCAGCCCGCTAGTAATGAAATGCCCTTATGCAACCGCCCCACGTGAATCATATCTCCATGAAAACTCTACAGTAATAATTAGGCCCCCTCAGGTCTCCCCAGTAATATATCACCATGCAGCCTCCCCCCAATAAAATATGGCACATGGCAGCGCCTACCCCAGAACTGATATATCACCATGCAGCCTCTCCCAGTAGGAATGCCCAGGTACCTCCTCTAGTAATGACACTCCCACATGCAGCCGCCCCCAGTTAATGACTGTCCCAAACTACCTCCAGCACTCACCATGGCATCATTTTATACCGTGCCTCCTGGTGTACATTCTGGCAGTGTGGGCAGAGGCTTGTCTTTTAGCTTCTCCACACACATGTTTGTACATGCAACACGTGTCCATCAAGTCATTTTTTTTTTTGTTGTGCAGAGCGCATAGTTTGAGCTTTCTGCCCCACACTTCCAGAGATGAGCCACAAGAGGAGATTACGCAGTAGAAGAGGAACATCGGGTGAGTGCTAGAGGTACGTATGTACCTTTATTTTTTATATACAGCAAAGACTAAAAGTGGTGACACACCTCTCATTTAAAGAGTTTTTTATTTTCCAATGACTATAACAAGTGTAGATTCACACTGAGGCATCAAAAACATGAATTAACACATGTGGAATTATAGACTTACCAAAAGGTTTGGAAACATAACAAAAAATATGTTTTATATGTAGGTTCTTCAAGTAGAACCTTTTGCTTGAGTACTGATTTCGAATGAGTCCCAGAGACGTTTAGCACTGTGTGGCCCTTTTGATTCCACTTTGCGGTCCCCTGCTCACCCCAAACGATTTGATTGGGTTGGGGTTCAGGTCTGGTGCTGTGGAGCCAGGTCATCTGTTGTAGCACCCCTCACCACGTCATCGTCTGAAATCATCCTAGCCCTTACCAATCCTGGTGGTGTGTCTGCTGCTAGAACTCTGTGTGGTCAGTGGACCTGCTCACGACATTTGAGCTGCTGTTAACACCAGTGAGTTTCTGATGCGGTGACTTTTGTGAGACACTTTTTTTGGCGCATCGCACTTTTTGGGCCTTTTTAGAGACATTTTGTAAATGTCCCCCCGACATTTGTTTTTTTGTCAGAAGACACATTATCTGTTATATATATATATACAGAAGACCTGGGTCAACCATACAATAAATGGCATAAATCACTACACACCACACATGACAACATCATAAGGAGCTGCAGGAAAGACTTAGCTTACAGTTTGCGGAATTGGAGAAGTACATGCATCCTCTACATTTGTAGCTAAACTTGGGCAAAGGGTAAAAATGTTTTCATATGTAAAGCTTTTCCAAATATATCGCCATTAAAAGAAGCGCATAACGGCACTGCAAAAATTGACCTGGACAATTAGGCATCAATGACCCTTGGTCACGAAGGGGTTAAACATTAGTAAATGCTGCTTTTAAACATTATTTTATCCTCTCCTGTTGAAGGTCCTCGGGCCTCCCACATTGGCCTGGTCCTATGCCTGGTATGAATGGATTATCATATCCTTCTTTGCATCACTTATATTTAATTCACAATTATGAAGACTTGTAAAGAACCTGTCCATCACAGCGCAACCACAACCATGCTTGGTGCTAGCTGTGAGACTGGGGAAATGTTGGCAAACTCACCCAAGCAGATAAGCCGCCCTGACAAGAACGAACCCGCTATCAGGAACCTAACGGTCCCTGAGTGACCCTTACAAGGTGTCAGGGAAGATTATTTCGTCTGGCAGCTAACAGGAATTCGGATATAGATCATAGGGCACATTTACTTACCTGTCCCTGGCGCATTCCCCGAAGTGCATTGTCCGACCGTAATGCACTGTGCTGCGATTCACTAAGATCGTGCACCCGATATCCTGAATTTGTCACTTCCCTGATCAAGTCCACCGAAGTTCACCTTCTTCCCGTGCTTGTTCTTGTGACACATTTTGAATGTTAAATCCTGCGCTCAGTCTGAATCAGTTGGATCGTCCGACGGCCTGACCCCCGATTTCTAATGATCCGTGCACCTGTGTGATCATGGTCAAATTTCTGTCCACTGGAAGTAAACACAGAAGCTTCCTATAGAATGACATCAAGCAGAAAACCAGCATCTAGAAAACCATGAGGAATTAATACAGAAAGTACATTGGAAAAATATATAGTTTTTCATCAATCAATAATATTAATTTACTGAAATGAGAATAACCCTTTAATCTCTCAATGTTAAGCTTGGTTCATCTGCAACTAATGGAGAAGAACAAGTCTCTCTACACTTTTAACACAGTAACTTTTGTAATAAAACAAAAACACAGAACAACTCTGTAGTCTTCCCTGTATTTATTGTTTTAGATTAACTGCCCAAAATGATTTCCTTTTTTTCAATGAATGTTCTACATATATTTTAATGGGACATTATAAAATTATATATTTTCAAAATAAGGACATATTTTTCATGAGCTTTTGTCTTTCAGACCCAAAATGCAGTAGCTAGTATAGCTTCCATCATTTACATACATTGAAAATGATACAAATATTATTTAAAACCATTATCTTTGCTGCCAGGTTTCCATAAAACATCAATGCAAAATTTAAGAAGCTACATAGACTACAAACCAAATGATAATAAAATGAATTTATTATAGAAGCATAAGCATTTCAATTTAAAAGAAAAATACTAAACAGAAATAAAACTGCATCCAGTGTGTTCTTTATGTGTTGAAACAGAAATTAGAAATATGAAATGATATTGCTTCAGTTAAATGGATCTGCAACTATAATTTCCAATTCCTGGAATTTATTCTGCATGAATGCTATTTTACACACCACAAACTCTAGATGCTCTTTTGTGCAAAAAACATGTTCTTTTTCTATAAGTCATTTTCATTCTGCAATATAAATGATGTTTTCCTTTTTTAAGTAAAACTAAAATCTCTTTGTAAATAGGAACTAATTACTAAGCTTTACTTTTATACCTCCATGAAACTAGTAAATCCTACAGATTTGATTGCTAACATTCTTCAAAGTGTATTTTTTTCTACATCACAAACATTAAAAGTATGTGTTACTTATCTTATATGTTTACAATCTTGATCTCTGTGTAACTATCATAAATATATGTCAACAACTCCATTGTTTTCACCACTTAATGTAGAATAATGTACAAGCTAAGAAACTGCTACATGTTATTGTCATAGGATAGCCAACTTAAAGGAAACCTACCATCAGAAATATACATATTGTCAGAACTCATAAATTGTTCTGATGGGATCAGGTTTCACGCTTCTTGTTGGAAAACCACACCCAGTGCTGCCTGTAATGGACAGCTCCATTTCTGATCCTGGGAAAACTGGGTGTGTCTTGTACTCGTTTTGCCTGCAGCTGCGGTTTGAGTGATGGATGGCTGAGCCAGTCAGTGCTGGAGGTAGTGCCCATTACTTCCTTATATTCTATCCAGTCCTTCATTTTGTGCTGGTTATTGCAGTCTATCTGTGTATCTAGTGCTCTTGCCATTGCGTTTCTTGCTATTCTGTGTATTGACTTCGGCTTTGCCTATTGACCATTCTATTTGCTATACGTATCTATACCTTTGCTGCCATCTTGGTTTTGACCCTGTTTGTTTGACTCCGCTTGTCTGTCTGTATCTGTTGTTGTCCCTCAGTATCGTTTATCTCCTAGTGTTACCCCACCTTCCTCTCTGTCTAATGTCGGTTTCTGTTACCAGTGTGAACACTGACCTATATCTGTATTTCAGTTACCTGTCCGCTCCACCATCCAGCAGCGGCCGGATGAAGTAGGTTTTCCTCTCATCTTGTAGGGTCACTCAGGGACCGTCAGTTAGGTTCCTGATAGTGGGTTCGCCCTTTCCAGGGTGGTTTACCTGCTTTAGGCAGGGCCTTAGCCTGCAGGGACGTCGCAAGGTGAGTTCGCCACCACCTACCTAGTCTGACAGCTAGCGCCAAGCCTGGTTGTGGTTGGACAGGTACTGACACATATTAATGTAGATCTGATGTTAGGTGGCTTGTAACATGCTGAGCCCTTATCAATTTTTACCTAATCCTAAAATACACTAGTTCCTAAAGTAAACTACATTTTATCTTATTAATATTCTAATTATTTGCAGAGGCTACTTGGGCATGGATTAGCCTTGGGAGCAAAGGGTAATCAACATCCCAGTTGCCTCTGCCGATAATTAGCATATTAGCTGGATAAATTGTAGTTTAATTTAGGAATTATTTTAGGTAAAAATAGATTTGGGTTTAACATGTTACAAGCAACCTACCATCAGATCTAACTTAATAGGTATAAATCTGATGGTAGGTTTCCTTTAACAGCCAGTACTACAATAATTCCCATTGCAGTTGTTCAACTGCTTAGATGCCATGAGCAATAGGGACTGCATCACCCAAAATGTCAGTTTGACTGTCAGGCCTATAAGCACCCTTGTCTCAGTTACAACAAAAAAGTGTTAAAGGCCTATTCCCACTAGGACAATATTCTTAACACCTTTAGGACGTGGCCCTTTTTTGTTTTTGCATTTTCATTTTTCACCCCCCACCTTCAAAATTCTGTAACTTTTTTATTTATCCATGTAAAGAGCTGTGTTTGAGCTTGTTTTCTGCATAACACTTCGTAGTGATGGTATTGAATATTCCATGCCATGTACTGGGTAACGGGGAAAAAATTCTGAATGCAGTGAAATGATGAAAAAACGCATTTGCACGATATTCTTATGGGCTTTGATTTTAGAGCTTTTACTGAGCGCCCCAAATGACATGTCTACTTTACTCTTTGGTTCGGTACGATCATGAGGGTACCAAATTTGTACAGGTTTTTATAATGTTTTCATACATTAAAAAATGTTTTAACCTTCTGTACTTCAGTGCACGGAGCTGTGGGTGGTGTCAATTTTGTGAATTTTGATGACATTTTAAATGCTATCAATTTTAGCACTGTATGTCCTTTTGATCACTTATTATAGAATTTTTTATATTTTTTTCAAAATGGCAAAAAAGTGTAAGTTTCGACTTTGGGCGCCATTTTCCATTACGGGGTTAAACGCCAGGAAAAATCGTTATTATATTTTGATAGATCAGACATTTTGGGACACGATGATACCAAACATGTTTCTGATTCTTACTGTTTATTTACTTTTATATGTGTTCTAGGGAGAGGGGGGTGATTTAAACTTTATTTAAAAAAAAAAAAAAATTACCATTATTTTAGATACTCCAGGTTAATTTAACCCTGCAGGGTCCGATTGCTAATACTATATACTGCAATACTACTGTATTGCAGTATATACCAATATTACAATGATTTCTAATAGCCTGCCATCTGCTGGCTATTAGAGATCATTGCACATGGCAAGCCTGTGAGTCTCAATGGGACTATAGGTTGCCATGCCAACCATTCAAGATGGTGGCTCCCATGTAAAGGTAAGTTTAACAGATTAACTACCACGATCGGTGCCAACACCTACCACGGCAGTAACAGGTGGGCGTCAGCTGTGTTATACAGCTGTCACCGGCTGTGTATGAAGAGAGCTCAGCTTGTGAGCTCTCTCCATACACCCTTCGCAGCACAAGGACAATATAGTTCGTCCTCAGTCACAAAAGTGTCAAATATACTCAGGATAACAAAATAACACATTCTCTAATTCACTTTTATAAAACAAAAATACAGCATTTCACATATATAATTTCAACCTGTCAGTCCTGGTGTTTACAATTTTGGTTGTCCATTGACCATAAATCTTCTGACTACAGTTGGATTCTTCACATGAATAGCTTCTCTTACCTGCACGATGCTCTGCCTCTTCTGCATTACAAGACTTGCTCAGACACAGCCACTTCCTGCTACCAAGCAGCGTACAGAGACTTACTCTACAAAATACAGGCAGATAAGGTCTTTGGGGGGCTCTGTGTGTTATAGGTGAGTTAGCAGAGCTAAGAGTGTCATTGTGTTTTATATTCACCTCATGGATCTCATCATCTCTCATCTCTGATCTGTCTCATCTTCAGAAGCTAAAGTGTAGATAAACCTGTATCCTGATAATCTAAGTCCATTGTCCGCTCACAGCATCTCACAGCACAGAGAAATCATGAAGTGTCAGCTTAGAGAGTCCCCACCCACACTAAAAGAGCAATAAAGCTGAGTTAAAATTGCAATGTAAAAGGTTAAAAATTATCTTTATTGTATAAAAAAATGACCAGGGTATTAAAGTTTGAGAACTTTCTTTCATGAGCAAACCCCTAAAAAAGTCTCCAAAAGTAATATAAGAGATCAGACAATTTGGTGATAAATCTCCCCTATAATATACTGCAATACACATGTATTGTAGTGCATTATACTGTTAGAATTAAAATATCTGACACATTTAATATTGCTATAACTGCTACAGTTTTAAATAGCATCACATTATTTTATTTGCACAGTGAATGTTTTAAAAAAATAATAGAAGCAAAGGCAAACCTTCAGTTTTTGTGCATCCTACTACAAAAAAGGAATTATATTTTATTCAGTAAGTAAAAGACAAAATAAAGAGATGAGCCCAACTAAAAATCATACAAAAAATATATTGCACATTTGGTTTTTCATGGTGGTATGTTATCTATTTACTGTAGTAAGAAACAGATATCATAAATGTGAAGAGGTTACAGTCTGACTGCTAAACACCCAAAATGGTAACTTTTGTGGAAGGACTTATCTATTCAATGAGATACAAGGTAAGTGCCATGGATCTTTGTTTTTCAATATACAGATAACAAAGCTGTACTATCTGCCAGAAGGGTGATATTAAATACAGTATATGGATAGGCAAGAACCCAAAAAGATTCAAAAGGTCTAAAATATGAAAACTAATGAATGAAGATGTTAACTAATAACAGAGCCGATTTTATCCTTTCTGCTGTGCTGCTTGAGGCAAAACTTCAAAATGCTTCCTCCCTGTGTACACAGCCTCCAGTATACACAGCCTCCCCTGTATACACAGCCTCCTCCAGTATAAACAGCCTTCCTACAGTATACACAGCCTCCCCCAGTATACACAGCCTCCCACAGTATACAAAGCCCCCAAGTATACAGAGCCTCCCCAGTATACAGAGCCTCCCCAGTATACACAGCCTCCCTCAGTATACACAGCCCCCCAATATACACAGATGCCCCCTCCTCGGGTCTATTATATATATAGTCCCCTTTCATATTACAAATCGGCCCCTACTTACAGATGCAAAAATTATTAATAAAGCCCCTCAACCAGTATCCTGCCCCCAATATACATTAAACAAGAGTGTACTTTTAAAATAAAAAAATTAATACTGACCTGTAGTGATGCTGTGACGGGCCATGGGCGCTAACCGATCTCTTCTTCTCATGAATCTTCCTCCAGCAGCTTTAGCATTAGGTGAGTGGAATCACTCACAAACATGGGAACAAGCCGCTTTCCCCAACACTCTCGCATCTGCTGCCTGAGGCGAGATTCTCATCTCGTCTCATGGCAGATGTGGCCCTGACTAATAATACCAGGCACAAATATGAAGATAAAAAAAATAGGTAGAGCAGCATGCTTGAAAATGGCTGCATTGAGACAACTGAAATGTTGCATATGCCCACTGGTGAAATAAAAAAACTGTTTTTTTCATGGAGTGCTGCTTCCTTGTCTTGGATTTCTAGGCACAAATATGGTGATGCAGCAGTTAAGAGAAGGGGAAAAAAGGATCTGTATGAAAAAAAAGTTCTTTATAATATATCTGTCAATGGGGAGAAGCCTCTTTTTTCTTCTAAAATGAAAAAAATATAAATAACACCCTCATGTATTCCAAAATAGCACAAATCTTACTCACCTCAAAATAAAACAAACCCTCATATAGCTCTGTTTATGTAAACATAGAAAACGATGGCTCTGACCATAGTGACACAAAAACATATTTGTAACAGTTTTAAACATATTTGATGTAATTATAATGCTAATTAATCTAAAAACACACTGACTACATACAGTCAAATAATTAAGGTGATGCAACTAAGAACAAATGAAAAGAATACTTGTTAGCAATAGTAATTCTAAAATATATTATTTAATTTTATTATCAAATATTTTCAATTATGAAAAAAAAATAGAATTAAAACAAATGTTTATATACATATATACTGCACAATAAGTATACAACCAGATTTATTTCCTTCAAAGGGAAAAAGGGAATCTACAAATGAACAAAAAAAAAAAACTATTGGAAACCTGTTAGTTATCATTGACAAGTTACAGTCTTTCCTGCAGCTATAAAAATGACTTGTTGTTGATTTTGGAAAAAACTGATGTATAAGTAAATTGAAAATGTTAGTGTGGGAACATATGAGTGTACAGTACCTTGATCTAACGTGCATATGTCTTCAGTGACTTTTTACAACATTTTATTCATTTGCAGTAACTTTGCATACAAATTTAGTTTGGAACAATCAGCAATATTAATCATGTCCACTATGATCAGTTACACTAACCTATGATATAGGGACAGTTCTATGACATTAAACTAACTCAAAAAGCCCAAATTAAATATTATGTACACTTTTGGAAACCATTGCAACTTTTTGGGATGTCATTTGTAGTGACAATTTTTCTCAATTCATTCAAAGCCCCACTTTCCAACTTGCAGGACATGAAGCAAAACTATCAACAGCAATGTCATTTCCAATAGCCTATGCTACAATAGCCTCGCCACACACTGCATTTGTGCCAAATATCACTTGACACCCCAAGAAGTAATATGGAACTGTTTAATTTGTATAAAAGAACCTGCAAACACTAGACAGGAGAAACAAACTGTAAGACTAACAGTATATAACATCAAGGAATGAATGATGTATTTACTGATCCTAATGTATTTAAATACAAATACGTTATTTGCAGGATTTTATTTCTTGCAAAGTTATTGCTAGTCATTTATTTCTATATTTATTTATACACTGAATATATCTGTTTTATTTATGTTGTGCTTTACTATATTTCTTTACTGTATAAGGCATATGGGGCAAGTTAGGTTGGCTTCAATTAAACTTGGCTTACGAGAAACCCAGATGTATTTTCATCTATTTTCAAATGTCAAATGAAATGTTAAACATTCTGTTTTGTTACAAAACACTGGATTGGATTCACTGATGGTTTGTTCTCTGACAATAAAAGAATCCTGAGAAGCCTTAATATCTTAACAGCTGTGCAAGCAGAGCGTAGAATGTGTCTATATACAGCAGACACTCATATTCTACAGGTACTGTATACCATTCTGTTAACAAATAGTAGATTAACAGAAATGTTTATGAGTGCCTCCAGAATTAGTAAAGTATAAGTGATATGTAGGGATCTTACAGCCTCTACTACTGATATTGACATTTAGAGGACCAAGGCGGCAGAGACAGGAGAAAATGTTGTTTTTGTTTCTTTATATGTGCGTATGCATGGATATACCAATAACAAGCTGAGCCCTCTCCATACACAGCAGGTGCTTGCTATTCTAGAGAAAACACCTCCTGATTACACCACATTCAGTACTTGATCGTGATGCCACCCTTACTGAGGGTTTTATGGCTGTCATAGAAGAATCTGTATGAGACCCTGATGACGGCAGGGTCTTTTACAGATCCAGTAAATTTCCATTTACTGCAACAGTAGTAACGCAGTGTACTAGATAAGCGATCAGACCCCTAATTAAATAAAAAGTTAAAATCACCTGTTTTTCCTTAGAACAATATTAGAAATAAAGAAACAAACAAAAACATGCTAGGTATCCCTACATCTAAACATGCATCTGTAACAGAAATAAAACATCCAAATCCCCACTTTGTGTCATTTTTGACACACATAAAAATATAAATAAAAAGTGATCAAATGTAATAAAGTGGTGGCAATTAAAATGTCAGTATGTCTGAAAAAACGACACATTACACATCTCGGCATACCGTACATGTATGACAAATGTATTGGCCGCTGAATATGGAAATACAGAGCAATTATTTTTTTCTTGAGGTTCTTTTTGTGAAGTTCTAAAATATAATAAAACCTATATAAAATTGGTATCTACTGGATGATACTATTTCAAAAATAAAGGAGAGGTGTCACTTGAAATGCACAGTGAAAGCTGTAAATAAAAAGTCTCTAAGAAAATGGTGCAGCTGCTTTTTTATCAATTGTACTGTATTTTGTATTTCACAGTACACAGTACATTGTATGGATTATTAAATAATGGCTCATGGAGATAACAAGTCCTCATATAGATAAAATAAAATATTATGGCATTTGAAAGGTAGGGACTGAAAAAGGGGTTTCCAAAGAGGAAAAGGTGGCACATTGTTAAGGAGTTAAAAACACTACCTTCATTAACTTGCTTTCTTCTGAAAATGCATTAGAACTGTATTAGAACTGTCAGCCCAGCCTATGCATGACACATTCCCTGTACAGGTATTTACCATGGACAGTCATGAGGTCTTACATCAGAGACCTGGGTTGTGCCACGAAAACACTTTGGAGGACACTGATCGAGCAGGGAATTTCCCTGCAGACATTTAAATGCTGTGGTCTCATTGACTGTGGCAGTTAAAGGCTTAAAACCCGTGATTGGTGCTAGCTCCGACTATGTTTTTTCACGGAGATGTCAGCTGTAAATTTCACCCCATATTTCCCAATGATAGTTCAGCTCTGGTGAAGAGCTGAACCAGCATTGTATCCATGATCTGGTTAGGTTAATTCATATAAGAAAACTGTGCCAAAAGTTCAGATAATTTGCATTTTTCACACAAAATTCCGTCATAAACTATCTCCAGTGCATTTATGGCTTGTCTTTCAAGGAAAAGGCTAATGACATTCTCCTATCTGTGTAGGACTAAGAAAGTGACTGCAGCTAAGTACTGTGTGTAGGCTGAGCTGCAATATTTTACACAACACAAGACATTGCTTTTTTACGTACCGTGGTTCAAAGGATATCAATGTGAATTCCCAGGTAAATGATAAGGAAATAGGTGGAATGTGGAAATAGAATTGTTTGTTAAGTTTGACAAAATAATACAAATTAATAAATTGAAATAACATATAGGAGCATAAATTCCAATAAATGCATATCCAGAATATAACAAAAAACATATTTTAGTGACCTTGATGAAATGTTGAGAAAGCAGACTGTTAGTTCTGCTAATAGCATTTCAAACGCTTTTACATGTAGCAATAATTGCGACGACCTGTTGATTTCTGAGTGATTATAACAATTATAGTTAGACAATTAATGTTAGAAACATTCAAGAACATAAAATTTAACTATTTTATATTGTTGATATGAAAAGTTCAAGCACTATTGATTTTTCAAATAAAACTTCTATTCACTTTTAAACCTCCACAGGCATTTACCATCACCTTGAAAACTGTAGGCTACAGTGGCTTATGTGCACTTCATTTGCTACAATGGGGCAGATTTATCAAGTTTCTGAAAGTCAGAATATTTCTTTTTTTTTTTTTTCTTTATTTTCCAAAATTCTTTTAAGTATATAAACAAATACAAGTCCAAATAGGTTTACCACTGTATCTTACAAGAGAATCCTAAGTTTTAAGCAGGATGACCAAGTGTAACAGTTATATACGATAACAGACTATTACAGTTAGTTTAACACATACACTAAAAAATACAATTCTATTGAGATTAGCTTATCAAATGGACTTCATAAAACCCATCATTGCTCCCCCTTCCCCCCACCCCCCCCCCTCCCCGCGAAAAGTGTTCCCTCCCAAAAAGAAAAAAAAAAAAAAAAAAAAAAAAAAAAAAGCTTCTATGCCTTCCATTGGTCCCAGATATCGTTCAGTCTTCTGCCTCCTCTATATCTTTTTTCAAATGCGCATTCATATGCACTAATACGATCAACTATATTTTCCCATTCCTTTATTGCAGGAGTTTTAGCTTCTTTCCAGTGTTTAACCAAAACCACCTTTGCCAACAGTAAAGCCTTCAACACTAAATCTCGTTTTGATTTTGTTCCTATCTTATCTGGGATTAAACCCATTAGACCCAAGGTCACTGAACGAGGGAGGGAGCAGCTAGTCCGGGCCTCAAGTAGCTCAAAAATCTTACCCCAAAATTCCCCGATCTTTGGGCATTCCCATAGGACATGGAGGGTATCTGCATTATCATTATTACACCTGAAGCACTTAGAATTATCCCTGATCCCTATCTTATACATTAACTGCGGTGTAAAATACGTTCTATATAAAATATTCAATTGTATACATCTATGATTTACATTAATCGTGCTCCTAACCACATTTTTATATATTTCTTCCCATTGTTCATTAGTGATCACCCCGACCTGCCTTATCCATTTACTTTGACTAATGTGTCCCATCTCCTTATCAATGTGATTTCGAAAAAAATGGTATAATCTCGCTAGATTTTTTGGACGTACCCCCCATTCTAACATAATTGTGAAGGTGTTACTCCCCTCTACCTTCAACCCTACCGTATTTTTTTCCTTACTGTGCGCATGTAAAAATTTACAATACCTAAAACGATCCCTTTCCCTCAAAATACCGGCTTCTACCCAAAATTTAAACGTGGGGAGTTCCCCATGCTTACCCAGGTGCTCCAGAGAGCTAATACCTCTCTTTTCCCAGAACAGGTAATCCTCTATCTTACACAGCTCTGGGAAATTACTATTTCCCCATAAGGGAGTAAACGTCAGTCCCCCTACAATTCCGAGCAACTTCCTTACCTCACCCCATGTGTTCATCCAGGGTTTAGCCAATGGCAATTTCCCAGTCTCCTGACCTTTTAATTGCCCCGACTCCAAAAGTGCAAAAAGTGAGGCATACCGTCGTTTAATTTTAGTGGAAAAAATTTGAAAAAGCAAGCTTCCTTTGTTTTCAATTATGAATTGCATCTGTGCCGCTAAAAAATAGTGAAAAAAAGACGGGAGGGATAATCCTCCCTTACCTTTGTCCCTCATTAGTACTTCTTGTTTAATGCGTACCCTTTTTCTCCCCCATAACAATTTGTTTATAATTGCCCGTATGAGGCCAAACCATTTCTTGTCAATCCAGCAAGGGCAATTACTTAATACATACAGAATTTGGGGTAATACAATACTTTTAATTAACATCACCCTCTCAGCTCGGTTTAATGGAAGAGAGCTCCATGTATTTATTTTTGTCTTCACTTTTGACAGAAGGGGGACCACATTCAATGTCATATAATCACTCACCCTAGGGCTAATATTCAAGCCCAGATATTCCAGAGACTCAGCTGTCTTCAAATCTAAATGTTCTAATTGGCTCAAAGAATTCTCATCTAAAGGCATCAGGATAGATTTCTGTACATTTATCTCCAAGCCTGAGTATCTTCCAAACTCATTAATCATTTTTAACGCTTTTGGTACAGACCTCTCTGAATCTTTTAGGCAAAGCAGGATGTCATCCGCATATAACATGATCTTATCACTCGGTCCTCCATATCCTGCCCCCAGGATCTCCTTACTCGATCTCACTCTTAAAGCCAGAGGCTCAATAAAAAGAGCAAATAATAAAGGGGACAGGGGGCAACCGTGTCTCGTACCCCTTGTTAAAGAAAAAAACGGGGAATAATCTCCATTTATTCTAATGCAAGCCCTCGGGGCCACATAAAATAATTTAATCCAATGCAAAAACTTACTGCCAAAACTGAATCTATGGAGTACCTCCCAGAGGAAGTCCCACTCTGGGAGCGGGCACCCCCCTGGCCCAATTGCAGACTCGCAAAAAGTCGTCTAATATTTGTACTAATGTGGCGCCCTGCCACGAAACCGCATTGATCTTTATGTACAATTTCAGGGACCACCGTTTTTAATCTGTTCGCCAGTACTTTCGCTAATAGTTTGGCGTCCGCATTTAAGAGTGATACCGGACGATACGATTCCCTTTCTAGTTGATCTTTGTTCTTTTTATGAATCAACACTATTCCTGCCTCGTAGCACGACTCCGGTAGCTTGCCCCTCTCCTGTGCATCCTCCCAAACTTCGACCAGAAGAGGCATTAGAATAGACCCAAATCTCGCAAAAATTTCCAGAGGTAACCCGTCCAAACCCGGAGCCGCGTTACGTCTGGAGGACATTAACGTATCCTCAAGTTCTTTAGCAGATATAGGTTGCGATAGTAAGTTACTCTTTTCTTCTTCCAATTTCGGAAAGCTAATCCCATCTAAATACTGTTTGATGTTTTCTGACGTGGCCTCTAGGTCGGATGAATAGACCGAAAGAAAAAACCTCGTAAATTCATCCTTAATCTCACTTTGACTATACACTATCTCCCCCGAACTATTCCTAATCGCCTTTATTCTATTTATCTCCTGGTTTTGTTTTACTTTCTGGACAAGCCTTCTCGAGGATAGTCCACTCTCACAGTGGGCCGACTGATTTAAAAAAAATTGTTTATTGGCTTTATTAGTAGCAAATTTATTGTACCTCTCTTGCGCTAGTATCATATTATCCAAGCTGTTTTGTGCTTTATTCTCCTGGAAAGCCCTCTCCCACTTTTGCACTTCTCCCTTTAAATGCTTTTCTTGTTTTGCAAACTGCCTTCGTTGATATATTACTTCCGAATCTAAGATACCTCTCAAGAAGGCTTTCGTCGAGTCCCATACTAAACCATACTTATTAATCCCTCTATTTACTGAGATAAAATGGCACAAATCTCTCTTTAGCTTATCTTCATCCGAGATAAGTGTCAGCCAGTGGGGATTGATCTTCCAAAATCTACAAGAGGTTACGCCCGACCCCGATATCTCCAACACTACCGGGGAATGATCAGAAATCGAGCAATTATCATATCTCATCTTTTTAATTCGCCCCAAGGCCAAATCATTCCCCAGTACTAAGTCAATCCTGGAAAAGGAATTGTGAGAGCGATTGAAGCATGAGTATACCAATTGATCGCCCGCTATATATCTCCAAGTCAGAATATTTCTAGTTGCCCATGGCAACCAATCACAGCTCAGCTTTCATTTTACCAGTGCTCATGAATATTTTAAAGGAGAGCTGTGATTGGTTGCCATGGGCAACTAGAAATATTCTGACTTTCAGACACTTGACACATCTGCCCCAATAAGTCTGTAGGGGCAGGTGGGGCAGAATCGACCTCCACAATTGCTGCTCCTGTGGTGGCTGTTCTAGATTTTGGTGGAGCAACCGTAGCAGCCTGGCCTTCTATGTGGTTTCCCCAAGCCTCCTAAAAGTCATCCTTTCTGGTGGCTGTTCATTGCGATTATGCCCACATTTTGTGGCAGGAGGAGCTCCTCCATCAGTGCAGGGAAAGCCATTTTTAATGGATATCACTGGCTAAAATAGGAAGGTGACTGTGGCACAACATAACTTACAATTCTATCTTAGAGGCTTTGCAGTTATGCTCATGAAAAAACTGTAGTAGTGACATTGAAGCTTAAACACATAGTTCTTTGGTGGGTCAACACAAAATCAGATAGTTGGTATACATGTTGGGGAAGTGTGGCGTCCCTTCCAACAGCACTTGTGACACTGTAGGTGCATACCAGCAAGAAAAATACTGCCTTGATGTGTTAATAAAAACAGGTACCAGCAATTAAGATGGAGGACACAAACAGCACTTGCAAAATCAATTACAGGGAAATTAGCAGTATGTGGAGTTTGTCCCAAGGAATTGGGCACAATTAGGGTGCACATGAGCTGATTTAACAGTTTAAAGGACTGTGGAACAGAATGTCCATTGTCTGTCTTATTCTTAATCTCTTAAAGCTGAGGCCCTTTTTCGTTTTTTGCGTTTCCATTTTTTACTCCACTTTTTAAATTTTCCATGCAAAGAGCTATGTGATGGCTTGTTTTCTGCATAACAAATTGCACTTCATAGTTACAGTATTTAATATTTCATGCCATGTACTGGGAAGCTGGAAAAAAATTCCAAATGCAGTGAAAACGCATTTGCACAATTTTAGTGTGGATTTCTTGTGCACACCAAATGACATGTCTACTTTATTGTATGGGTCGGTATGATCACAGGGAAACTAAATCTGTATATGTTTTATAATGTTTACATACAGTTACAAAAATGAAAACGTCCTGTACAAAAAAAAATCTTCATTCTGACTTATGGTACTAATAACTTCTTCATACTTCACTTTACAGAGCTTTGTATAGTATCAATTTTTGTGACTTTCGAAGACGTCTTCAATGCTACCTTATTAAGGAGGAAAAGGCCCTTTGATAACTTTTTACTGAATTTTTTATATGTTTCAAAATTTTCGACATTGGGCGCTATTTTCCGTCACGGGGTTAAACACCCGGAATAACCACTATTATATTTTGATAGATCAGAGATTTTGGTATACCTAACATGTTTATTATTTTTACTGTTTATTAATATGAGTTCTAGGAAAAGGGGGGTGATTTGAGCTTTTTTAATATTTTTTTTAAACTTTTTTATTTATTTATTTTTACTATTTTTCAGTCCCTCTTGGGTACTTTTACCTTCGGTTGTCTGATTGATCCTACCATATTCTGCCATACTACAATATGGCAGTATACAGGGATTTACCATATCATTTATTACAATGTGCAAATCGCACATTGTAATGAATGGGTTAAAACCAGACAGCCTCGGGTCTTCATGATCCGCCATCTTGGATTTGATTGCCGCCCTCTGTAAGGTAATCGGGGGGCGGTAATCGAATTCAAGATGACTGCGCCCACATGCTGGGATTTAAATGCCTCAGGCAGATTTGCATTGTAAACACCTGCAATTGGTGCCAGCACCGCTCGTGGGTGTTACTGGTGGGTGTTTGCTGCAATATGCTTAGCCCGTGATCAGCACAATTAGGGTATTCATGAGCTTCATTAACAGTTTGAAGGTAGTGGACCAGAATGTCCCTTGTCTGTCTGAGGAAATCTCTGCTAGTACCCCTTTATTCAGGAAATCCTGTATTCTGCCTGTGATTCCATCAGCCTAGGCCAAACTCAGGTGATATTTGGCTTTTCATTGGAGGAGGCACCTGGCTCGTTCTGAACAGATTCACCTGTCTGGACAGTTATAGGTTGAGCAACACCAGATCCTACACTTCATCTACATCAGAAAAACATTTACAATAGCACTTACCATCTTTTCAAGTCTCTATAAAGTCTCCACAAGTGATTTCTCAGAAACCAAACCTCCTGACTCATACCTGACTTGGCAAGTCAAAATACTTCACCCAACCTCTGTTTTCTTCAATACAACTTCCCATTTTCCTTTGTCTTACTGTCTACCTGGGTGCACACAAAAAGCCTTTCATAAACTTTGAAAACTTTCTTAAAGTTGCCTTGCCCTCTCTTTGTTTAACTGTCTACAGCTGGCATATCAGGCCATTGTTTACTGCCAACAGTATTAACCATGACAAAAGGGAACATTAAGGAATCTATTAGCTCCATTAGACCATGACTTGCTTAATACCAGTTATGTTAAGAACCTTTTTTCTTCTGAACCCTATAGGCTTCCTTACTAACATCCCAGTGACTTTCTGTTAAAAGTCTTTTCTAGAATCCAGACACAATTTCCTGTATGCCCACCAAGACAGCAGATCTATATAATTCCCACTGCTTTACCACATAACCTTGTTCCGATAACAAATAGATTGACTCCAATATTAAAAACTAAAACCCTTTGCATTCAACAGACTTATCCAAAGAAATAGAAATCACAGTTAGAAGAATCAGAGCAGTTTGTCAGATTAGGGCTCTTACCGTGCTGTAGCTTTTATTGGTCTATCTGTTTAGATCTCCAATATTCTTTTCAATATTGAATGCCGACCGGTAGCTGGCCTCATGGTGGGCGTGATTTTATCCCTTCTCTGTGTGGCTCCAAATTTATAATAGTAAAAGTGTAATCCAAAGATTTTCAAGTTAACTATCTATGTGTGTAAACTTTGAACACAGTTTCAAAACACTTTTAAATCACATTAAGGCCTCATGGACTTTTCTGTTCTGTATACACAGCTGTATTTTGGCCATAAATACGGGATGTATTGCAACAGTATTGCAACATTTTGCACCGTATCCGTACCGTACCCGTATAATATACAGTGAGCTGACTATTGGCTGGCTGACAGAATGCACCTCCCACTGGTTCTGGATACTGCACGTATATATGGCAGCATATGGTGCACAGCCATATGCAGCACATATTTAGCCCGTATTTTATATGTTCCCATTGTCTTTTATGGGCTTTACAGAATGGAAATACTGGGGAAAATAGGACATGCTCTATATTTTTATACGGCTCACTTACGGTACGGTGGACAATCAGGCCATGTACATGGATGCCGGTATTGCCCATTGGAATGCATGGGACTGTATTCCAGCCATATATATACGGCCGTATATATGGCCGTTTTTATACAGTCGTGTACATGGGGCCTTACATATACTGGTTAGTATAATAAGTCATGTTCCTGTAGCTTAAGTGAAGATCACTAGCTGCCCATACATGAACAGTGTATATAAAAATAGATAAAACCTCTGCACTACCCAGATATTGATTGTTAGAGAATAGGATAACTAAGCAGTGGAAGTGCTGTCGGTGTGATACAGGTGTCTCTCTGTATCAAACAAAAACTAAAAAGAGAAGAGAAAATACACCGAGCACCAATTCACACTGATTTCGTAAGACAGTTAATATAGAAGTTTTAATCGAGTTGTGATCTCAATACATGAAAAAAATAAAAATACATATCCGACTTCCCCACATACCTGTGTGAGCTGCGCTCCTACACACCTGTGCGATTCCCTCTCTGACCGCGCTGAATGGAGTGACATGCATGCGCAGAAAACTCGGAAAGACGCTGATCGACACAGATCTGACTGCTTTGTTTGTGGAGGTAAAAGCTGATTAACCGTCCGAGGAGTGGACTGTATTGTAAATATACGCTTTCACTGTTAAACAACTGAGGGTAAGCACAACATCCAAATATAGGTTAACCTTGCCAGTATATCTGATGAAAGAGATATTTATCCCATCCAGCTACTTATTCAAACAAATGACTGGCCACCTAATTTGAAGCCCACACCCAGGGTAAAATCATCCTGTGTGAACTGCAGCTTAAAAAATCCAGTTGTGGAAACAACTGAACCATACAAGCATGTGACTGGTCATACAATTTAATCGAATATATGGACTTTGATATGCTTATACGGAACAAGAAATGAGACCTTTTTTATCTTTTTTACATTTCAAACATATTTTTGAGATATAGATTAAGCACGTGGGCCCCTTTGAGTGCCACCTTACCTTTTTGCCCTGCTTGAGATCAAACCGTGATACCTTTTAATGTCCTAATTGGGTATAAACATTACGTTTATTTTTTTGCAGCTTTATATTGCTGCCTACTTATATAGGACTGATTTTTTATAATCGTTTGATATTCAGTACTGTTATGCATTTTATCTATTGTTGCTTATGTATAACATTGAAATTTAATATGTGAGAAAAAGGATATGTATTTTTATTTTTTCATGAACAGTGTATATGCCTTAAGTTATAGATGATATTAAGTAATTCATTACATTATTTTATGAATTTTTAATGGATTTCCAATAAAGAATATGGAGGTTTTAAACCCCTAGGCCAGTGATGGCGAACCTTTAGACACAGAGTGCCAAAACTACAACCAAAACCTACTTTTATGTCGTAAAGTGCCAAGATGACATTTTAAGCAGTAACCCATTGATCCCAACTGTATCATAAGTCTTAATCGTATTGGCGTTCTGAGGACACCAATACAATAGAAAAAAATTTGAATTGTAGCTTCCTTCCAGGGTCCTCTGAAGAGGAAGAATCATGGGACCCAGAACAGGAGCTCCAACCATAAAACATCTCTATTCATACCTTCTCGCTTCTTGTGTAGTCCTGGCAGCCAAGAAGGTGGTACTTTAAAATAGTTTTGGAGGGCAGGAGGAAACCTTGAGTCATGTCTAGCAAATTTTGTGCTGGGGTGAAGGCCTGGGTGCCCACAGAGAGGGCTCTGAGTGCCACCTCTGGCACCCGTGCCATAGGTTCGCTAACACTGCCATAGGCGCTCCTGGACGTTATAGTACGTCCCTGCGTGTAGATACTTCCCGCACAAGGACGTGCTATAACGTCCTGCTTCTGGCACCAGCTCACGAACGGAGTCGGCACCAGAAGCATCGGCTGTCATCTGTATATCACAGTTGACAGCATGTACTAACATCCGCGATTGGAGCTGACTCCGATCGCAAGTGTTAACTCCTTACACGCCTTACACACACATGTAAGGGTCTTTCAGCTATGGATCAGATCCCCTGTGCCACTTAATGGGGATCCAGTCCCCAAGGTCTGCTGAGTGCCCCGGGACTACCCAATCTTCCCGGCAGTCAGACCCCTTCCGGGTCTGACTGTAAACTGTCTGCGCATGCATCTGTAGTTATTAGCGGTGGGGGTTTGCTGTAATATGCAACAACCGCCACCCTTGTATGAAGAGGACTAAGCGCGTGAGCCCTCTTTATATATTCCCTGTACCTCTGCGCCGTAGAGCTACAGCGCAGAGCATTAAGGGGTTAAAAAGAGAAAAAAATGTATAGCCTGTACAATGTGACAATGCAAATCTGCTCTGGATGGCGCCACCCTCCATTCTATGCCCAGCCGTGCGCCCATACAGCAGGATACCAACACATATAGGGTATCACTGTACCCGGAAGGTATCAAACTTTGTGGAGCTTTTTTTCATTTAATCCATTACAAATGTTTGATTTTCCACCCAAAATGAATGTATTGTTTTAACCCCTATAAAACACTTAAGGGGTTTACAAACTCCTTAAAAGTGCTTTTTCATACGTTGAGGGGTGTAGTTTCCATAATGGGGACATTTACGAGTCTAGCTATTATTTAGGCCTCATTCAGTTAAAAGTTGAGCAGGTCCATCTAAATACGGGTTTTGGTGATTTTCCCAAAAAATTGAAAAATGGCACCCAAATTCTGAGCTTCATAACATTCTAGTAAAATATGTGGAGGCTTAAAAAACCATGCCAACATAAAGCAGACATTTGGGAAATGTAAATTATGAATTTATTTGGGTGCTAAGACTATCTGCATCAAAAGTAGAGAATTTAGAACTTTGAAAATAAAGAATTTTACAAAGTTTTGGCCAAATTTAGTTTTTTCATAACTTAACACAAAATATATCATCCACATTTTTAAACTACAGTATATACTCGAGTATAAGCCGACCCGAGTATAAGCCGTCCTGAGTATAAGCCGAGACACCTAATTTTACCACCAAAAACTGGGAAAAACTATTGACTCGAGTATAAGCCGAGGGTGGGAACTTGCATGGATCAAAGACCCCCCCCCCAGTATATAGCCAACTAGGCCCCCTGATAGTATGTAGCCAGCCCAGCCTGCACCATAGTATACAGCTATCCCCCAGTAAGTACAGCCATGCCCTTAAGTAGATAGGCCTGCCCCATATGTTATACAGCCTGCCCACAGTATATTCAGCTTGCCCCCAGTGAATAAGCTGGCCCCGTAGTTAGAACAGCCTGCCCCCAGTAGTATACACCCTGCCCCCCAGTGTAACAGCCTGCCCCAGTAGTATACAGCCGCCCCGTATATACCAGCCTGCCCCAGTGGATACAGCCTCCCCCAGTGGTATACAGCTTGCCCCCAGTAGTTAAAAGCTGCCCCCAGCGTTAAAAAAAAAAACTTATTACTCACCCTCCGGTGGCCCCGATTGCAGCGCTTGCTCCCCGATGTCTGCGTGCGTAGTCGTTCTCAGGCTGCCCGTAGCTAGTCTTCACGATTCCCGCGCCAGTCTTTTTCTTCTGCTGGGCACCCAGCAGAATATTTTACTGATTTGTATTGCAGATGTTAGTGCTGGATGTTTGCAATATGCAGCTAACATCCAGTCTTTTTGCACAAAAAGAAAATCAGGTTGATGCAATAGATGACCAAAGCTACAAAATTCTTTATTGAGTAAGACTTACCCCTGAGGAAGTCACATCTGGTGCCGAAACATGTGGGGTCCGACTCCCCTTACCCTGGCTTCCTCCACTTGTGAGATACTGTCTATTTGTTCCCCTTTTTCTCTACTTGACATTGGCATTGTGTGTTTACAGCATTTTTGGGTGGATTTTTGGTTAAATCATCTGGTCTGTGGTTAGTGCCTTATATACAGATATGAAATTGTTCTTTCACTCATATTGGTAAGTTATAGGGACGTTCTCTATGGGCACTGCTTTGTACTTTTTGTTGCCCTTGCATGATGCAATGTGATCATTGTATCTTTTTAAGTGGTTTTATAGTGTGTGTGTGGTGCATACTCAATAAAGAATTTTGTATTTATTTTGCATTTTTGGTCGTCTTTTGTGTCAACTTGTTTTTCTTTTTGTGCAATGTGAATATGTTCTAATGCAGGAGCACTTCATTATTGCAGTGCCCGCCCACTTTCTCTCAAAAGTCCTAACATCCAGTCTTTGTGGAGAATGTGTGTCCACATATGGACACTGTGCTTAGCTAATATAGTGCTTGCTACATGTGACCTTGACTAGTCCAGTCAACTGTATAAGGCAGTGATGGCGAACCTTTTAGTGGCCGAGTGCCCAAAAGCAACCCAAAACCCCCCTTATTTATCGCAAGGTGCCAACCAAAAATTAAAGCAGTAACTTTTTGCTTGCTGTTCTTTAACAACTTTGAATCATATTGGCCTCCTGAGGACACCAACACAGTATAAAGATGGAAAATTTACATTATTTTAGCTTCTTTCCAGTGTCCCTCTGTACACAGAGAATTGTGGGGCCAGCAGGAGGTCTTCCAAAGGTAATTCAGCCCTGTCTACTCATTCTCCCTCTTCCCAAAGTCCCAAGTAGCGAAGGAGGTATCAAAATATGACTGAAAGCAGCATCTTTTAAGTTGCTTGGAACTGCAGGAAGATTCTTTGAGTCTTGTCTGGTGTGCTGGCCCAGGTGCCAACAGAAAGGGCTCTGAGTGCCGCCTCTGGCACCCGTGCCATAGGTTCGCCATCACTGGTATAAGGTATGGCCAGAGTAATTGTGTGGAAAATAAAAGGCAGTAGCAGAATGTATTCTATTGAATATTTTATTTTGAATAAACAGCTATAATAACTACCTCAACTTATTTCTAGACTACATGCTCAGCAAATGAAAAAGGCTATTAATTGTCCCACTGCTGCCATAGTGATCTCTCTATGCAAACTTTCCTTTGTCTGCACATTATTGAAAATGCACAGTTTCTTGTTAATATTATCTTTTCAACTTTGTCTAATGGTTTAGGCCTTGAAAATAGATGCTTTATTTTCCAGACATAATGATATAAATATGCCATGAACTTTGGAAATAATAATAAAAAAAATACATGTGTTTCAGCAGCCCAACAAATCTTAAGCAATACTGCCCTCTACTGTCATCAATCTTAATTACATTTTAAACATAGATGGATATTTCATTGGAACCTGAGAGAAATAAAACTTCATTATTTAGTGCTGTGTACAATTATGTTGCTAATTAAGAATGGTGTTGCAATAAGCATCACCTTGAACAATACTGTTCAAATACTGTTGCATAAACAATCTGAAAAGTAGTTACATTTTGATAATTAACACTTAACACTATATTACTGTATTCACGGCTTATGCTCAATGTACATGCTTTGCATCTTGCAAACAAAAATCTTCACACACATTATAAGCAATGTTTGCACAGAGAAAAAAATGTCTTTATATATAAAGTCCAATAGAATACATCACATTTTTATTGCCTTCTTCCATATTATAAAAATGCCAACTAGGGGTACAGCAAAAGAAAGGGTGTGAAAATATGATCTTAGTTAAAGGGTTAAGGTTGTGTCAGGTGTGGGACAGAAGTCTTAGAACTCTAAAAATACTTAATGTCGCTGTAACATTAATATGGTTACACACTTATGTATGTAAAGTAAAGGGAACACTTAAACAACACAATATAACTCCCAGTAAATAAAAACTGTGAAATCAAACTGCTCAGTAGTGTGGGCTAATGCCCCACGCATATTGCCACCTCCGTGGCTTCCTCAGGGGTAACTTGGTGTTAGTAGACTAGAAATATATATACAAACGCTGTTAGCTGGTTAGCCGATGGCGAACCTGTGTTTGTTGATGCATCAGCCACGAACCTTCCGCGATCCCACCCGGAACCCGCTCATGCACGCCCACCCCTAAACTCCTTGTCCATTTCGGGGAAGCTGCGCGGACATCGCGAGAGTTGTGCTGTGATCGCTGCATAACAAGAAAAGATGGTGCTGATACATATCAAAATAATGGTATGCAAGGATACAAGGATATCTAAGGGGATGGAATTGTTCTTTGATCAATGTGAAGATCAGCTGTCTTGGCATACAGGAGAAGGACTTATAAATAAATGTTACATAAAGTAGATTTTACGAAAATGTTAATACAGTTCAAAAAATGCATTTATTATTCATATATGATAGCATACAGAGGTGCATCCAAAGTGACTTGTACTAACTTATAATAAAGTGCATGAGATATTATAAATTAATCTTCTTTGATATACTTGTGTTGATTGTGGATTTCAGTCTTTGTGTAAAGTGGCAGTGTGCAAAATCCCTAGAAGTGTTAAGATGCCTAGAAGATAAAACCAAAATAAATACATACAGGAGGCAAGAAAAGATAAATAAATGACTACAAAACAAGAAACAAACATTGTGACCAACTTTTAATAGTGTATTCTATTAGTGTTATACACTCACCGGCCACTTTATTAGGTACACCATGCTAGTAACGGGTTGGACCCCCTTTTGCCTTCAGAACTGCCTCAATTCTTCGTGGCATAGATTCAACAAGGTGCTGGAAGCATTCCTCAGAGATTTTGGTCCATATTGACATGATGGCATCACACAGTTGCCGCAGATTTGTTGGCTGCACATCCATGATGTGAATCTCCCGTTCCACCACATCCCAAAGATGCTCTATTGAATTGAGATCTGTTGACTGTGGAGGCCATTTGAGTACAGTGAACTCATTGTCATGTTCAAGAAACCAGTCTGAGATGATTCCAGCTTTATGACATGGCGCATTATCCTGCTGAAAGTAGCCATCAGATGTTGGGTACATTGTGGTCATAAAGGGATGGACATGGTCAGCAACAATACTCAGGTAGGCTGTGGCATTGCAACGATGCTCAATTGGTACCAAGGGGCCCAAAGAGTGCCAAGAAAATATTCCCCACACCATGACACCACCACCAGCCTGAACCGTTGATACAAGGCAGGATGGATCCATGCTTTCATGTTGTTGACGCCAAATTCTGACCCTACCATCCAAATGTCGCAGCAGAAATCGAGACTCATCAGACCAGGCAACGTTTTTCCAATCTTCTACTGTCCAATTTCGATGAGCTTGTGCAAATTGTAGCCTCAGTTCCCTGTTCTTAGCTGAAAGGAGTGGCACCCGGTGTGGTCTTCTGCTGCTGTAGCCCATCTGCCTCAAAGTTCGAGGTACTGTGCGTTCAGAGATGCTCTTCTGCCTACCTTGGTTGTAACGGGTGGCGATTTGAGTCACTGTTGCCTTTCTATCAGCTCGAACCAGTCTGCCCATTCTCCTCTGACCTCTGGCATCAACAAGGCATTTCCGCCCACAGAACTGCCGCTCACTGGATGTTTTTTCTTTTTCGGACCATTCTCTGTAAACCCTAGAGATGGTTGTGCGTGAAAATCCCAGTAGATCAGCAGTTTCTGAAATACTCAGACCAGCCCTTCTGGCACCAACAACCATCCCCCGTTCAAAGGCACTCAAATCTCCTTTCTTCCCCATACTGATGCTCGGTTTGAACTGCAGGAGATTGTCTTGACCATGTCTACATGCCTAAATGCACCGCCATGTGATTGGCTGATTAGAAATTAAGTGTTAACGAGCAGTTGGACAGGTGTACCTAATAAAGTGGCCGGTGAGTGTATGTATCCATACTATCATGCAGGTGCATTTGAAGAGAAAGCCTCTTCATTGAGTCCTCTCAGTGTCACGGAAGATCCACTTAGTTTCCTTTTGTAACAATTGGGAGGTTGTGCTTCCCCCCCTAATGTTTAAAAAGATTTTCTCCAGTTCCACAATCCGAATTCCTCTGCACTTACCTCCTTGATGGCAGTGAAAGTGTGAAGCTATGGAGGTAAGGCTTTTGTCCCTGTTAAAACCCCGTCTTGCTGTGGAAATCGTTGATAGATGTTTTTGAATTCTTTAGTGTAATTCTTGTGAGGTCTGTGCTATATAAACTTTGGGACAAGAGCATATTATCGCATATACTACATCCTTTGTGCGACAATTTATGTAATGCTTAAGTGAGTATTTCTTACCATTAACAGGATCTTCAAAATAATCAGTTGAGGTCAAATATTGGCAGATGTCACAATTGCCACACGCATATGAGCCCTTTAGCCTACTGCCTCCTGTTGTTGTTGTAGGATGTTTAAAGTGGCTCTTGACCAAAATGTCCTTCAGATTACGTGCCCTTCTTGATGTAATTGTTAGGTGAGTATCAATATAGGTCTCCAGTTTGGATTCGCTCAATAAAATGTTACAATTTCTTCCCAGTACTTCATACAGGTCTTGCCACTGGTTGTTGCATGTTGTAACAAATCTGACTTTTTTCGTCTGATGATTTGTATTTGGGTTTCAAAATATCCTCTCTGTTCGAGCTCTTCACTCTCATGTGTGCCCTAGAGATTATCTTTTAAGGATAACCCCTTGCTCACAGCCTTGCTGTGAGTTCCAGAGCCTTCTTCCTGAACTCGCTGTCATCGCTGCGATACCTGCCGATAAAATGCCCTATCAAAGGTGAAGTAGTTATGTTTAAGTACAAAGTTCAGAAAGGAATCATGTCCCCTGCCTGAGTTTATCTGCTTGTCAAGAAAGTAGGCTACTGCCCCCACACCAACATCGCTCATCCAACATTCCACATCCATTGTAACAATCAACGTACCTGGTGGTATCTGTACGGTGTTTAGACGCTCAATGAGGTGCATAGAGTCATGCAGATAGGAATCCAGTTTCAATACGAAAGACTTTTTTCGCTCACACTACCAATCCCCGCCACTATAGGTCTTCCAGGTGGAGTAACAAGGGATTTGTGTACCTTTGGGACAAGATAAAACATTGGTATTACTGGATGATCCACCGTTAAATATTTCACTTCCTGTTTGGTGATTATGTTTTGCATGAATGCTTGTTCGATCAATCGATCCAGTTTTATTTTAAAAATGTCAGTCGGATCTGGAGGTAAAATAGAATAGTAACTTTCATTACCTAGTTGTCGTTTTGCCTCTGCCAGGTACATATCCACAGGCCAAAGGACGATGTTACCCCCTTTGTCTGCCTCTTTTATAAGAAAGGCCTGATTTTCCTGTAATGATCGTATTATGTGTTGTTCTTGTTTATTTATTATTATTGTATCAGCATTTATCAATTGGTAATGCTTGGATATCTTTGAAGGCATTCTGTAAGAAAATACTGATGGCTGGGCATAAACTGAATGAAGGAGTACACTGGGAGGGTGCACGGATAGGAAATCTGGTCATCCTACCCTTGCTGTTTTCATTTTCTTGTAGTAAATCTAATAGATCTCTAAAGATTCTGTGATCATTTTCAGGGAATGTATCCAATATTGAAGGCTGGTAAAAGACTATTTTAAAAGTTAGTTTTCTAAAAAACAGGTATATATCCTTTGCCAGTTCAAATTTGTCAAGTTTGTTTGTAGGTGTAAAGGTCAGACCCCTTTGTAAGACTGATTTCTCAGTTTCAGACAATATATGGTCAGAGAGATTAATTACCTGCAATTAATGCTCAACCTCAGTGGATTCCCTTATTTCTTGTGCCTTTAATGGCGTTTGTAACTCCTTTTGTATTTCCGATTGATCGGGGAGTGTTCTCCTCGTTTGAAGCCCTTTTTTCTGGTATTGACCCTTTCTTGTCCAGTACCCTGGTCGCTTGTGTCAGTGGACAAAAATCACTAGTAGCTGACACTAAGCCCATGTGACAGATGTTACAGAGTCTGGAGATGCCATGGAGAGCGATCTCCTGCCTGCAACATTCTTTAGCATAACCGCTTTGGCAGTGGGTCAGTAATGGTGTGTGGCATTTCTTTGGAGGGCTGCACAGAGCCAGCCTGACTGCCATTAGGTATGAGATGAGATCCCCAGATTCCCTGTGAGACTATATGCTGGTGCAGTTGGCCCTTAGTTCCTTCTAATGCAGAACAATGCTAGACCTTATGTGGTTGGAGTGTGTCAGAATATCAAAGTTGGATCAACCTGTAGTGTGTTTTTCCACTTTATTTCTGTGGGTACAAAAATATTCTAAAAAAAAAGGATGGTACACATACATAAATACATCTGTAAATGAACAATGTTTACTGTGCAACAGACAAATGTAGCTGGTACTTACAAATATGCTTTAATAAACAAGAATGTAATAGGTCTGACACCAGAAAACATGGAAAATACTACTCATTTATTAGCTATAATCAACTCATTTGATATGTACGTTCATACAGTAATGATGATAAAAAGTGTGAAACAACTGAAAATATATGTCTTATATTCTATGTTCTTCAAAGTAGCCACCTTTTGCTTTGATTGCTGCTTTCCATACTCTTGCCATTCTCTTCATGAGCTCCAAAAGGTAGTCACATAAAATGGCCTTTCAACAGTCTTGAAGGAGTTCCCAGAGATGCCTAGCACTTGTTGGCCCTTTTGCTTTCACTATGCGGCCCAGCTAACCCCAAACCATCTCGATTGGGTTCAGGTCTGATGACTGTGGAGGTCAGGTCATCTGGCGTAGCAACCCATCACTCTCCGTCTTGGTCAAATAGCCCTTACACAGCCTGGAGGTAAGTTTTGGGTCATTGTCCTGATAAATGATGGTCCAACTAAACGCAAACTGGATGGAAAAGCATGGCACTGCAAGATGCTGTGGTAACCATGCTGGTTCAGTATACTTTCAATTTTGAATAAATCCCCAACAGTGTCACCAGCAAAGCACCCTCACACATTCACACCTCCTTCTCCATGCTTCACGGTGAGAACCAGGCATGTAGAGTCGTTTCTGAGTCACTCACAGTGATTGGAACCAAAGATCTCAAATTTGGACTCACAGATTTCCACTGGTCTAATGTCCGTTCCTTGTGTTCTTTAGCTCAAAAAATTCTCTTGTGCTTGTTGCCTGTCCCTTGCAGTGGTTTTCTAGCAACTATTTTACCATGAAGACCTGCTGCACACAGTCTCCTAACAGTTGTTTTAGAGATGTGTCTGCTGCTAGAACTCTGTGTGGCATTAACCTGTGATTTCTGGGGCTGGTGACTCGGATTAATTTATCCCCTGCAGCAGAGGTGACTCTTCCTTTCCCGGGGTGGTCCTCATGTGAGCAAGTTTCTTTGTAGCGCTTGATGGTTTTTGCAACTGCATTTTTAAAGTTTTCACAATTTTTCGGATTGACTGACCTTCATTTGTTAAAGTACTGATGGTCACACGTTTTTCGTTACTTAGCTGCTTTTTTCAAGCCATCTATTCAGTAGGACTATCAGCTGTGAATCCACCTTACTTCTGCACAACAAAACTGATGGTCCCAACCCCACTTATAAGGCACTTATTAAACCTGACAGGGCACACCTACTATTGCAATGAGAAATTCTTTAGTACTATTACCTTCATTTGATTTGTCTTAAATGGAAAACCACAAAAAGAATTGTCAAAAAGCCAATATAATTCCACACCAAACATAAAAAAGGGAGTGGAAGAAAGTATTTGCAGTGTTTGAAAAATCATGTGATGCTTCTCTAATTTATGTAATTAACAGCATCTGTAACTTACCTGTGGCACCTAACAGGTGGTGGCAATAACTAAATCACACTTGCAGCCAGTTGAAATGGATTAAAGTTGGCTCAGCCTCTTTCCGGTGTCCTTGTGTGTACCACATTGAGCATGGAGAAAAGAAAGAAGACCAACGAACTGTCTGAGGACTTGAGAATCAAAATTGTGAGGAAGCCTGAGTAATCTCAATGTTACAAGTCCATCTCCAAAGACCTGAATGTTCCCGTGTCTACCGTGCGCAGTGTCATCAAGAAGTTTAAAGCCTATGGCACTGTGGTAAACCTCCCTAGATGTGGACAGAAAAGAAAAATTGATGAGAGATTTCCATGCAAGATTGTGCAGATGGTGGATAAAGAACCTTGACTAACATGCAAACAAGTTCAAGCTGTCCTGCAGTCCGAGGGTACAAAAGTGTTAACCCGTACTATCCGGCATCTGAATGAAATGGACTGTAAGGTAGGATACCCAGGAAGATCCCACTTCTTACACAGAAACATAATACAGCCAGCCAGTAGAATACAGCTTGGCCCACCAGTATAGTATACAGCTTTTTGCACCCCCGCATATACAGCCTGACCCTCCCAGTAGTATAACACCCTGCCCCCAGATGTATACAGACTGCCCCCGGGTATTACCGCCTGCCCCCAGTCGTTATACAGCTTGCCACTCTAGCACTAATGGAAACAAAACTTTACATAAACTCTACTATACTAACCCTCCGGTGGACCCGCAACCGCGCGATAATTTGAGCGCTGCTCACCACCGATGTCCGACGCCGATGCGTCTTCAGGCTTCAAGCGCCCGTTTCTTCTTTCTTCTGCAGTGGCGCCCGCAGAATATTTTACTGATTGATACTGCAGAGCAGCTGTTTAAAGTGCTGGAATGTTGCAATATGCCCAAAGCTAAACATTCCAGTCTTTTGCAACCACCCACCCCCCAAAAAGAAATCAGAGTTGATGCAATGATGACCAAATATACAAAATTCTTTATTGAGTACGACTTACCCCTAAGGAAGTCAATTAGGTGCCGAAAATGTGGGGTCCCCGACGCCCCTTACACTGGGCTTCTCCACTTGTGAGATACTGTCTATTTGTTCCCCTTTTCTCTTAAATGACATTGGCATTGTGTGTTTAACAGCATTTTTGCGGTGGATTTTGGATTAAATCCTCTGGTCTGGGTTAGGGCTGATATACCGATCTGAACGTTCTTCACTCATATTGGTAAGTTTTATATAGGGACGTTCTATTATGGGAATGCTTTGTACTTTTTGTTTGCTACATTGCATGATGCAATGTGATCAGTGTATCTTTTTAAGTGGTTTTATGTGGGAGTTGGTGTGCGTGGATAGTAGGACGAAGATGAAAGAATGTTGTGGTATGTATTTAGCTTTTATGGTCGTCTTTTGTGGTCAACTTGATTTTCTTTTGCGCAATGTGAAGTATTGTTCTAATGCAAAGGAGCAGCTTCCATGATGCAGTGCCTGCCCATCTTCTCTACAAGGATAGTGCTAAACAGCCCAGGTCGTTTGTGGGAGAATGTGTGTCCACATGATGGGACACGTGCTTATTAGGTAATATAGTGCGTGATGCTCACACGTAGACCTTGACTAGTCCGGTCAGACTCGCCCGAGGGCTCTAAGGCAGAGTGGATGGCGCAAAGCCTTTAGAGGACGATGCACAAACTACAAAAGGACCGCGTTATTTATCAGAACAGGGGGTAGTGCCAACACAGAAATTTAGATGTGGTGATTAGTATACTGTCGTTCGTCGGTCAGCCGAGTTTTAGTTGATACCAGTCACATGAGGGGCGCAAATAAAGCAGAAAAGGAGGAATAGGTCCTGGGTACAGCGGTCACTTTTAAAATAAGTCTAGCTGCACAGCAGTCCTGGGTGCCGGGGACCGGCAGGGAAAGATACTAGAGTCAATCTCTGTGAGGCCTCGAGTGCCACAGGACAGGCGTACAAGCTAGTGGCCACCTCGTGGCCACCATTGCCATAGTTCGCCATCACTGAGTAAATGTTGGCAAGAGTAATGGTGTGGAAAAGAAAGGCAAGTAGCAGAATGTATTCTATGTGGATATTTTATTTTGAATAAAAAGCTATTTTGATAAATACCTCAAACGTATTTCTAGTTCTAGTGATACTAGTACAGACCTTATGCTCAGCAAAAGAAAAGGATATAGCTTTGTCCCACTGCATTGCGCAATGCCTATAGTGTTTCTCTCTATGCAAAATTTCCTTGTCCTGCACCATTATTGAAACATGCACATTTCCTTGTTAATATTATCTTTTCAAACTGGTCTATGGGTTTAGGACCTTGAGAAATAGATGCTTTATTTTCCAGACATTAATGATGTTATAACAGGATTTGCCAATGAAAAGGGTCGGAAAATATGTTAATAAACAAAAGACACGGGGTTTCTAGCAGCGCCCCCCAAAAGAATCTTAAGCAGAGTACTGCCACCTACTACTGCTCCAACCAATATTTACATCTACATTTTAAAGAATAGATTTATATTCATTAGAAGTATTGAGCGATGAGAAATTGAAACTCATTATGTTAGTGATGCTGACAATTATTGTTGCCAATTAAAATAATTCCAAATGTGTCGCAATCGCAACATTGAACAATACTGATTAATACTGTGGCATAAACAAAAAACAAGTAGTTACTTTTGAATATTAACACTATATTAACTATTTTGTGTCTTTTTATCCCCCTTTTTATTTGTTGTTCATTTATCCCTAATATTCGTGTTGTCATCGTTGGTACTTCAATCTCTGTACCTCTCTGCTTGCAGTAATGCTGTGAATTCCCCACTGTGGGACTAATAGTAAGGTTATCTTATCTTAATCTTATCTATCGATATACTATCTTATATAATGGGGTATTCACGGGCTTATGCTCACGTAAATGCTTTGCATCTGCAAACAAAAATCTTTCACACACATATAAGCAATGTGTTTGCAACAGAGAAAAAAAAAATGTTCTTTATATCATATAAAGCCAATAGAAACATCAATGTTTTATTGCCTTCTTCCATAATTATAAAAATGCCAACTAGGGGTAACGCAAAAGAAAGGGTGTGTTGAAAATCTGATCTGAGTTTTTTTAAAGGTTAAGGTTTTCGGGCTTATTATTGGGTCCGGTGTGGGAGCAGAAGTCTGTAGAAACTCTAAAAATTATGTAATGGCCATCTGTAAACATCAATATGGGTAGAAAGTACATATAATTCCTCTTCACAACTTATGTTTGTTAAAGTAAGGGGAACACTAATAAAACACAATTACTCCCAAAATAAAAAAACTGTGAAATCAAACTGCCAATAGCCCAACAGCATCATTATGCCCACCTCCAGTGGCTTTCTCTTCAATGCACCTGCATGATAGAATGATACACACTCACCGGCCACTTTTATGATACACCGTTCCAACTGCTCGTTAACGACTTAATTTCTAATCAGCAATCACATGGCGGTGCATATTAGGCATGTCAGACATGGTCAAGAAAATCTCCTGCAGTTCAACCGAGCATCAGTATGGGGAAGAAAGGAGATTTGAGTGCCTTTGAACGGAGGTTGAGGTGTTGCCAGAAAGTGCTGGTTGTGGTATTTCAGAAATGCTGATCTACTGGGTGTGTGTTCACGCACAACAATCTATCTCTGGGTTTACAGAGAATGGTCCGAAAAAGAAAAAACACTCCAGTGGCGGCAGTTCTGGTGGGGTTGAATGCTTTGGCTTGATGCAGAGGTCAGAGGAGAATGGGCAGATGGTTTCGAGCTGATAGAAAGGCAACAGTGACTCAATCGCCACCGTTACAACCAAGGTAGGCAGAAGAGCATCTCTGAACGCCAGTACCTCGAACTTTGAGGCAGAGGGCTACGGCAGTAGAAGACCACACCGGTGCCACTCCTTCAGCTAGAACAGGAACTGAGGCTACAATTTGCACAAGCTCATCGAAATTGACAGTAGAGATTGGAAAACGTTGCCTTGTCTGATGAGTCTCGATTTCTGCTGCGACTCGGGAAGGGTTTAGGTGGTCAGAATTTGTGCGTCAACACATGAAAGCATGGATCCTCCTGCCTTGTATCAACGGTTCAGGCTGGTGGTGGTGTCATGGTGTGGGGAATATTTTCTTGGCACTATTTTGGGCCCCTTGGTACCAATTGAGCATCGTTGCAATGCCACAGCCTACCTGAGTATTGTTGCGACCATGTCCACACCTTTATGACCACAATGTAACCCAACATCTGATGGCTACTTTCAGCAGGATAATGGCACCATGTCATAAAGCTGGAATCATCTCAGACTGGTTCTTGACATACAATGAGTTCCTGTACTCAAATGGCCTCCACAGTCCAGATCTCAATCAATAGGCATCTTTGGGATGTGGTGGAAACGGGAGAGTCACACATCATGATGTGCACCACAATCTGCGCAACTGTGTATGCCATCATGTCAATATGGACCAAAATCTTAAGGAATGCTCTCCAGCACTTGTTGAAATCTAGTGCACGAGAAATGAGGCAGTTCTGAAGGCCCCCACCCCTGAAGTCCCCCCCCGCGGTACCCCCCCCCCAACCCGTTGCGTGTAGCATTTGTGCAGTCACTCAGCCGCCAGCTTGGTTGTATCCAAGGACAGCGATTTTGCTTCTAAGGACAACATGGCCTAATTTTTGGGAAATTTTCTTCACACAGGTGACACTGTAACTCTACATGAACTACATGTATTCTACATTACACCATATATGTAGATATATAAAGACGAAAATCCACTCCATATGTGTTTTTCCAACATATAATATTTATAGCACTTATGGGGTGTAACTTATCTTTAATAGTGGACATCTGCGGCCTTGTTTTTTTTCTGGGTTTTGGACTTGTTCGATTTATCCTAGAGGGTGATGATATCTGCATCTGAATTGTGTTTTTTTTGCAGATTTCTCTAAAACTTTTTCCTATACCTCTCTGGAAATTGGAGATTTTTTTATGTCAAATTGTGACATTTTACTGCAATTTGTGGCAAATTGCAACTTTCTATTGTTTCCACATCTTGGATGTGATCCTATACAGTTGCAACACTGAAAATTCTGCTGCAACAAACTTGCTGGCTGCGAAAGAAAAAGTTACAAAATTTTGGCATTTTTATGAAACAGTGAAGTTTGAAAGCCTTAAGCAACAAGTGTTTTTTTTTTAACATGTGAAAACATTCGCTCTTAGACTCTATAGTGTTACCTCTAAACACATCAGTGCTTCAGTGAGGAGACATTCCCAGAATATTTTAAATACATTTGACAAAATGCCAAGCTTTAAGGTCCCAGATTAGGTAGGGGCCTCTTATTAAAAGCAAAGCATATTGGGGCCCCTTCTCATCTCTATACTCATGGTGGCCCCTTTCATCCCAACCTCATATGTGACCCTTAAACCTCCCCTTTCATATTGTGGCCCTCTCTCATCCCCCACATTGTGCCCCTCCTCTTCATCTCTCCTCTTATCATCTTGATCTAGTGGTTTCCCACATTTCCCTTCTCAATGTGTCCCTCTCACTCTTCCCTTGATAGTATGGCCCATTTAAAATACACCTACTATTGTACAACCTCTCATCGTACCCTTATTAGTGTGGGCCCCCTACATCGTGACTCCTCTTTTGCACCACTCTCTTATCCCTTTATCCATTGCACCCAACGCAGCCCTCCTACCCACGCTGCTTTCTGGGGAGTTCGATCCTCCAATAGCAGCCCTGGGGCTATGGAATGTCTTCAGCCAGCCGGGCCTGCCTCCAGGCCGATCCCTATTGCCGCGTCCGGAACAATCTGTACAAATGGAAACATTTTTGGGCTCTCTCGGTTACACCGTAAAATTAAGGAAAACTTGCCAAAAATGTAAATTTTCATAAACATTTTTTCAAAAACTGGGGCTCGTTATTCGAGACGAGCACTCGAGCATCGGGAAAAGTTCGTCTCGAATAACGAGTACCCGAGCATTTTAGTGCTCGCTCATCTCTAGTAGTAATCCATAGAATAAAGATAACATATTATTTTTATACTACAGTGAATGCCCCCATCCCCAAAATAATGCAAGAAATCCAAAACCAGAATTAAAACTTTTCTCTTCCGCCATACATTTCATCAATAAGCTAAAGACCTACTAAAATGAAGTATTTGTAAAGTGCATCTAATATCACAGAAAATACCTTATATGGCCAGATTGCCCAAAACTATAGCCTTTAATAAGTGACATTGCAAATCTGCTCTGAATGGCGCAGCATGCCATGGCATGTGTCCATACAGAAGGTTACCCCCACATATGGGATACTGGAATGTTTGGGAGAAATTGGGTATCAAACTTTGTAGATTTAGTTTCAACACCTGTAAAACAATTAAAGGATTAACATACTGCATAAAAGTTGTTTTACATACATTGAGGGGTGTTGTTTATAAAATGGTGTTATTTATGATTTGTGTTTTGTCCACTAGAGGTCGCATTGAAGCTCTGAAATGCAAAATCAGAGCATGCTCAGTATTAAAAAGCGGATGGATAACTGAATGCTTACTACATAGGTAATATGTATACACAATGCTATGCGGGGATGGTGTCAGGGCCCCTGTGAAAGAAATTTTAAAAAGTTTTTTTATTCTGCTCTAGAGATATGGAACACATAATCTTCTCCTCCCAAGTTCTTCTTCACCATATGAATACCTAAAAAAATTAGACCACTAGAATCACAGTTATGAACTAATTCAAAATCATGCAACTAAATCTGTTTGTTGAAACCATCCATGATGTTGCATACATGTTTGCCAACACGATTACTGCCTGACCCTCATATTTTTAGCTGGACAGACATAAAAAGTAGGGCGGGATTTTTCCAAAACTTACCTGAGAAAGCTGTCCTAACTTGGCTACTAACCATTATAATAATTTTCTTAAAAGTGCCCTGGATGAGATGGCACCACCCTCAGTCCAAGCCATTCAACACAGAGGACAGGAGCCATACAATGGATTTTTAAAAAAAACAGAAACTGCAACACAGATGTAAGTTGCAGATGGGAACTGGCCATAACATTGCCACTCTATTGATTAGAATTTGTTTAATCTTAGATGACCACCTCCGTGCAATTAAGGTGCCTGGATTCCACAGGATGATTATAAAACATACAGTAACTCTCCGGCATTTTAGATGCAGTAACATTTGTTTTTTAGGCAGTCACTCCAGCAGCGGTGGTGGTCATCCAAGGACAGCGATTTTGTTCTTCTAAGGACACAGTGGCATAATTTTTGGGAAATTTTCTTCACACAGGTGACATGTAACTTACATGAACTAACATGATTCTACATTACACCATATGTAGATATTATAAAGAAGAAATCCACTCCATTAGTGTTTTTTCACAACAATAATATTTTAAAGCATTAGGTGTACTTATACTTTATAGGGACATCTGCGTTGTCTTTTTTTTTGGGTTTTGGACTTGTTCGATTACTTAGAGGGTGATGATATCTGGCATCTGAATTTTTTTTTTGTTTTTTTTGCAGATTTCTAAACTTTTTCCTATACCATCTTGGAATGGAGATTTTTTATGTCAGAATGTGACATTTTACTGCAATTTGTGCAAATTGCAACTTTCTATATGTTTCCACATCTGGATTGTGATTATATACCACGTGCAACACTGAAAAATCGGCTGCAACAAAACTTGCTGGCTGAAAGAAAAGTTACAAAATTTGGCATTTTATGAAACAGTGAAGTTTGAATAGCCTAAAGCAACAAGTGTTTTTTTTTTTAACATGTGGAAAACACATTGCGTACTTACTGACTACTATAGTTTAACTTAAACCATCTCGGCATTCAGGCCGGCGCCTAAGGGACGGCAAAAGTGATTGCAAGAAGAGAACCTTTGACTTTTGGTTCTAGGGGCCACCCTGGATCCAAAGATATTTAGGTGTACAGTAGAGAATATCAGGGTCCATGTTATTATATATCACATAAATCCCAATGGCAGTTTGAACAGTTAAAATTCTCCATTTTCCTGACCATTTTAGAAACACATATTTGTAATTATAAAAGAGGAGACTCTCTTCTCTTTCATGAGAAAAAAAAAGAAGTTAGGTCCTCCCTCGTGTACACAACAGCCAGAGAATACCGCCTCTGAACTTGTCCCTCCCCCCTCCGATTCTACCATCAGGCTGCCGGGAATTTGCATGCACACAGGAAGCTGACTGGCACCTCCCAGATCTGGAAATATTCAACTTAATAATGTTACTACATTCTGATAGGGAATATCAACTACTATTCAGTTTTGTAAACCCTCTCTATGCAAATTATCTAAGAACCATTCTCTCTTTTATATGCCCTTTAATTTTGTTTTTTTTTTCGAAATTGACTGATAGAGGACTACATCCGATCCTCTTGCCAAATTTGCTATATAGATAACACCGTGGACCCAGAACTGTCCCATAACGCTAAAACACAAACATTATTTAACCTATGTTATGACGTCTCTTTAATAGTCCTTATGAATACGATTCTGTTATTGTGCAGCTGATAATGGTGCCCATCTAAAGTGACTTTTTTAATCTTATTGGCTTGTTTTTATGGATATATTGTTATTTATTTGGGGTTACCATTGTGTAGTTAGTCGTACAATGATATATCTGTGCAATTTTTCGCAAAATTTGCGTTTGGTGTCCCACTGTGGATTTTTTGTGCTGTTGGGTTTGTAATGAAATCGCCGTCAGAACATCTATACTCTGTTATTAGTTGAAAGTATTATTAGGATGATTGGGCCGATTGCTGTAATCCCCCGCTGATGACTTTCAATCAGCGGCGACGGCGACATCATAGTGTGCCGACGGCCGGAGACGTCGCATGGACGTACTCTCGCCTGCTAGAGTGATAGTGCGATAGATAGCAGAGTGATAGAAGACAAGGCGGAGACCGCGACGGGGATCGGAAGCCCCGCCTGGAGCACGAGGAACACCGGGACACACGGTGGGTGAATACTAGTTATTATTTTATCTGTATATTACAGCGGGGGCAGGCTTGTATGGCAATCACAGTTCACCAGGGCAGGTGTATACACAATGGGCAGCCCCTGTTATATCTAACACGGGGGGCGTGTATCACGTAACACCCTGCGTCTTATTCCTATGTTAATAGTTTCCCAGTTTTGTGGAAATTAGAGTCCTCAGCGTATTCTCGTGTCCATACAGGATGTTGAATTGTAGTCGATATAGGCGCATTGTAACTCTACACATTTCACTTTTACATTTAAGAGATGTGGGAAGGTAAATTTTTTTCTGTTTGGGGGGGGGTAGGAGACACATTTTTATGCTATCACAAGTCTACATTTTAAGTATTTTTTTAATAATGTTTCTACGTTTCAATCAAAATTGCTCGAAAGCGCCTAGTCTCATAAACTCTAATGTCATTTTGAAAAAATTGAGACAATGTCTGCCTTTCAGAAAAATATGTGGTTTGCTGCAGTTTACTTTAATTCTCTTTTTGCTTGTGTCATTTTCGATTTATTATGTTTTAAACGTCAAATTGCAAAATTGCTTTGGTCAATAACGCAACACAACATCTCCATAAATTCCGGGCGGTGAAGGGGTTATATACCCCTTGGTTGAATTCCCGGGTGAAGATGCTTTATCCATCTCCTGTCTAATATTCATATGTTCTAACTATATCCATGTCTCTATCGATCTGGACCCTTTTAACCATTATACTCCACCTAGACAATTCGTTTCACCTGTATTACAGTTTATTTTACCATGCTTAAAGGTGCCTCTCTTGCTTGACTGTTGATCGGTCCTAAAAGTTAGTTTTATATTTTGGGGTCCCACTTTTAGATTTTGCCAGTGCCCCACTTTGTTCTAAGAAACTCCTCACCCCCATTCATTATATGCAGCCCCTCCTCATTCCCCATACATTATATGCAGCCCCCTCCTCACCCACATTCATTATATGCAGTCCCCTCCACACCCCATTCATTATATGCAGCCTCCTTCTGACCCCCATTCATTATATGCAGCCCCTCCTGGCCACCATTCATTATACGCTTCCCCTTTGCCGTTTTCCTTCTCCAGCAGCTGCACAGTGCAGAGACGCAGGCCAGCATCTTGCTTCACAAAGAGCGTCGCTTTACAGCACAAGCACCTGGCACTGCCAGGCTGCTGGCAACGGAGATGTGGCCACAAATAGGCCGACCCAGCAGCTGGGAACCTCGACACTTGCCCGGTTTTGCAGGGTGCTGGCGCCAGCACTGCATTCCACTTCATGGTTGAATTGAGATTTGAAACACCAGAATCTCTATTTCCAACATGTCAAAAGACACAAGGTCAGAGCGCAGTTTTAATTTTTCCAACAGCTGTTTATAAAATTAAAGCTGCGTTCAGATTGGTTTCCATGAGCAACTCGAACAGTTTTACTGCAGACACTTCTGATACATCTCCCCAATTATCTCAGAAAATTTGAATAGCTAAAACAACTGCAAATGCTTATTTTAGCTCAATAGGTGACAATCATTGGGAGATTACTAAGAAAAACATAGCTTTTGCTGATATTCTAATTTATTGAGAAGCACTTGTATCTGCAGAGCTCTCCCATTCATTACACAATACATATTGTTTTAATTCAATTTCTAACCATGCAGTTCCAAAGAATCATTTTAACCAACAGTTTGTTCTTATGTTTATATATATAGCTATCTGTAGCCAGCTCTTTTAAGTTGTCAGACTTTTACAAACTAATTTTGTTTCTCTTTTGGTAGAAGTTTTCTTAACACTGGATCATTACACACTATGAGCCAACTTTATTTATAATATTCCTAACATTTAGGGTGTCTTTAAAACATTTAGAAATACAAAAGGGGTTCACTTCATTTTACTATCTTCCCTATCTATTTCATAATTTCTCATTGTATAACCTCGAAAACAATCTTTTATTATCTACTTAATTTGAGTCCTACTATAGATGCATGTCAAATCTTCAATGAAGATGTTTTAGTCCATTTGAATTTAACCCCTTTCCGACAATGGAGGTATGGCACTGGCGGCAGTGACTTGCAGACCCAAGCTGTACTATTACATCCAACTTCGGGCACCTGTACAGCCTGGAGCCAGTGCCAGAAGCTGAAAGTGTCACACCTATGTAACAACTATGATCGGAGACTCCTTTGATCGTGGGTATTATCCCTTTACACACCAGGGTCAAGCAGGACAGCTGCATGCAAGGGGCTTTTGATAAGGATTGGACAACCCCCCCACGCTGCTTTCTGGGGAGTTCGATCCTCCAATAGCAGCCCCCACGCTGCTTTCTGGGGAGTTCGATCCTCCAATAGCAGCCCTGGGCTATGGAATGTCTTCAGCCAGCCAGGCCTGCCTCCAGGCCGATCCCTATTGCCGCGTCCGTAACAATCTGTACAATTGGAAACATTTTTGGGCTCTCTCGGTTACACCGTAAAATTAAGAAAAACTTGCCAAAAATGTAAATTTTCATAAACATTTTTAAAAAAGCAATCAAAAAAAGTTGTGTGTGCTAAAATTGTACCACTGAAAAGAACAACTCAGCAGATAAAAAATAAGAATAAAGCATAAATCAGTTGCGTGTCAAAAAAACCTACTAAAGTTATGGCTATATAAAGATGGCTAAAAAAGAATAAAGATGGGTATACTAAAACAAATGAGATTTCTCTCTAATTCATTTTCTCAGAAAATTGTAAACATGTATTCAAAACCTGTATAAATGTAGTACGCAATGAATAAAGATAACAGATTATTTTTATCTACAGTGAATTGCCCCCTCCCCAAAAAATAAGTGCCAAAGAAATACAAAAAATAGAATTAAAACTTTTCTCTTCCGCCCTACATTCATCATAAGCTACAGACCTACTCAAGGAAGATTTGGAAAGTGCATCTAATATCACAGAAAAGACCTTATATGGCCAGATTGACCCAAAAATATAGCCTTTAATAAGTGACATTGCAAATCTTGATCGAATGGCGCAGCATTGCCATTGCTGTGTCCATACAGATTTTGTTACCACCACATATGGGTACGCGAAGTTGGGGATAAAATTGGGTATCAACTTTGTAGATTTAGTTTCAACACTGATAAACCATTAAGGATTAACATCATGATAAAAGGTGTTTTACTACATGAGGGTGGTTTTATAAGACTGGTGTTCTTTATGATTTGTGTTTTGTCCACTAGAGGTAGCATTGAAGCTCTGAAATGCCAAATAGACGCATGTCAGTAATAAAAAGCGGATGGATAAACGAATGCTTACTAAATCGGTAATATGTATACACAATGCTATGCGGGGATGGTGTCAGGGCCCATGTGAAAGAAATTGTAAAAAGTTTTTTATTCTGCTCTCGAGATATGGCACACATACTTTCTCCTCTCAAGTTCTTCTTCACCATCTGAATCCTAAAAAATTAGGACCACTAGAATCACCGTTATGAACTAAGTCAAAATCAGCAACTAAATCTGTTTGTTGAAACCACATGATGTTGCATACATGTTTGCAATAAATTACTGCCTGACTCTCATATTTTTGCTGGACAGTCAGGGATTTGTAACCTGTCCCCGGCCGGCAGGAGGCATTTCGGCTAGCTTTACTGGCCAGGGGGACACTCCATGCTGGACACATACCTTAATATAGCCATGTGGGAATAGACTTTGTGGAAGACTATTGCCCCCAGTTGCCTCACAGAAGTAGCTCTACGCTTACGCAGTAATATAGGATCTGGTAATAGCCTTTTATCTGGGTTGACGTAGAGGAAAGAAGCTTGGTGGTGGTCTTTTTTGGAGTTTCTCCTTTACAGGACCCTTTAGGCTTAGAGAGAAGGTTGTCCGAAGCCAATTATGGGGACAAGACAAACCCCAAGACAAGCATTAGCATTAGGGTAGTGATAGTAGAAGACAGGGGTGGATGGAGAAACTAGGTACGAAAAAAAAAAGAACCTGGACAATGACACTATCTATTGGAGCAGGGTTTATAAAAAGCGCCCTTATAGCTCACCACCAAACAGTGGGAGTGCACTTGTTGCCAATGTGGAATTTTTAATATAGAGCGTGGGTCCACAGCTTAAAGTACAATTGCTTGGGCAACCAACCCTAAATTTTTACGGTTGCGTTAATTCTGGCCATAGTTAATTATAGCCCCTTGCCATAAAAATCTCCAAAAGCTTGACTGCAAAGTATAAAAAAAACTCATAGGTAGAAGATCAGGAAACATCTGCGAAAGTTACAAAAAGAGAGGCATTAATCGCCCAAAGACAAAAGGGAACCATTTTGATTTTTCTACCGATTGCGTATCAGTTTATACTTAACGCATACTTAACATAGACATATTCTTTAATACAACTAAGTATTTTATTTTTAAATGTTGCCAGGAAAAAGGAAAGGACACTTTCAGTATCATTTAAACTATGAGGGGCGCTGAAAAAATATCTAATGCTCAGATTTGTGAAGTTGATTTGAGGACATTAGATAAACTGATTCAAAAGTATGGGACTCTGTTGGAAAAGCTTCCTGTGGGAGATTAGCGAATCAATTGCACAGGGTGCATAGGTGGTGAGAGCACAGATAGTGATATAATGCGGTATCCAGATGTTCCCAGAGTCTTGAAAAAGAGTTCTTCCCCAAACCAACATGGAAGGGAAATGAGGCACCTCTACTTGTCCCATTTCAATTTGCGGAAAGGACTGGACAAGGTGCCATCATGTCTGTGGCGTGAAGGGGGAGTGATTTCGGTCGGAAGTGGGCCGCATAGTGTTCTGCAATAGGGAAAGTTCACAAGTTGCAGAATATTTTGCACAAATAAAGGCTGTGCAGCCAACCACCGCCTACATCAAGAGGACAGAGCCTGCTGTATCAGATGCACTGGAGAGATGTGACCATATTACCCACATTCTAATTATGAAGTATTACGGCCTTCTAGGTCGGATTGAGGAAACATATTCATAGGCAACCTTTCCGTTGATACCGCTCTGAAACCATTGGTTAAGTGATCTTGGAAGAGAATTACCGACCCACTTTTAAAATGTATTTCCTACAAGCAGATATCTGTGTGTGTTTTCCGTAATAAAATTAGTACACTACTCTTCTGTGATGTATTCAATCTCTTCATATTTAAAGCAGTGAGCCTTAACCTTTGGGCAATATCTGTTATGAATTGTATAGCGTATGTTACCAGAATGGTGCTTCAGATTCATAATTGTGGATCTCAGTGTTACTGGTGTCAAACTTATGAACGACTGAAAGAAAGGGGTTATATAACAAATGGAGTATTTCATATTGCATATTCTCAAACAACACATTTCTTCTGGTGGAGTCCCCAGCTTTCATCCTTATTGCATCTTTAATATACACATGACCTTCATAACACCCTTCCTTTCTCCTTGCACTTTAAGATGCATCTCAAGTTGTCAGCATAACTAAAGGCCAACAGATACACTATATCATTATTAGAGATAATTTTGTGTTTGGAAAAGCCCTGTGTCATGCGACAATTTCTGTCTGACATCTCAGCTCCTTCAGTGTACCCCGGCAGGAGCCATTGAAGATTTCCCTGGCAAGACCGCCAAGTTTCATGCAGCCGTCCTTTTTCAATTTCTTGTCTTTTGTCCTCGATTTTCCTGGTCCTTCCCGCTCACAACCACACCCCACATGGCTAGCCTTATAGCCGATTCTATTGCAGAGGCTGTCTATTCTTGCACCTAGTTGGCCGTATACAATCTTGCTTTAAGTTTGGCCAGATTGTTATTTAGTACCTGGCGCGTCATTGCTGAACATAGTGTCTGCTTTTTGTTTTAAAATGATCTAGATAACTGGTATCAAACCCCAGTATCCACCAGACCAACTCATATCCATCCCCACCAAACTCGTCCCCCAGACAGTGGTTAACAAGACTAGACAGTCCTTTTTACTGGTACTATCTCCTTAGAAGAACGCTCATCTTGCATATTGTTGGCTGGGAGGGAATTTGTCTCCTGATCCCCTCTGGTTTCTTCTCTGTTTTCCTCATCCCTTACCGGTGTCTATTTGATAACCCATACCGGGGGAAAATGACAAAATTGTGAAATTGAAACCCGCCTCTACTCTACTTGCGGAGCTCACACGGTCACCGCTTCTGTCTGCCTCTGTGGTCAGGGTCCACCCCCATGTTATTTAACTAAGCCTACAAGGCAGTGCTTTCAACATATTATATGTAATTTTGAATTGTTCTTTATAAATTTCTTCTCTATTCAAGTAATATAATACATTGTACAAAATCCAATATTTATTTTCCCCCTCCTACTTTTCGTGCCATTAGCACACAAAACAACATCTCAAAAAACCCAAATATTGGTCATTTTCACCAACATGAGAAGGTGGGGGCAATCCGTTCGCATTTCTACTTTTTTTAAAACATCAATCTTACATAGTTCTCAAACTCAAACCACATATGTTTCCCATGTCACCACAACATCTAACACTCTTTTGTGAACATGAAGACATAAGTTGTAATCCTCCTATTTTATGTAGTAATTTTGTAAACAATGCGGTTACGATAATACCCATTATGGTCAAACGAAGTTATACTAATTGATGCACAACAGTCCGGAGGAGCTCTTTTTAATACGTGAGTACTATGACTCAGATAAATAGCTTGGCTATATCGCATGTATCATCAAGGTCTAGAAGCTAGTATATGAACATTATGAGGAAACATATCTTTAAAAAAAATTATTTGGGAAACAGAAAAAATGACAGGTAAGTTTTTACTGCTTGTGTATTTCCAACCCTCAGTCCTCTACTTGCTAAGAATTAAGGAGCACTTTGTCCACTTATCTATGTATGAGCCAAGCATCCTCACACTTCTCAGGGCTAGTCTCGGCGTAACTGAATTCAGTGGTTACATATGCATTCGTCTAACAAATAGACCCCTACTAGACATTAAAAACTTAGTAAGTAATCGACTTCCACGCTTCATGACTTAACTGCTACATATACCAATCAGCTTCTGGCACAGCCTCCGATAGAGTGGGGGATGCCAAAAAGCTGCAGGTGTCAGCTTATCGTTACAACGCCGCCACTAATCTTTCCTCCGTATACTTGTGTCTCATCCCCTCAACTACGCACGGGTCATGCATGGACCGGAGGTTGTATAGAGCATCTTAAGTGGTATGTTCGGATAATCATGGGTTCGCCTGCCTACCAATGGAAATACACTAACATACATCTGTATTGCACTTTGTGTAAAAATAAGAACTTGAACAAGCGATCAAGAAAAATAAGTTTTTCAATGATATTGTTTAAAGTCCCCTAAACAAACATCATTACCTATACAACATGTACACAAGCACCAAAAAAAACCACATATTGGTATCATGCTACGCTGCACATCTGTACATCCCTGTTAACAGTCAAATCGGAAACATATTGGACCTGCTATGGTAACATTATACCGAACCACCCTTGCAAAACACGTTCTCATTATTTATATAAATATCCATTCACAAAAATTTCCCCACAATAAAACTATCAAACGAGAAAGTTACATGTGCTAATAAAATGGCGTCAACCTACTGAAAACACACACTCTACAACGTAAAAAAAGCTCTAAAAACCAGCTCTGTCATCAAAAATATGAGTATGTACCTATATCAATATATTAAAGGTATTACCGTAATCATAGTGTCTTAAGTACATTAAACATATATATTATTTTTATGGTCATTGGTAAATGAACCCCTTAAGAAAATGCGCAAAACAAAAGACAACCAGAATTGTGATTTTTTCTTTTCCCTCCATACATTCATAGTTTAATAAATCTTCATCAATAAAGCTAAAGACCCCTACAATTAGTGTATTTAAGTGCATGTGATCTTGGCGGAAAAGAAGTCCCTTCTGTGTCCAACGTGTAAAAAAAAATAATACTGTATAGCCCTTAACAGAGTGACAATGCACATCTCTCTCCCGAAACTGCTTCTGATTTGTGGCATGTGCCCCATACACAGTTACCCACACATATGGGGTAATTGTTATAACTCGGAGATGATATCAAACTTTTGTGGATTGTTTTGTTAGTTTTAATATCCACTGAGATGTGTAATATTTTTGACAATACATAATTTAGCCAAATACTCTAAAATTTTCGTAAATGTAGCAACCCGATTTCCAGATGTACTTTACAACCCCCTGTCAAAAATTAAAGGGTTACACAACTTTATAAAGTTGTTTTATTTCTTTTTATGTCTTTATACATTTTTTTTGTCTTTTTCTTAGAAATATAATATCCATATTGGCAGCTTGTTGTAGCAAAAGTTGTCACTTCCAACCAGCAATTATGGCAAAATAAACAACTCGCTTTTCCAAACCTGCATGAGTAGGGTCCAACTGTGTGCTTAAGTATACAAAACAACACCACACAAGCCCTCCTTACAATGCACGAATTCCAAATAAGAAGCAGGGGAACAAAACATGATTCAAATTTCAAACATATATAATGACAATAAAACACAAAGAGATCTGCAAACTACAAAGGTGAAAAAAAGAAGGAAATGTTTACACCTCTCCTTCTGACTACAAAAATATAAAACAGTTGAATTCCATTAAGAGATATACTATGCTACGGGAGGGTAGATGTTTGTACTACAGCAAAAGACTTCAAGAACAAAAGGCAAATCCTGGCACAGTGACTAAGACTTCATTATTTTATTAATTTATATTAAAGCCATCAGCATGCCTTGGTTGGCTATACAGTTTCTTGCGCGTTTAGGGTAAGACACAAATCCGACACCCTTAATTATAGCATGCTGCCCGAAATGCGTCATCTACTGTAAGATGAAGGCACTCAGATTGTTTTAATATGAATGAATAAAATAATGAAGTTTCAGTCACAGTGCCAGAATTTTGCCTTTTATTACTTGTTACTGAAGCATGAAGGCTGCATAAGATTAGCATATATCTTGATCATGACAATGATAATGACAATTTATAAAAAGTTGGAAAAATTCTGAAAAAGAAAGAGATGAGCATAAATAGCATGCTGCACTATATTTGCTGTAGTGTGCAAGTACTAAAGTTATAGGTATACAAAAAATTTTGCTAAGGTCAAGAAAATTGTTAATTACTTTAAAATGAATAAAGCTGTATACATTGACAAATGGTGGCAGACAGAGGCAAAGTTTCTGCCTCCGTCTGGTCACTATACATCCTGTCTACCAAAAAACGCAGGCAAGCTACATCCTTCCATCCTGCAGCCTCCACCTGAGCAACGTATGCGCTAAGCAAAGGCAGTTGACGGCTATGGGCAGTGGATGCAGCTTACTGCATCTCTCCCCAGAAATGGTACTCTAATATTAAGTATAACTGAGGTGTGTATATCAAAATTCAAAAGTATCCAACATTAAGACTGGGGTTACATATGAGATGTCTAGGCTGTCTGATGTGGCCATTTCAATGTTGTGTGAAACTCAATATTTCAGCTGTCTGATGTGGCCATTTCAATGTTGTGTGAAACTCAATATTTCAGATCTGGTATAGTGAAAAAGGGTATGTGTATTCAGGTAGGTGGTCACCATAAATATCAACACTTGACAAAATTTATGTAAGTCTCATTTTACAAAAAAAATAAGTCACAAGATATCATAATTATTTGTTTCTATTTAGCTGGCTTGTTTACAGCATATGGTTCCAACAACTTACCGTAAGTCAAGAACCAATAATAATACAGTAATAATAAATATTTCTTACAACAAATTGGTAAAGAGTCAGAAAATAGGTAAATCGCCTCACTGGCATACAGATTTGTATCTCTCTGTGGTTTTACAAATCATGTCAGGTCTCTTACTACTCCTTACAAATTAGTTTCCTTCACTTCTATCTTGTCTTACTCATCACTCATGAACATTATGTTCCTTTTCTCTTCTTACAAGAACTTACATTTAGCTTAACTTACTGCACCCAACCCTCTGCAACTCATTCTCATTGTGCCATTAAGTCCAACAAGACCTGCATTAGAACATTTTTTTAATATAAATTTGTATTAACATTTTTACCAAAGAACACAAAACACAAGAATAATAGTCAGTGATTGCAATTTTACACTATAATAGCTGCACATTTCGAGGTTTTACAAAGTTGTTATAGCAGAGGTGTAAACTTGTTTCAGTTAAGGAATGTAAAGGAATGGGGCGCATGTGCGGCATGACGTAGCACGCCACGCTCACAGAGCCGCCTCCTCTCCCCTCGTGTTGACGGACGCCGGTCACCATGTGTGGACGCTCAACTGGATCCCGGGATTGACACAAAACAACTGGGGAAAGACCCCATTGACTCGAGTATAAGCCGAAGTGGTGAAAAATGCTATTGGCCCACAGCCTTCCCCGTATTTATCCTGCCAGCCCCCTGCCCCAGTCTATAGCCTGCCAGCCCCTTGCCCCCAGTATACAGCCTGCAGCTCCTTGCCCCGTATACAGCCTGCCAGCGGCCCCTGACCCGTAGATTAGCCGCAACCCCTGCCCCATTAACTAGCCCTCCCGTCCCTCATGGTAGAGATAGTTATTAAAAAAATTAATAAATCTAACTCACCTTCCTGGCTGCCCCCTCAGGTCTTCGTTCGCGATCCGCCCCGGCAGCAGCACAGCGGCGGCAGCTCGTGTTGCTACCCAGCTTGATGTCAACAGACATCAGCGTGTGTGCCGGCGGCCGGCACACACATTTACCATGTACGTCACACAGAGCTGCCGCCGCTGCTGCTACCGGGGCGGATGCGCAGAAGCCTATGTGACCAAAGGGTAGTTTTTAACACTGATGCCACCTGGATGACGCAGATGCGACTAGGCCGTGTGCCCGAGGTGACGTTGCCCGACGGACGGGGGATCGGTCCCCGCCGGAAACGTAGTTTAGATTTATTTGTATTTTTTAATCAATATCTCAATTACAACGGGGATGGGGATTGTGCCCTTTGGCACGGGACCGAAGAGCGGTGCTTGAACGGGGGGCCTTGCCTATGGGCGGGGGACAGTGCCGCCGCGAAGGTGAGTTTTAAGTATTTATTTTTTTGACTCGAGTATAAGCCGTGTTTGAGTTTTCAGCACATTTTTTGTGCTGAAAAACTCGACTTATACTCGAGTATATACGGTAAGTCAAGAACCAATAATAATACAGTAATAATAAATATTTCTTACAACAAATTGGTAAAGAGTCAGAAAATAGATAAATCGCCTCACTGGCATACAGATTTGTATCTCTCTGTGGTTTTACGAATCATGTCAGCAGGTTTGGCTTTAACTCCTCACTAGAGGAAACTCTCTCTAACTTATTTCTATAAGGATGTTTGTCTCTTACTACTCCTTACAAATTAGTTTCCTTCACTTCTATCTTGTTTGACTCATCACTCATGAACATTATGTTCCTTTTCTCTTCTTACAAGTACTTACATTTAGCTTAACTTACTGCACCCAACCCTCTGCAACTCGTTCTCATTGTGCCATTAAGTCCAACAAGACCTGCATTAGAACATTTTTTTAATATAAATTTGTATTAACATTTTTACCAAAGAACACAAAACACAAGAATAATAGTCAGTGATTGCAATTTTACACTTATATATCTGCACATTTCGGAGGTTTTACAAAGTTTTATAGCAGAGGTGTAAACCTGCAGGCGGCTAAACATATAAATATATACCAGTCACACCCCTTACCGTTACTAAGATCAATATTACAATGCTCTTCCTTACCTCAATGCCAATGGTCACGAATTTTGTGATCTATCATGGGCACTCGGTAATTATATATATATATATATATTATATATAGATTATTATAATAATTAATATGTAATATATAATTACATGGGTAACTAGGAGAAGACACGGGCAGTGCCCCCTAGCAGGCTCTGCATGGGCCCCCCCCTTCGTACCACTTAAAAATATACATATTAGTATACTTACCAACATATATAATACACTCATGTGCATATAACGCCATCATCATGCCATATGCAACATACTCCACATACAGTGTATAAAGACACCATATACATGCACGATACTGCATATCATCACAGTATCGTTATATCATATTAAGTCTGACATGTGCCGTATATAGATATAATGGTGCGCCCCATATCCTCCATTCCTTTATTGTTCGGTCATGACGGGCCCCCTGACCTGCTGGCCCCATAGCCGCTGCTATGGCTGCTCCGCTCTGTAGTTCGCCCCTGTATATCTACAATCTAGATAAACATAATAAAGACTAGTACCAAAAAACAAATAAATTAAACCACGAATCAGTCAGGGGGTTGCCCACAAACGAAAGTGTAGGTGCCTATCCCGGGATAGCCTACTTTAGTTGTGTGGATACACTCTTTAAAATCACCAACTAGGCATACAATTTAGTACGGCAAGTATCCCCAGGTCATACAGATGATCCAAAGGTTGTTCTTAAGTTGAATTTGTAGTAAGTAACGTAATTGTATAATTGGCCAGACAAAAATTTTTGCCCCAGTGACCATTGGTAGTGTCAAAATTTTTTTCTGGCAATGGACCAAGGATTTCATAAAGCTTTATTACAACATTTTGACAGTTAATTTTGCGTCGTGGACTAAAGTAAAGCAACCAAAAGTCTCAAAATAAAAGCATATAAGTTTAACATGACAGAAATAAAAATGTCTATAGAAGTCAATATCCACAATATAAGCCAAGTTTCTACTTCAACAAAAATGTTGCCGAAAATCTGTACTAGCTTATATTTGAGTAAAAAAAAACTGATACTCACCTTCCTGATGAGCCAAGGTCGGAGGGCATCCCTGGAATCAGAACCGGGAGCCCACTCGTGATTTTGTCATATATAAAACGTATGCGTGATTAAACATATTTGTGAGTTATTTGACAGTTGAAAGGCACTTTTTTGTCTGATGAACAGCAGAATGTTTTTTTCAGGGTTTAAGTTTTCTCTGTAACGGTATCCCAAATGTTTAAAAAACACAATCAAAATTAAAGCAAGTATGGGTGTTAGAATGCATACCACAGATACAAGCCTGGAATACTGATAAATATCCCCCCAATGACTCAGTTCCAAATTGATGATTTAAGGGGGATCCAAATCACAAGTTATAGTTCCACACATAAATTTGTCCCTCATCACTGTAGACAACATTAATGAAATAAACAATGGATGACACGTAATAAAAAATTTAGACAATATCAGTGGGTCGGTAGTAGTCACTAAGAAATCTTTACCATCAACAAATAAATTATTTGTTATCAGACCACAACACTACAGAAGAGTGAGGTATCCATACCAATGCATTGAAGCTTGAAAATTTCATTCACACTACTAAAAGAAGAGTTGCTTTGGGAGCTGCAAACTGTGGGATCTTGTGGAAGAATGAGATTGGCAAAACCCAGTGATTCCCCCATTTTTTCATGCTGTCCCCTAAGACCCACAAGGCACGTTTCCTCCTTCCAATCCGCCGATCATCAGCGATAGGGTCCCTAAATGAGAACTTTGTGTGCATGCTGGACTATCATCTACAAAGTTTTAGTACCAAAGAGTACCAGGACATTTGAGGACTCCTGAGAGCCATGAAAGAAAGGGTTTTGGTAGAGCGGGTAACCATTGGTTTTAGTTGCGAAGTGGTTTGTACTGTCTACATCAATCCCCCGATAACATAGCCCTAACGGCACTCAGGTGTTCATCATTAGATCATACAGTGACTATTAAACAATGACATGAAAGAATTTTATTACGATGTCCCGTACATTATTGATATGTAAAACCAACCGATGTCACACATTTTTTTATGTACAAATCTAAAATTCCTTGATGGAGGATGAGTACATGTTTCTCTGTTAGAATCCCTTCTTGGACAACGCGGAGTGATACGGTAGATTTAAATTGATGATCTTCTACTATTAGAGCAGCGATAGTCTGCTGTCCACTCCTCCATGCAATATCTCTTACAAGCAATACGTTGCAAGGACTGAGTTTTCACCACACACTCATACATGAAGATTGTGTTTTCATTGGATTCAGCCTCTTCAACACGTCAGTCATGATTAAGGGCACAATAGATCAGAAAAGTTGTGGACAGGTTTTTAAGCAACCTTTTGATTTTGCCACAAGAACCAGGAACAAGCTGGAAATCAACACCGATCATATCAACCATTATTTGATCCATATACTGGAGTAGGGCTGCCTTATATTGGTGCAAGGGCTGGCTATATATGGGGGCAGGAGAGCTGGCCGTTATATATGTGTTGGAGGCTGTCTGTAGGGGGCAGTGCTCGCTTAATACTGGACGGCGGAGCTGGCTCTATATTTACTTGGGGGGAGGTAAGGGCTGGTTTCACTATATACGGGGGCCAGGGATTAATAGCTATATACGGGGCAGTGGCTGGCTAGTTATATAGCGGGACCAAGGCTGAATTTGCTTATTCTGGGGGCAAGGCTATGAACTAGCCTATATCCAGTGGGGGAAGAGGGACTGACTATCTATGGCCTTGGAATTGGAAATCCAGAGGACCCTTCAAGGGGTGTAAATATTGAGTTACTTTTTGTATTACAAGGACAAGGAACTGCGCTCTACATAATGGGTGCTTGCTTATATACTGGGGGCATGAGTTCTGGCTATACACTGACTGCTGATACGTGGAAAGCATTGACGCTCTATATCAGGCGGCATGGTTCTTCTTCAGGCTGGGTTTCTTCTTTACTGAGGCTTGGCTCTCAGATATCGGATGCAGAAGCGCACGATACGCTTGGCTGTTTCGCTTACATTATTGCTTGAGATGAAGGACACGAACCCTTGACCGTCACTGTATCCATTTGCTGATGGCTAGAGATGTATCTGTAAACCACTATATCTGGGGCATCGTTGGCTAATACTTTGAAGTTGTCTTATACTGCTCAAGTTTTATACTTGGGCTGGCGTTCCGTTAGCAATGCTGTGGGTAGTTATTGGAGCTAGAGAGGCTGGCAGAGCTTTTTCTATCATGTGGGCTATACTGTTGGCAGTAGGGGCTGAAGCTATATACTGGGCTGATGGTTTCACTGGGCTTCGTCTAAGGGCATGAGCTCTTACTTTAGCTGTTATATATGGGGGGACGGTAAAAGGGATATCAATATTGGGATGATGAGAGGCGGATATATGGCAGGTTGCTAAGAGCGGCTTTACGGTTCAACATAGACTGGGTGCGCTGCACTAACTGGGGGCATGCATACTGCAGAGCGGTCTTCTATTATGGGGGAGTGGATTGATATATATAATGAGATTAAGCACTGTATAATCTTCTTCTTTATTAAATCTCAAATAAAATGATCCACATTTGGTATCCACAAACTGCTACGCGTTTTCCCAGTAAAAAATCTATTCATCATTTACTTCGAAATGCGAGCTGTTTTGTGGATACCACTATGTGGCTGATCGATTTTAGATGATGAGTTAATAAAGAGCAAGAATTTTCCATATAAAAGTCTGGATCGTTTGAATCTTTTCATTGTCGGCAAAAACCTGCAACCAGAGGGTGTATCCTTTTGCACTTTCAACGAGGAGTGGGGAAGATCACCAAATTCTCACGGTGTATCAGGATTTCCTTCAAAATTACACTTGCCACATGGACGTTTCTTTTTGTATTCTCTTGAACTCTGTATACTGGGCGTTGGGGCGTGACTAGCTATATAGGAAGGACAGGGGACTGGCCTATCTATATCTGGGGATAAAGGGGGTGGATGGCATATATACTGGTTCAGGTGGTTGGACAGCTATATACTGGAGGCAGGGGACAAAAAAGCTGTATAATGGGACTGAATAGCTATAATACCTGGGGGGGGCTGGGCTATCTATGACCTGGACTGGCTGCCGAGGGCTGGATCAAACGACCTTTGTTGGTGTGCGGAAAGGTGACATTGATTCTAATTTATAGACTGGGCAGGAGCTGGCTGTATACCGGGGGCTTGCTGGTTGGACCTATACTGGGGCGGGCTAGTTATATACTGTGGGATGGCTATATGCTGGGGATGTGCTGGCTATATACTTGGTGAAGTTGAGGGTTGGCTACATACTGGGGGCTGGCTACACACTGGGGGCATGTGCTGCCAATATACTGGGGGCTGGATATAAGTTGGGGCATGGGCTGTCTGGCTATATAGGGGGGGCTGGCTATATATTGAGGAAAGGACTGGCAATATACTAGGGCAGAGGCTGGCTATTTACTGGGGCAGGGGCTGGCTTTATACTGGGAAAGGCTGGCTTTATACTGGGGACTGGCTATATATTAGTGCTTGGGCTGACCGGCTACTTAACGGTTCCGGGGCTGGCTATTTACTAGGTACAAGGCTGGCTTTATACTAGAGACTTGCTGGCTGGATATATACTGGGGCAGGCCAGCTACAT
>CM033642.1:68984430-69247897 GCA_019512145.1 Engystomops pustulosus
CTTTTCAAAATAAAGACACTGAGAAATTGAAAACCGTTCAAAAGTATCTAAAAGTAAGATTAGCGAGTGTAAGGAATCCTATAAGCGGGTGAAAATAAGTTTAAATATGTTTGGTTAGATATGCAGAAAATAAAAGGATTAAAAGCTAGAACTAGTGGAATGAATGGTGATCTTGAAAAAGATTGTGCCATCACTAAGGATTTTGACTTGTCAAACCAAAAGAGAAGCTGCCCCTTTAGTAACAATACCGAATGAGCACTACACGGGCCCATTGGCCATTCAGCCTGTTGAAGTATATTCATGCCTCAAGCTTGTTATGATCAAAACATCTCCTGATGGCATGTTGGGAATGGTGTTGCGTGCCTGTGCTGCTCAGCTAAGACCAGTATTGTGTTGTTTGTTTAAGGCAAGCTTGCTAAAGTGCCATCATTATGGAAATCCACCTGTATTGTGCCAGTTGTTAAAAAGAGCAGACCAGGTAAGCTTAATTTATTTCACCCCATCACTAACAAGGACCCAACTCTAGGGTACTAATGACCTTTTTTGATCTAAGCAGTTTCTTTAATACGATTGATCCCAACTCCTTAGGAATGAAACTTTCCTTTATGAACATGGAAGCTTCCATGATAAAATGTATCTTGCATTATCTAACAGCGAGGCCCCTGAGGGTTAAAATGGGCAGTGTTGTGTCAGATGATGTCCTGTGTAATGTTACGAACCCGCTGATTCATGTTTTTTTTCTTGTTTTTTTTACTCAGGACACGGTCCCTGACCTCGTTTTATTTGGCGTCTGTAAGTGATGTAGACAGGACAGGATTTCTTTGCTATATCCGGACCACGTCGTTGTCGGAGATATATGAGACAATAATGACTCTGTTATTGTGCGATTGTTGACTGTAAGGCGGAGTAGAGTAATACAAATGGATTGAAGGTTAATGTAGTAAAAACAAAAGAGCTTGTCATTGAAAACTGCGAGGAAATGTAGGAATCCATTATCACTTAATGGACAGGCCATTGAGCAGGTGTGGGAGTACAAATATTTAGGAGTTTATGTAGATTACAAAGACGGCACTGTCATTACCATGTTGATAAACAAACAAAAAAAGGTGAGGCGAATCTATTTTTAAGGTTGCTGCAGTGTTTTTACAAGACAGTTGTTGTTTCATTCTTTTACGTTGAATCATGGGGCACTGGAATTAAAGCTTCAGACAGATTACAAATGGACAAAAGTTTATACAAAGAGCATGTTCAATCGTTGGTCTTAGGCTTGAGAAACTGTTGTAGACAGAGCAGTAGTTTCTCGCTTTCAGAACATTGGGCTATTAATTCATCCAAATGTAGGTACTGTGGAGGGATTCAAAGGTAGTTAGTTACCAGATATAACGCAAGTTAAAGTGTAAAACTAGAGCGTTTAGGGGACTTCTATGTCAGCTGACAAGCCAGATTGAATGATCAAATAGAGCAATCGAGATTGTCTGAATCATTGTATTATGTCCTATGTATTGTGTTTTTTTTAATGTTTTATGTATTTTACATATCTTTGTTTTATTAGTGTAGGCATGTATCATCAGTAGACACCTAAATGTCCCTCAGGGAGCAAATAAAGTATTATTATTATTATTATATTTGTTATTTCAAAAGTCATGAAACTGTTTCAAATGATATGGATTATGATGGCATATGATGGCATCTGTTGAATGATGGCATATTTCGAAGTATGAGTCACCATGACACCCAAATGTGAAGGCATCCAAATAAAAGATTACAGTGCGGCTAGTATAGTAGTCCCAGTCTATATGCTAATTGTTGTCTATTTTTAAACATGTACGTTTTTTGGTAACTTATTATGACAAACACTATCAGTTTAGAAGTTAGTAGTAACTAAAATCAAGGTCCTTTTTAGCTTAAAATAAAGAATGGGTTGTTATCATTCTCTGATGTCTGTACGCATGTCCTTCTGAGAAAACTATTAAAATCTATTTGATTTACTTCGCAATTACTTAACAACTAAAGAAAAACAAATAGGCGAAATGACATGTAGTTAAAAGGGGCAGATTGAAGCTATGATATTTTTGTTTTTTAAGTGCTAAGAATCTCTACTTTCATCAAATCAGATGTTTCCCCTGGGGGAGGGGGGAGTACGTTGGCATTTTACGTGAAATACATCATACAGGAGTTTGGGATGAGTATCCCTGCCCCTAGTAGAGGTACAGAGTCTAAAATTATAGTGATAGTGGATGAATCTGATATTTAATTAAAGTGAGCAAAATGTTTCCTGAATAAAGATTTTTGCTAGGAAATACCTAAAAATTGTTATACAATGTTCACTTCAAAGGCACTAAATGTGTTATCCAACAAATGTGTTGCTTACATGAACACTTTGCAATTTTGCTTCATTATTTTTTAATGAAATAAAATAGATCATGGCATCAGTTGAATAGTCAAGTTATGATCACATCTCCTTACAGTCATGTGGTTTACTTTACATAAAAAAATAGAAGGAACCAGACATCAGCTTGACTTTAGTATATAAGAATCTAGCCATATTATAGCTTATCTTAACCATGTTAAGCATTAATATAAATACTGTGGATCCTCAACTAAAAAGGAAACAAATAACATGAATTGAAAATAAATTTGAATTGTATAATTAAACTGTATGTGTTCGGGCATATTGAAATTAATAAACATGAGCCATCAAGTGCAGCTTAATTTTTTTTTTTGTTACGAATTATTTACTTAAGTTCTTTTTGGAACTCTTTGAGTGAAACAGGAAATGTGTTTTTGAAAAGAAATTCTTGAAATGAAGAAACTTACGTTTGCACTGGCAGGGGATGATCATGAAGATCTGTGTATTGGTGTTGTATATGCAGCACTTAAGAAAATTTAATGTCAATATTAAAATACATCCTTCAAGGCTTCGATTCTTTAAGAACAGAACATATAAATGGTGACACATTATGTTAGTTAAATGTTATAGTTAAAATGGAGGATATGGGAGTAGAAGTGTTTGTACGAAAATGTTTGTGACTCACAGCCTTTTTATTACATTTCTTAAGCATTAATTGGGTAACTATTCTAAGAATATAGGAGGGGTAAAACAAGCTTAAGCCTACAATTAGAGACATATTGGTGCAAATTTATCAAGCTTTCTAAAAGTCCCTAACAGCACATGACAAACAATAAAGCTCAGCTTTATTGCACCAGGCTCATGCATATTTCAAAGCGCGCGGTGATTTGGTGAATGGGCAACAAGACTATTCTGACTTTTAGACAGCTTGTTAACTGTTCCATTATCGAAGACTGTCTGAAGCTGCATAGTAGACATATGTAAAGGAAAGTGGAACATGTAGAAATAACCTTCTATACCTAGAAAAAATCTGGAAACATTTCAGAAATAAAGAAAGTGAGTTTCATCAATGTAATAATCAAGGTAATCTCTCAAGTAAAGATAGACAAACCCAAACAACCAAAGCTTTGCTTCTAATTTGACACATTCAAGAAGTGAAATTGATTTTTCGATTATAGTGATATAAACGATAGTAAAAATATGTGTGAAGCATAACCTGACCTAGCTCCTCAATTGGTAGGCATTTAGTGCAGGCAACAGTATCATTTATGTGGAAATAGTATACCAATTTTCAGGTAAAACAAGTGAATAGTTATGGACTAGTAGGAATTACTAATTATAGTGGTATTATCTGATGATTAAACACTGTTTCTATACTTAAACTGTAAACTGCTTTAGGAACATGGTAAATTTCCCACTTTAGGACCAGACCACCAGTTTTCCATATTTGTCTTTGCAAGGGTTTTTATGAAGACTCTAACGTATATTTGGGGGGGCTCTGACAGAATTTGAGAGTCTTAGTTTATATCGTATCTGAATTTTATGTGTAAAAAAATGTAGGCTTAAAAGCTAATAAAGTAGTAAAAAAATATTTTTTGAAAGGGGGGGAATTTTTTTAGGGTTATTTCTTTTTTTACTGAATGTAACCCAACTGTTACCCTAAAAACTGCCACCACATGCCACAATTGATATATTGCATGCTGTTTTAGGGTAACTGGGGGTGTATAGGGGACATTAGTGAAGGAGGGACAACAGTTGGGGAATTATTTTAATGCATTTTTTAATTTATTAATTTTTTCTTTTAATTTTATTTTTACTTTAGCCCTTAAAATATCACAAGAGACCTTTAATTTATTTTATTTTTTTAAGTGCCCTTTCCCCTTTTACTTTCTCAGTGTGCAACCAGTTACAGGGGAAAAGGGTCCCACAATATGCCCCGGCTGTAGCAGCATACCAGGGCAGCCTTTCAGTCATGACAACCCAGGGATCTAGTTCAATCACATGATCGCTGGGAGCACGCAGATGTCCCCGCCTCTAATTTCTGGTTCTACAAGGGATGTTGGTCTATGCCAAACAATCACAGGGTGCGCCACAAAAACATAGAAGAAAAAAGTATCTAGGATATGATAAGGCAGGAAGAAGTGTGATTAAAATCATCTTACAATGGGAGATGCTAATACGACCAAAATGTTACTGTGGATACTCTGCTTCTTCTGCGGGGGCGGATAGTTAGGAAGTTAAGTGAAGGCTATGAGCGTGTCTCTGTGTTTTAAAAATAAATAGAGAGGAAACTGAAGAACAGCTCGTCTTCCCCTATAGTTTGTTCCCCTGCCCACTAAGGCTTAAGGACCTGGGCTGCTGCAGTAATGCTACAGTGGGCAATAGGGACCAGGTAAATAACACTTGGCATCCAATATTCCAGTATGCTATTTTGCCATGTTAAATATACTAAACGTTTTGTATTGATTTAAATATTACATGTGAACAAATGTATAAAGTGCCAAAAGCAGGTATGATTGAAAAGGCTAAAAGGAAATAAAAGATAACTAAACCTTTGAAGATTTTTTTAAGTGCAGAAATAAATAAGCCGATCTAATGGGAAACTATAAAAACATAATTCATTAATTTTCTGTGTAGTTTCAGCTTTCTGCTTTATTTTGTCTTTCTCCTTAGTGAGCAGTATATCCGAAGCCTTGAGTTTAGCCACTTCAAACAGAAAGCTGAGATGCTATAAAGATTTCCCTTTGATGATTATTTCTATGAGGCAATTAGACTATCCACTTCATCGAAACATTACTAGATTTCCTTGTAACTAGCTGTCAATGAAGGAACAGGAAAGAAAAAGTGATTTACACAAAGTGCTTACATGAAAAGGCAGGTATGAAGACAAAGAAATATCTTTTATTGATTTATCGAAATTTGATACGTTGTTCTTGAAAAGTTATTTGAATACAGTGGTTCTATCAATCACTAAAAAAACTGAATTACTGATCACTTGACATCAAACATCTACCGGAGGGAGCCCCAATAGGTGTCTGCAAACGTGTGCAAATCCAATCCCTTCTGTTGATCCAAAACTGTATCAAATATTATAATGTTTTAATTTGTGCTTTCTTGTTACCCCACACTATTATTGAAAAGCAAAGGATGTTCATGAATAAAAAAGTATGATTATGAGGAGGTTAAACGTTCTCATTTTATGATTAAAATGCTAAAATGTAAAACAGCAGAAACTTTTTTCTTTTGTCTGATACCTGGAAGATGGACCAGATATACGTATATGACTCACATATTTTATATATAATATAGTTACAGAACTGTGCAGATGTCATCGCTCACTGGTGGACCTGTCAAATTGGATGGCAAAATCTAAATTCCAAACTAACGTATGAGTCATCTATGGGTATGAGGAGAAGCAGATGTATCTGATACTGGAACAGCATTATATTGAATGTGCAGATAAGTTCAATTGTAAGAGGCTATCCTATGTCGTACCTGAATGGTCCAATAGGGGGGAAAACAAGATAAGGCTTTCCTTGACATAACCGCCCCCATGACAAGCACAACAACAGAAACCGAATGACATAAATAAACTTCAATAGCTCCCGAATTCATTTCCCACCAAACTGTAGGCCAGGTCTGTTCCCTAACCACTTTTTGGTGACAGTTTTGCTTTTATAATTAGAAATGTAAACATTTATGTAAAAAAAAAAAAATATGACTAAAGACAGGTCATCTACCAGCGTTGTGGTGTTTGACACATCCATGAAAGCAACGGATGAATACAATGACTTATGTGACAGGGACACTTGGTATATTAAAAACAAAAATTACCAGTAAAATATGGACATATGAGCACCATTGTGTGGATCCAAAAATGGAGTGGAGGAGACTAATCCAAATAGCTGGTTCTGAAGCCTGAAGCAATGTTTCCCAAATAATGGTGCATGTTGAAGCCATCTTATAAACAGACAAAGACAACCTATCTCTTAAAAATTCTGCCCTAATCTTCATATATAGAGCCATCAATTCCGTAGCGGTTACAAACCATAGGGGACAGATACAAATAGATTACATACACAGGACAAACAGTCATATGGAAATATCATAACTAATACCAAAAGAATTGTAGTAAAAACAGTCAAGACTGACATTTACATGCAATATGTGTTCACTGTTTTCATTATTAGGGGCAAACATGTTACAAGTAGTAATCTGTCATTTTAGATTTAATAAACCCAAGAAATTCCATCAAGCTCTGGGATTAGCAACGGGGGCGACCCGACTTAGGTCTTTTTTTGTCTCTAATAGTTCTTAGGGGGCTGTAGTCTTACAGTGTGTGTATTTACATAACTAGAGGAAAGAGAAGATTAGATTTCCTTATAACCTATGCGCTATCATGACTTAGTCCCAATGTAGATAACAGAAGGTGAAACCACAGATAGTAGCTTGTGTGGTTCGGTGTGATACTCTCGTTGTAGTACACGGCCTGTGCCATGAGGGGAGGCAGCCTGTGTATGTACTACGCAAGGATGTGTTTACATGAAGCACGGCGGTCCTGAGCGCGTCATTGGTCGTCACAGAGCACGTGACGCGCGATGAGGGAAAGCAATGATGTTTTCTATTATCCCCGTATCCTGTATAAACAGGTGCGGGCGGCTGTCCGTGCAACTGCCAGCCGCGATGTGGTGTGGTGGGGCTTAGTAGTGCAGCTGCGCACACGAGGCCACGGGAGAGGTTTGTTGTGTGATTACTGCTGCTGTGAGTCCTGTGTGGACTCGTAGGTACTGCGCGCTCTGTTTGGGTGTAGTAAGGGGGCGCAGCACTTTCCCCCGTGCGCTGAGCGCTGGCGGGCCGCTCATTGGCTGAGCGCGGGTCGGAATCCATTTTTTTTATGCTAATGAGGGAGCGGGGCTTGTAGATATTACGTTCATGCGGGAGCCGCCCTGCATTCACCCACATGGTCGGATTAAGACATCATTCGCGCCAATTGGCGATGATCTAGATAAGGGAGTCGCGGCTCCCTCCCGAGGTGGAGTCGGTCGTGCTGGCTGCGGCGGCTTGTTTTCTTGTTGAGCTTTCGCGCTGCCGGCAGAGGTGGTGGGAAGCGTGTGAAGAGGGAGGCTTCCTCCTGTGTGTTATCAAGTAGAGGCAGAGCGCATCGGCAGACGCGGCTCTCCCATAAGTGCGGAAGAATGAGGGAGATTTGAAAAGGTGCTGCAGTGCTCTCCCCTCCTCCTGCCGTCGGGGTGTGCGCCGCTGCTCAGGCCCAGGCTCCCGGGAGGGAAAGTTTACAGTGAACAAAGCGCTACACGAGCCGCGGTGTAGGCGTGTGGCGCCGCCGGCCTGTGGGCCAAACATAGGTTCCCCCCTGGAGAGCTCGATTGTCTCCGGACGTGGCCCCATTGTGCCCTTCCCCCGGGAGTCCGGCGGCCTCCTCAGCCCCCAGGGACAAAGCCCTTTGTGTGAGCGCAAGCGGGTCCCGGAAAACTCGAGCCACCCCCCACGTATCCTCACGCGGGGTCATTGTGTGAGGTGCGGGAGTACCGGCTCGTCGTGACCTTCGCGTTTGTTTACATCCCGCGCAGTGTGAGCGGCGTCCAGGCCGCGCGACCGCTCATGTTAATTGGAACGCGGCTAGTAACAGCGGAGGGCTCTAGCGCCATGTTAGGCGGGAGAGCGAAGTTGTGGGGGAGGGGGGAGGCCCGCCCCGTCCGTGCACATTAGTTGCGCGAGATAGTACGGGGGCCTCGCGTCACTCACGAGTGTAGTGGGAGGGCGGGAGCGCGGGCCGCTGCCTGTGTAGTGTGCATAAAATCACTGAGCATACTTGCGCAGCCCTGTGCCTCCCGCGTTCCCATGGTTCGTGGAGGTCCTCTAGATGGGTACGCATAGGGCAACGTCTGTGTATGTGCAGCGCCCTGGTGGCTTGTGGCGCTAACATGCAAAGCAAACACGTGCTGTTCCCACGAGGGCCGCAAGAGGCGCAGCTCCCCGCAATGTACTCCCTATAGCCTGACGGAGACCCCCTGACCCAGCATCCGGGTGTAGAGGACCAGCACGTTCCCGGACTGCCAGGATACATGGTTGTGTGACAGGCAGGATAGTGTGCCGCACTCAGCACGAGTGTGCAGGGTCACCACAAAGGAGCAGTGTCACAGGTTGCATGGCCTACATGTGGGGCCCCTCAGTGAGCCAATCCAAATCTTCCCTCATTAGGTTTTACTTTGCTTTGCGGAATCTTAACCCAGACCCTTCTTATATGTATCCACTTTAAGTCATAAGAACATAGTTGGATTAGTGATGTGGCGAACATTGCTGTCAGACTGTAGCACAATACTTTTATTTTCAGATGGTGTAGCGCAGAAGCTTTGGTATCGGGGTGTCAATGGTAGTGCCAAAGTGCTACAGTGCAGGTAGTTATGAAGCCCACTCACTGCAGTGAAGGCACTTGTAGCATATGGTTGGCTGTAGCTAACAATGCAGTAATTTATCATGTATTTGCTGTACTTTTTGTTCTAAGGGCAACTAGTGCAGATAGGGAGTGAGTCGCATCTACGGCCCTAAATGCTCCTCTGAAGAAGAAGTGCTGTTATTTAAACGGTTCCCATGACAAACGCCTTATTGCCATACTTGATGCTTTATGCGGTCTTCTGTGAGTTTTGCATAGTTGCACTACAAGAAAAAGTGAGGTGTGGCAAATCTATGCAAAACTGATACGGCCGGTGTCAAACATGCCATAACCGACCTACGTAAAGTTAGCGATGGATGTGTGGCTTCAGCAGTGTAAAGTCGCTTATAGGAGGTAGTGTGAGGGGATCTACGCATTCTGACATTTACAGTACGTCGGGCTGCAAATCTTCACTAAACAATTTTTTTTTTTTTTTTGTACTTCGCCCTTATATGCCACGGGTGTTGTCATGAGTAGTTGTGAAGGTTTGCTCTCAGCTGCTGAAAGGCCTGCTGTGCAAATCCATGCAAACTTGTTTGTCACCACATACTGCCAGGACACTAAAGAAGATATGCCCCTTTATGTGCCGGTTGGGCTGATTGCAATGGCTGTGGGATGATGTGGTATTGCAACTTGTCGGCTGTTGGATAGTTGGATAATCTTTTATGTGTGAATGTAATACAGCTGTCGTTGTTGGTTCATAAGATGTTATAGCTTATTGACAAGCCCAAGTATGTGAAATAAAAATTGTAGTCGGCGTTAACATTGATGTATTACGAAATGTTTTTTTTAATATTGATACTCATCCATTAAACAATTATTTGAGATGTTGTGACACCTGTGGCACCATTTGCTTTTGCAGATTCTGCAGCTTTCGGTGATAAGGTTTCCACTGGTTGATAGCACCTCATGTATGCATCATGTGGCTTACATCGGACATGGGGTTGCTTTAGAAGACCTCTTATGCTCATCAGTTAGGTATAAAGAATGTTAAATGATAGATTAATCAATTGTTAGTTGCACCTGAAATAGCTGTGCGCTCATTTATTAGGGCGTTTTAGACTTCTGTGAGCAGTTTCTGCTTGTTCCAAAGGAGTGTGGTCTCATCAAAGTTTAATTTTCAGAGCTGGTTAAAGCAGATACACGGATGTAAACTACTGCCAGATAAATCATCCTGCAGATTGACTGGTGCAGAATAAAAACCTCAGAGTGTCTTTCAATGGTTGTTCAACTATTCTGTCATGCACGTCCCCAAGGTTTTCTGGTGTAGGTTGAAGTTGATTGAAATCTTCAGCAACAGATGATCTCTGTTTTGTCATAACTATATAATTTTGTTTGCTTATTAGTTTAGTATGATTGTTCTTCATGTACTCATTGTCCTTGGGCCTTCTTTCAATGGTACATAAAGTTGGCCCAATGCTATTTTGTTTTTCACTGCTTATAGAAGAGTGTTCAAGAGATGAATGGGAGGACTGGACTTCGCACTTGTCATAAATATGCATTGTGTTTAACGACTAGCTGTATAAAGACAATTTGACGAAATGGTAACATATTTCACTTACAAATAGCGTCTTGGTATAAGACCATCGTTACCGGGGTTGTGGTGGGTGCGTGATTTTCCAAAGAAACGTTTTCTGCCATAGGAAATATCTGGGATGTTGCTTGATGTAACACAGATGTTTTGTGGTTGTGAACGGCTGAATCTTAAGTGTAAAGTGCGTCGCTAGTGTGTGTGTGGTTACTGATGCAGGAGTGTGGACATGATCGTTTCAGGAACATCCAATGTAGGGAAACAACATGGCTGTTATGCTTCATATAGGATTTTTAACATGCAATTAAATGGATCTACCACCAGTTCAAAGATTGAAAACCAAAGATACTGTGGTGCCAACATGACAAGATTTGCTGTTCTTTTAGAGTTTTGTGTCCTGTATTTATCTTAGAGCCCCCCTCAGGTTCATTTTCACATATAGAGGCTTTTGGTTAATATTATAATATAATAATAAGTCTTAATGCGCCTACAGCGCGCAGCGCTGCACCAAGATGAAAATTGTGAGCCAATAGGGACAGCTCCCAGTATGTTGTGGATTGTGAGAGGAAACCCACAGAGAGAACATACAAAACTTTGTAGATTATGATGGCAATTTGCATATTTAGATTTTAATTTTCTTAAGTTAGATGCGACCACCGTATGTCAGTGTGCTTAGTTACAATACTGATCCTGGTGGACAGTCATTTAAAGAATGTATATGGCAGATGATCACATTGATGCTTGGTGGCAACCCCCTTTATATTTTGTACTATCCATTATGCATCATCCTTGGGGTCCACCTGTGGCGTTAAAATGCTCACTACACCCCTAGATTAATTCATGGAGGGATGTCTGTTTCAAATAGGGACAGTTCTCAGGGGTTCCTACTGTACTGATCCCCAAGGGTATCTACAAATGTTTTATGGTGCCAAAAAAATGTAAGCGCCGGTACTCCAAATGCCATTGTCTTCCGAGCCCTGCCCTGTCTCCATCTTTTAGATTATTGGCATGTACCCGTGGGCGAACTGGCATTGATGATTTTTGGGGCTGTTGCATCCAGGTGAGATGAACTGGCCCCCTGGTAAAATACTTTTGATCCACTATAATTACAAGTTGAATGCAATTGCAAAGCACATTCAATCGAAACAGTTCAATTTGTGTTACATTGGGCCATGATCGTATGGGTTAAAATGCTCTCCAACCCTAAATAAATCTTTGAGGGTAGATCTTTCCATAAATGGGGGTGTCTTGGGTCAATTACAGGGGGTTTCTATGGTAATGGTACTCAGGGGCACCCCAACACCGTCTATGTGAAATGGGTGCTCCAAAATTGTGCGCCAAGATTTTGCTTGCCCATTCTACGGCCGCATGCTGTGTACTGACAGCCGTGACTATTGCTACACGGGGCATGCCATCACCGAGTAACCACTGAATGATTTGTGGGGTGTTTAGTCCACAGTGGGAGTTGGGCTGAATAAACATTTTTTCTACTTTGGCACATTGAGGAAACAATCGCAATTTTTACAATGCAACCATCATTTGTATTACATTTGACCCGCAGCATCTCAGGGAGTGGAAATGTTCTACAACCTAGATAAAAAGATTCTTTGAAGGGTTCCCTTTCCTAAAATGGGGTCATCTACTGGGCGGTTCGATTTATTGGTACACCCCAAACATCCAGTCTAGTGATAAGGGTGCCCAAAAAAGACATTTCACTTTCTCAGACTTGCTGGGTACCCAGCTTGTCAAATGATGGCAAAGTGTGGTATCGCCGTACTCGGAAACAAACCAAAAAGAAATATTTTGTGGTGTTGGCTGAAGGAAATGGTTGACACAGTTAATCAGGTGCTAAAATGACATTTTTAAGATTAAAAACGCAATTTTGAATATGCACCATTTATTCTGCAATTAAATTTTGCCATCGTTGGGGGTTTTATTAAAATGCTCACCTCCAACCCAAGATAAAATCTTGAGGGGTGTAGTACTTCCAAAAATGGTATAAATTTCTCAGGGGTTTCTACTGCCACTGGTAACTCACGGACATGCGACATGACGACACGCTAAATCCAACGTGCAAAATTTTGCTCCTTCCCTCTCCAGACATGCTTTGGCCCAGCCTGGCAAATTATTGGCACATATGTGGGTATTGCCATACTCGGGACAAACTGCAAGAATGAAGAGTGTCGGGGTATTGTAAAAAGCTAAACCCATATATACGCAAGTAAAGTGTAAAACTAGAGCGTTTTAGGAGGACTTTTCTACTGTCAGCTACAAGCAAGATTGAATTATCCAAATAGAGCAATCCTAGTATTGTCTACATTGATTGTATTATGTCCTATGTATTGTGTTTTTTAATTTTTTAATTAGAAGCCGGTCACCATACACCCAAATGTGCAGGCATCCAAATAAAAGCTTATCAGATGATGCATAGTATAGTAGTCCAAGTTTATATGCTAATTGTTGTCTATTGTTTAAACATGTAAGTTTTTTGGTAACTTATTAATGACAAACACTATCAGTTTACATGTAAGTTTTTTGGTAACTTATTAATGACAAACACTATCAGTTTATAAGTTAGTAGTAACTAAAATCAATGTCCTTTTTAGCTTAAAATAAAAGAATGGGTTGTTATCATTTCTCTGATGTCTGTCGCATGTCCTTCTGAGAAAATCTAATTAAATCTATTTGTATCTACTTCGCAACATGTAAGTTTTTTGGTAACTTATTAATGACAAACACTATCAGTTTTTAACATCCTTTCTTAGAACTCATCATTGTGCAGATACTAAAATGACAAGTTGACCCAGGTTATACACACTACTAATATACATATTGAAGGTTAGTAGTAACTAAAATCAATGTTAGCTTAAAATAAAAGAATGGTTTGTTATCATTTCTCTGATGTCTGTCACATGTCCTTCTCCTTTAATTCCTTAACTCAAAACTTCTGAGAAAATCTAATTAAATCTATTTGTATCTACTTCGCAATTACTTAACACTAAAAAAAAACAAATAGGCTGAAATGACATGTTAGGAAAAGGGCAGATTAAGCTATGATCATTTTGTTTTAAGTGCTTAAGAATCTCTAATTATCATCAGATGAGATGTTTCCCCATGGGAGGAGGGATGAGTTAGTTAGCATTTTACGTAAAATTACATCATACAGAAAGTTTTGGGACTGAGTATCCCTGCCCCTAGTAGAGGTACAGAGTCTAAATTATTACGTGATAGTGAGATGAATCTGATAATTAATTAAAATAGAAGCAAGGAAAAAAACTGACACATGTTTTTCCTTAATAAAGATTTTATTCTAGGAAAATACCTAAAATTGTTATACAATGTTTCACTCAAAGGCACTTAATTGTGTTATCCAACAAATGTGTGCCTTACCTGAACACTTATGCAATTTGTCTTTAATTATTTTTAATGAAATAAATAGATCATGGCATCAGTTGCATATTCAAGTTATGATTCACCATTTCCTTTACAGTCATGTTGCTTTACTCTACATAAAAAAATAGAAGGAACAGACATCAGCTTTGAATTTAGTATATGAGATCCTTAGCCATATATATATAGCTTATATTAAACATGTTAAGCATTTACATATAAAATACTGTGCATACCCAACTATAAAAAGGAAACAAAATACACATGAATTGAAATATAAATTTGAATTGTATAATTAACTGTATGTGTTCGGGCATATTGAAAATAATAACCCATGAGCCATCAAGTGTCACTTAATTTTTTTTTTTTTTTGGTAAAAATATTTTACTTAAATTTCTTTTTTCTTTGAGTGAAACAGGAAATTGTTTTGAAAGAAATTCTTTTGAATTGAAAGAAACTTTCACGTTTGCACTGGCATTGGATTGATCCTGAGATCTGTGTATTTGTTGTTTTATATGCCGCACTTAGAAATTTAATGTCAATATAAAATACATCCTTCAAGGCTTCTGTATTTCTTTAATAACAGAACATATAAATGTGACACATATGTTAGTTTCAAATGTTAGTAGTGAGTAGTGGAGGAGATGGTAGTAACAGTGTTGTACTAAAATGTTTGTGACTCACAGCCTTTTATACATTTCTTAAGCATTCATTGGGTAACTATTCTATAGAATATAGGACGTGGTGTAAACAAGATTCAGCCTACAATTATAGACATATTGGCGCAAATTTATCAAGCTTTCTAAAAGTCCCTAAAAGCACATGACAACCAATTACAGCTCAGCTTTCATTGCACCAGTGCTCATGAATATTTCAAAGGCGTGCTGTGATTGGTGAATGGGCAACTTAGAATATTCTGACTTTTAGACAGCTTGATAAACCTGTTCCATTCTCTAGAAGAATGTCTGCACAGCTGCATAGATAGACATATGTAAAGAAAGTGAAATGTAGAAATAACCTTTCTATACCTAGAACATCTGTAAACATTTTCAGAAATAAAGAAATTGAGTTTCTCTCAATGTAATAAATCAATGTAATCTCTCAAGTATAAGTATATGCCAAACCCAACACAACCAAGCTTTGCTTCTAATTTTACACATTCAAGAAGGTGAAATTATTTTTCGGTATATTGATATAAAAAATAATAAAAATATGGTGTGAAGCATAACCTGACCTAAGCTCCTCAATTGGTAGGCATTTATTGCAGGAACAGTATCATTATGTGTTAAATACGTATACAATTTTGCAGGTCAAACACAGTGAACTTAGTTATTGACTAAGTGTTATTCATCTGATTGATTTAACAATGTTTCTATACTTAACTGTTAACTGCTTTAGGACCATGGTAAATTCCCACTTTAGGACCAGACACCATTTTCCATATTTTTTTTCTTTGCAAGGGTTTTTATAATGACTCTAACGTTATAATTTTTGGGGCTACTGACAAGATTTTTGCAGAGTTCTTATTTTATTATCATTTATCTGAATTTTTATTTGTAAACAAAATTGTAGGCTTAAAAGCTAATAAAGTAGTAAAAAAATATTTTTAGATTTTAGTTATTTCTTTTTTTACTGAATGTAACAAACTGTTACCCTAAAACTGCCACCACATGCCACAAATTTGATATATTGCATGCCTGTTTTAGGGTAACTGGTTGTTGTATAGGGTGACATTAGTGACTGGAGGGACAAACATTTTTGGGGAATATATTTTAATGCATTTTTTAATTTATTAATTTTTTTCTTTTAATTTTGTATTTTTACTTTATGCCCCTTAAATATCACAATAGACCTTTAATTTATTTTATTTTTTTAATTTCCCTTTTCCCCTTTACTTTCTCAGTGTGCAACCCCAGTTACAGGGGAAAAGGGTCAAAATATGCCACTGTCTGTAGCAGCATACCAGCAGCCTTTCAGTACTGACAACCCAGGGATCTCATGTTCAATCACATGATCGCTGGGATGCACAGCAGACCTGTCCCCGCCTCTAATCTCTGTGTTCTACAATGGATGTTGGTCTTATGCCAAACAATCACTGGTGTGCGCCACAAAACATAGAAGAAAAAGTATATAGGAATATGATAAGGCAGGAAGAAAGTGTTATTAAAATTTAACCTTTATGTATATATTGAAAGAGAATATTTTTTAAATGAAAAATATTATATTTGCATCAGTTAAATGTTAAAAAAGTATTACATGCATATTAAAAAGTGTTCCCGACTGTAGATTCCAGTTCTATTTCAAAGGAAGAAATGATTGCGGTGAGGGGGGTCCCTTATATAATTTTAATATATATACTTTAATGAAATTAAAGTTCCCCTTTAAAAAATTATGGAAAGGGGAGAAAAACTATAGGGGTAGGCAGAGCTGGTTCTCTATTTCTTGTCTATTTTATAAACACAGCCAGACACACTACTCATGGTCTATTAATATTTTGCCTGCTAAGTTTGTAAATATAGAGAAAGGTATTTCACCTCCACTATGTGTACTGCACTGCTCCCCGTTTCCTTGCAGCCACCAAGGTGCCATCTTATCCAGCACTGCTGGTAGTGCAGTTTGTTTGTGGTCTCATGTAGATGAAGGCTAAGTCTGTGGACTTAGCTCTTTGTAAGTACAGCTCTGAGATGGTGTTGGTATCCGTGAGTGGCACACAGGGAATTGTTATGACTGTCTAGCTGTCCCTATCTACAATTGGGAGATGCTCATACTGACCAAAATTTTACTGTGGATACTCTGCTTCTTCTGCGGGGGATAGTAGGAAGTAAATATTGACAGGCTATGAGCAGTGTCTCTGTGTTTTAAAAATATAATAGATACGGAAACTGAAGAACCAGCTCTGTCTTCCCCTATAGTTTTGTTTCCCCTGCCCACTAAGGCTTTAAGGACCTGGGCTGCCTGCAGTAATTCTACAGTGGGCAATCTGGAACCAGGTAAAATAACAACTTGGCATCAATATTCCAAGTAATGCTATTTCTGCCATGTATAATATACTAAACGGTTTTGTATTGCTTTAAATATTTACATGTGAACAAATGTATGAAAGTGCCAAAAGCAGGTATGATTGAAAAGGCTAAAATGTGAAATTAAAAGCATAACTAAACCTTTGAAGCTTTTTTTTAAGTGCAGAAATAAATAAAGCCGATTATAATTGGGAACTATAAAACATAATTCATTAACTTCTTCTGTGTCTTTTCAGCTTTTCTGTCTTTATTCTGTTCTTTCTCCTTTAGTGAGCAGTATATCTGAAAGCCTTTTGAAGTTTATCCACTTCAAACAGATAAGCACTGAGATGCTATGAAGATTTCCCTTGATGATTCATTTCTATGAGGAAATTAGACTATCCACTCATTAGACACATTACTAGATTCCTTTGTATCTCGGCTGTCAATGAAGAACAGGAAAGAAAACGGATTTACACAAACTGCTTACATAAAAAGGCAGGTTATGAGGACAAAGAAATATATTTTATTGATTTATGAAATTTGAAAACGTTGTTCTTGAAAGTTATTTTGAATACAGGTGGTTCTATCAATCCCTACAAAAAACTTGAATACTGATCCACTTAGACAGTCACCCATCTACCGGAGGGAGCCCCAAAGGTGTCTGCAAACGTGCAAATTCCAAATCCCCTTCTGTTGATCAAAACTGTATCAAATTATTTATAATGTTTAATTTGTGCTTTCCTTGTTACCACACACTATTAATTGAAAAGCAAAGGATGTTCATTGAATAAAAAAGTATGATTATGAGGTTATGTTAACAGGTCTCATTTTATGATTAAAATGCTAAAATGTAAAACAGACAGAAAATTTTCTTTTTGTCTGATACCTGGAAATGACCAGATATACGTATATGACTCACATATTTTACTTATATAATATAGTTACAGAACTGTGCAGATTGTCATCGCTCACTTTTGTACCTGTCTAAATTGGATGGCCAAAATCTAAATTCCAAACTAACGTATGAGTATATCTTTGGAGTATGAGAGAATGCAGATGTATTCTGATACTTGAACAGCCATTATATTTAATTGTACAGATAATTCAATTGTAAGAGGCTATCCTATTGTTCTTATCCTGTAATGGTCCATAGGGGGGAAAACAAAGATAGCTTTCATTGACAGAACCGCCCCCATGACAAGACTAACAACAGAAACAGAATGACATAAATAAACTTCAATAGCTCCAGAATCATTTCCCACCAAAATGTAGGCCAGTCTTTTCCCTAACCCACTTTCTTGGTGACAGTTTTGCTTTTCATAATTTAGAAATGTAAACATTTATGTAAAAAAAAATATGAATAAATACAGTCATCTCACCAGCTGTTGTGGTTTTGACAAATACATGAAAGAAACTGATGACATACAATGACTTATGTGACAGCTGACACTTGGTATATTAAAAACAAAAATTACCAGTAAAATATGGACAATATCGAGACACCATTTTGTGGATCCAAAAATGAGTGGAGGAGACTTAATCCAATAGCTGGTTCTAGAAGCCTGAAGCAATGTTTCCCAAATAATGGTGCATGTGAAGCCATCTTTATAAACAGACCAAGACAACCTATTCTTAAAATGCTGCACTCTGGAACTCAGTTTAAGAACAGCAGACTAATAAAATAAAATATTGGAAATTGTTGCTTCAAACAAGTGAAAAAAAAAATTAGATTACATATTTCTTGGTCTGTACATGTAGACATCTAATGGTCTAATAATTAATTCCCCCAACTACAACACTATAATAATAATCTTCATTTATATAGAGCCATCAAATTCCGTAGCGGTTTACAAACCATAGGGGACAGATACAAATATATTACATTACACAGGACAAACAGTCATATGGAAATATCATAACTAATACAAAATAATTGTTACGTAACAACCTATTCGAGACTGCAATTTACATGCAATATTTTCTCACTGTTTTCATTATTAGGGGGCACATGTTACAAGTATTAATCTGTCAATTTTAGATTTAACTAAACCCAATAAATTCCATCAAGCTCTGGATTATCAATCGTGGCGATCCCCGACTAGGTCTTTTCTTTGTCTCTAATAGTTCTTAGGGCTGTATGTCTTACAGTGTGTGTATATTTACATAACTAGAGGAAAGAGAAGATTAGATTTCCTTACTAAACCTTACTGCGCTACTCACTGCTTAGTCCCAATGTAATAACAGAAGGTGAAACCACAGATAGTAGCTTGTGTGTACGGTGTGATACTCTCTGTTGTAGTACTACTTGGGCCTGGTGCCATGAGGAGGAGGCAGCCCTGTGTTATTTACTACGCCAGGATGTGTTTACATGAATCACGGCGGTCCCTGGAAGCGCGTCCTTGGTCTTCACAGGAGCACGTGACGCGCGAGAGGAAAGCACATGATGTTTTCCTATTATCCCCGTGTCCTTTATAAACAAGGTGCGGGCGGGCTGTCCGTGCACCTGCCGCCGCCGCTGTGGTGGTGGTGCTAGTAGTGCAGCTGCGCACACGAGGCACGGGAGCACGTTGTGTTGTGTGATTACTGCTGCTGTGCGTCCTGTGTGGACTCGTAGTACTGCGCGCATCTGTGTGTAGTAAGGGGGCGCAGCACTTCCCCCGTGCGCTGAGCGCTGGCGGCCCGCTCATTGGCTGAGCTGCGGGTCGGAAGTCCATTTTTTTATGCTAATGAGGGAGCTGGGCTTGTAGATATTTACGTTCATGCGGGAGCCGCCCTTCATTCACCCACATGGTCGGATTCAGACATCATTCGCGCCACTTTGGCGATGCTCTAGATAATGGGGAGTCGCGCTCCCTCCCGAGGTGAGTCGGCTGTGCTGGCTGAGGCTGGCTTGTTTTCTTGTTGAGCTTTCGCGCTGCCAGGCAGAGGTGGTGGGAAGCGTGTGAAGATGGAGGCTTCCCTCCTGTGTGTTTATCATAGTAGAGGCAGAGCGCATGGCAGCCGCGGCTCTCCCATAGTGCGGAAGAATGAGGGAGATTTGAAACGTGTGCTGCAGTGCTCTCCCTCCTCCTGCCGCTCGGGGTGTGCGCCGCATGCTCAGGCCCAGCTCCCGGGAGGGAAAGTTTACAGCTGAACAAAGCGCTACACGGAGCCGCGGTGTAGGCCGTGTGGCGCCGCCGGCCTGTGGGCACATAGGTCCCCCCTGGCAGAGCTCTATTGTCTCCGGACGTGGCCCCATTGTGCCCATTCCCCCGGGTTTTGTCCGGCGGCCTCCTCAATCCCCCAGGGACAAAGCCCTTTGTGTGAGCGCAGCGGGTCCCGGAACTCGCGCACCCCCCACGTATCCTCACGCGGGGTCATTGTGTGAGGTGCGGGAGTCCCGGCTCGTCGTGACCTTCGCGTTTGTTTACATCCCGCGCAGTGTGAGCGGCGTCCAGGCCGCGCCGCCCGCTCATTGTTAATTGGGAAAGCGGCAGTAACAGCTGAGGGGCTCTAGGGCGCCATGTTAGGCGGGAGAGCGAAGTGTGGGGGAGGGGGAGGCCGCACCGTCCGTGCACATTAGTGCTGCGCAAGATAGTGCCGGGGCCTCGCGTTCACCTCACGAGTGTAGTGGGAGGGCGGGAGCGCGGGCCGCTGCTGTGTATTGTGCATAAATCACTGGCGCATTACTGCGCAGCCCTGTGCCTCCCTCGTTTCCCAGGGTTCGTGTGAGGTTCTCTAGCTGGATACGCATAGGGCAAGGCTGTGTATGTGCAGCGCCCCTAGCGGATGTGGGCGCAACAGCAGCAACACGTGCTGTTTCCACGAGGGCCGCAGAGGCGCAGCTCCCCGCAATGTCCTCCCTCATAGCCTGACAGGAGACCCCCTGACCCAGCATCCGGGGTGTAGAGGCCCAGCACGTTGCCCGCCTGCCGGGATCCATTGTGTTGTGTGACAGGCAGTGATAGTGTGCCGGCACCTCAGCACGACGTGTGCATGGCTCACCACAAAGGAGCAGTGTCACATGGTGCATGGCCTCCAGTGCTGGGGCCCCTCAGTGTAGCCCATCCACATCTTCCCTCATTAGGTTCTTACTTCTGCTTTGCTGAATATTAACCCAGACCCCTTTATTATAATTTAATTCCACTTTAAGTTTCTACTTAATGTTGGATTACTGTGATGTGGCGACCATTGCTGTCAGACTGTAGTAACAATACTTTTTATCTTTCAGATGGCTGTAGCGCAGAAGCTTTGGTATCGCTGGGTGTCAATGGTAGTGCCAAAGTGCTTACAGTGCAGGTAGTTATTAAGCCAACCTACTGCAGTGAAGGCACTTGTAGCATTATGTTGGCTGTAGCTAACAATGCAGTAATTTATCATGTATTTGCTGTACTTTTTGTTCTAAGGTGCATCTAGTGCAGATAGTGAAGTAGATTAGCATCTACTGCCCTAAATGCTCCTTCTGGCATAAGAAGTGCTGTTATTAAACGGTTCCCATTGACAAACGCCTTATGCCCATACTTGATGCTTTATGCGGTCTTCTGTGAGTTTTGCATAGTTGCACTACAAGAAAAATTGAGTTGTGCAAATCTATGCAAAACTGATAGCGGCCTCTGCTGTCAACTATGCCATAACCTGACCTTCCTTAAAGTAGTCGCTGGATGTTGGCTTCAGCAGTGCTAAAGTGCTTATAGTGCAGGTAGTGTGTAGTGATCTACTGCATCATGAGCACTTACAGTACTTCTGGCTGCAAATCTTCGCCTAAACTAATTTTTTTTTTTTTTTTTTACTTCGACCCTTCTATATCCACGGGTGTTTCATGAGTAGTTTTGCAGGTTTGCTTCCAGCTGCTTAAAGGCCTGCTGTGCAAATCCATGCAAAACTGATTATGTCACCACATACTGCCAGACACTAAAGAAAGATATGCCCCTTTCTGTGCAGGTTGGGATTGATTGCAATGCTGTGGTTATTTATGTGGTATTGCACTTGTCCCGGCCTGTTGAGAATAGTTGGGATTTATCTTTTATGTTGTGAATGTAATACAGCTGTCGCTTGTTTTTGTTCTATAAAGATGTTTATAGCTTATTGACAATGTCTAAGTATGTGAAATAAAACTGTATTGCCCTTTAACATTGGAATGCTTACCGAAATGTTTTTTTTAAAAATTTTAATACTTGATACGCATCCATTAAACAATTTATTGAGATGTTGTAGACACCTGTGGCACCATTGCTTTTGCAGATTCTGCAGCTTTCGGTGCTAATGGTTTCCACTGGTTGAATAGCACCTCATGTATGCATTCATGTGGCTACATCGGCCACTGGGGTTTGCTTTAGAAGACCTCTTATGCTCATCAGTTATTGTACAAGAATGTTAAATGGGATAGATTCATCAATTTTTCAGTTTGCACCTGAAATGCTGTGCGCTCATTTATTAGGAGTTTTAGACCTTCTTTGAGCAGTCTTCTGCTTTGTTCCAAAGGAGTGTGGTCTCATGAAAAGTTTAATTTTCATAGCTGGTCTAAAGCAGACTCCACGGATGTAAACTACTCCAGATAAATCATCCTGCATGATTTATCTGGTGCAGAATAAGACCTCAGAGGTTGTCTTCAATGGTATGTTCACCTATTCTGTCATGCACTTTCCCCAATGTGTTTTCTGGTGTAGGTTGAAGTGCTTGAAATCTTCAGCAACAGACTGATATTCTGTTTTGTCAAAACTATATAATTTTGTTTGCTTATAGTTATGTATGATTGTTCTTAATGTACTTCATTGTCTCATTGTGCTTTTCTTCAATGTTACACTAAAGTTTGCCCAATGCTATTTTGTTTTTCACTGCATAACTAGAAGTGTTCAAGAGATTAAATTGGGGAATCTGGACATTCGCACTTGTCATAATATATGCATTTTGTTTTAACGACTTATCTGTATAAAGACAATTTTTAAGAATTGTAAACATATTCCCTTACAACTAGCTGTCCTTGGATATGACCATCGCTACTGGGGTGATTTTCCAAAGAAACCGTTTCTGCATATGAAATATCTGGGAGTTGCTGCATGTACCACAGCTGTTTTGTGGTTGTGAACGCTGAATCTAAGTGTTTAAAGTGCGTCGATAGTGTGTGTGTGGTTACTACTGCCGGCGTGTGACACTGATCGTTTCAGAAAACAATTTGTGAGGGAAAACATGGCTGTTATCTTCATATAGGATTTTTAACATGCAATTAAAGGGAATCTACCACCAGTATCAAAGATTGTAAACCAAGCATACTGGTGCGTGGCCAACTGACAAGATTTGCTGTTCTTTTAGATTCTTGTGTCCTGTATTTATCTATAGAGCCCCCTCAGGTTCATTTTCACATCTATAGGCTTTTTTGGTTAATAATAATATTAATAATAATAATAATTCTTTATATAGCGCCTACAGATTACGCAGCGCTGCACAAAGCATGACAAATTGTGAGCCCCATAGGGACAGCCTACCAGTATGTTTTGGATTGTGAGAGGAAACCCACAGAGAGAACATACAAACTTTGTAGATTATGATGTCAATTTGCATATTTTAGATTTTTTTAATTTTCCTTTAAAGTTAGATGCAGACACCAGTATGTCAGTGTGCTTAGTTTACAATACTTGATCCTGGTGGTACATGTCATTTAAAGAAATGTATATGGCAGATGAATAAAATTTGATGCTTGGGTGGCAACACCCCTTTAGATATTCTCCTTAAAAGGAGAATGAAATGGCTTTAATTACATGATGCGACTTTTGTTTGTCATGTTTAACCCATTTGTAACTTCCATAGACTAAATGCTTCGTAGAACACTATTTTTGTGTATATTAAAGGGGAGGTTCTCAAACAGTTCCTGTCAGTTTAAGTGTTGGTGTACAGAAGTTACATCCATTTCAAGTCCCCCCCCCCCCCCAAAGCCTTTCCTCTGATAGCTGCACATAACTGTCCCTCTCTTATTTATACCTAATTTTTAGCATGACATTACATGACTCTTTGATAAATGCCAGACTATTGTCTAAAATCAATAACTATTAACACTGGAGGAATGTAAAAAAAAAAAATGCTAAAGACGCAGGTGATCAGGCCTATGTCAGCTGAGCACCTCAAATATGCACGCTCCTCCTGCAAGTTCTGTGTCCCTCCTGAGTCTTACATGTGCAGTAATACTTGTCTTGTGCAGCCACACTGGTCTCCAGCCGGTTGCTCAAGTGAGATGTTGGCGTGCATGCTTGGGATTTGCAGACAGCCAAGTTATGTGACGGAGTGAATTTTTATCACTGGGGCGTGCATAATTTATTAGCGGCTGGAGTTAGGAGGCGCTCGGCTGACATAGGCCTGAGCACCTCCAGCTTGTTAGAATTTTTTTTATAAAGTGGATTTCTTGGATTAGCGAACCTAGCCAAACATAAGAGAACCTGTTTCCTCTACCTCCTAAGGTAACGATCATGACATCTTGTGGTAGATTATTTTTTTTAATACAAATATTACATCTAAAGTTTTTACAGTTCATCAAAACTAGAGAGAGGGCGCTCTATCTCCAGTTTTCATGAACTGTGGGAGGCTTGGTCATTGTGGTGATAATACATTGACTCACATATTGCATCCATCTCATAGCTGCCTTATATCATTTGTTTGGTTTAGGAAAATAAGTACATGTTCCAGGATGGGATAAGGAAATATTTGCCTCAAATCCATGTACAAGGCAACCCCCCTATCGGCACACATAACTTGCAAGAATCCTAGTGACATGATTTAGGATTATAGATAGTGTAGGGAACTGTGGATGGAGGTCAGTGAAGAAACTATTCTCTTTATAGAAAATATTCTGATCTGTTTCCAGCCTCTCACCCAGACAGATCAGCTCCTTACCTTGTGCTGAAGAGATGCTAAAACATTTTAACTCTGTTTACAGTTGAGTCTTTACTTTATGGAATAGATGTACCGGTTTGTCTTATGTTCTGCCTCATGTCATTAGGCTGCTTGTACGTCACCTTGTAAAGCAACCCCCTTTTCAAGTATATCTAAGCAGCAAATGGTTTCCCTAGCCATCTTTTAAAATCTGACCTGTGTCCCTATAAGTAGTTATAACACTTTCACGTATCAAAGTGATTGAGTTTTTTTTTGTGACACTTTGTACTTCTTGAAAAACGTTTGTATGTTTTTGCATTTATTTATGGGAAAATGCAATATTTTGTGATAATTTGTAAAAATGTTAATTTCAAAATGTTCTACTTTTCCACAGTCAAAACAGAAAAAAAACTTAATAACTAACATTCACTGAATGTCTTTATGTGGACATGGGTTTTCTTATGCATAATCTCATTATAATTAATGTTTTGGGGCTTTGAATATTAGGGGTTTTTTTTTTCTCCCCATAAACCCAGAACCATGCTTTTGAGGACCTGCTCAGGTTTCAAGTACCTTTTGAGAGGCCTAAATAAAAGTAAAACCCCTAAGGTACCCCATTATTGAAACTACACCCCTCATCATACAATATACAAATACAAAAACCAACTTTATGAAATTTGTTAACCCTTTAATTGTTTTACAGGGGTTCATTCAAAATCACATGCAATTTTTTTTTTTTTTTGCCTAAATGTACATTAATGCACAGTGGATAAAAAAAATGCTCCATGAAGTTTGATACTCAAGCTCTCCCAAGTATAACAATACCCGATATGTGGTGGTAACCTGCTGTATGGGCACACGCCAGGCCATCAATGGGTAGCTGCTCAATTCAGAACAGATTATGCATTGTCACTTTTTTATTGGTTATACAATCTTGATATTTTATTTCTTATTTTTTGGCAATTTGCACAAATAAGCGCTTATTTTCAGCAACATTAGATGCACTTTACAAATACTTTTAGTGGGTCAGTAGCTTAATGAAAAGCTTTTATTAACTCTAATGCGTGAAGGAAAAAAAAATCGTCAATGTTGGTACTTTTATATTTGTCCATACTTTATATTTATCTATATTACAGATCACTGATTACCGTGATGCCTCATTTGTATAGTTTTTTTTAAAGTCTATTTTACTGGGAAACTAAAAGAAAATCTCACTTTCACATTGCTTTCTTTTTAGAGACATAACTTTAATAACAAGAGCTGGTTTAGGGTTTATTTTTAAGTGTTGTTGTCCTTTTCAGAGGTAACATTTTGGCGCACATAACTTTTTTGATCACATTTTTGTAAAGGGGTTTTTATGTAAAATTTACAATTTTGAATTTTTTTCGGGTTTTTGTTTTTATGGCGTTCACCAAGCAGGTCCAGTAATGTTTCTGAGTTTTATTGTAATGGACGCGGTGATGCCAAATAGGTAGGGTTTTTTAAATTAGATGTGTATAGATTGTAATAGTAGCTGCAAGAATGTAACTCCTTCCATGCAGTACTATTACATCAAATGTCAGGAAGGAAGGTGTGAATGGTAAGCTTTCCAGATGTAGAATAGTTTCTTCCCTGACCTTTGTATAAGAAAGTTATTGATTAGGGTTGTTTTGATGCATGTTAACTTATATGCCTATGTAATAGTGCAATTGTCTGCAAAAAATAGAAGCGCCATTCTGATATGACACTACTTTGAACAAAAGACATGTAGATTATAATTTGAGTTTTGTTTGCATAAGGAGTCTGGATTAGTAAATGGTAGCTAAATTGAAACGATTGTAATCTTGAGTTTGCAGATTTGTAGAGATAGTGGGTTGTATTTCTATATATGGTAGGATGAAAATAGTTGGTCATGCAGGTTTTTTTATGTGCATTTTATTTGTACACTTTGTATTATAATGAATTGCAAGGTTATACACATTTTAGAGCTTCAACTCTTGTATATGTATAAACATTGAGCTTGACTAGTTCACGTACTAACGTGGTGTAAAGGCACAGATGCCATGTCAATTTTGGGAGGTAATGTTTTGCAAAACTTGGTGGTGTTCTCCCCAAAACAATTTTCTTAAATGTACTTAGTATAACAAAATAACACATTCTCTAACTTTTAACAAAAATACAACATAGATATAATTCCAACCTGTCTCAGACCTAGTTTTAACAAATTCAGTTGCCCCTAGACACGAACCTGTTGCTTCTGACTAGTGGTTGGGGACCCCGTCTTGGGTTTCTGTGTGACTGCTGTGGAGCTGAGTCATTCTCTCGCGGTCAAGAACAGAGATTGCTCGTTGATGCACACTGATAGACACTTAGTTCCTTTTGCGTGAGGAGAACTAAAGGCTACAGACAAGTTCTTTATCGGGGGAGGTACAGCAGATTTAGTGTTGCGGAACAGCAGAGATGTAGGTGAGCTGAGAGTCATTGTGTGTATCATAATCTCTGATCTGTATCATCTGTCAAGATACTAGTACAATGTTCAGAAGCCATATGAAAGTGTAGATAAACATTTATAATCTAACAACTGTCAGCTCACAGAACTTGAGGGATCATAATGTGTCTGGAGTGATTGGAGTATGTGGAGAAATGTTGAAGTGAAGGGTTAAAAATGATTGTGTTAACATCACTAGGGGATTGATATTTGTGAATTTTCTTTCATGGGAAAATCCCTTTAAGGGTTTTATACAAAGTTGCATGTAATGGCTGGCATCGTATTATCAAGAACAATGCAATGGCAAGGGTTTTCTTCCAAAAAAGTTAATTTTGGGGTGTACTGAATTTTTTGTGTGCTACACAAACTCTTGTAGCTTGCTGTGGTTATGAAATTTTTACCTTAAAATATTTTTGGTATGTGTATCCACTGATTTTTTTTTTTTTTTTCTTTTATGGTCTTTTCCTCTGGCCATTAGGCTATGTGGTATGAATAAACTGCACATTTTCAGCTGAATTCAGGACAAAATACTTCACCTCCATGACTTTATTCAACCATTTTACATATCTCTCCAAAAATTATTTATTTGGATGGTGCCACAACGCTGGTTTATTAGGCCACTTTCTGATGAGTTTTGTTTTAACACCTTAAAGGACTTCTATCACCAGATTGTACATCAAGCAGACTGACATACTGGTCTGCTCTTTTACCCTTTCCCCTGGATTTTACAAAAAAGGCTTATGCAAATGAGCCTGAGGGGTTCCTTAGGAGTTGGCGCTTGGAGCCCCTCAGGCTCATTTGCATGATTTTTAAAGCCCTTTTTTTTTTCTTAAAAACAAGGGCATAAGAAGCTAAAAGAACAGCAGGTACTGCCAGAGGGGGCACACATCAGTATGTCAATGTTGTTTGGTTTACAATCTTTGATCTGGTGATAATGTCCTTTTTAAGGACACAGCCTAAAATGACCTTCAGGACACAGACTTCAAATCTATTAACCCTTTCCTGCAGTAAAACAGCTTGAGGGTTTTTTTACTTAACTTTTACACAACTTTAATAAAGATTATGAAATTATTCTATACTTTCGTACTATTAAGGAGACTGCAAACATCTACAAGTTTTATTACATTTTAAACACTTGACGCTGAGGCCCTTTCACTTTTGCGGTTTCATTTTTCACTCCCTACCTTTTAACATCCTAACTTTATTTTTCTATGTAAAGGGCTGTATGAGGGCTTGTTTTCTGAGTAACAAATTGCACTTCATAGTGACAGTATTTTAATGACCCATGACATAATAGCACATCACGGGTCGGCTGCAGGAGCATGGAGAGGGCTCGCAGACTGAGACCTCTCCATAGCCGGTAAGTCTTTGTTTCATATTGCAGCAAACAGTTAGCACTGATTGTGGGTGTTAACCCATTTGCCGGCGGCTTCTTGGTGAAGATTGTCGCTTTGCCACAATGCCTTCAAGGAGTGGCGATCAGTTTCCATGACAGCCTCAGGTCTTCTGAAGACCCGAGCCTGTCTTGTTTCAACCGATTCATTACAATGTGCGATTAGCAGAGATCTAGAAAACTGTGAAGATTTTATACAGAAAGTATATTAGAAAGTTGAGTATCTTTTTATTACAGCTAATAATTTATATTGTTTGTGTAACTTGCTCAAAGTGGACAACTTACAACTTTTAAACCCTTCTCACCGATGCTCATTTTCAGCCTAGAATCTAACATCCATACAGGAGGCCGGCTGTATGTGTCAACCGGGTTTGTGATAGTCGTCATCCCGGCTGCTTAAGCGGCTCGGGAGAAACTGGGTAACAAACAAAAATGTAGGGGCCCAAGCAAGTTGTTTTCTTTTTCTTTTTTTGGAATGCGCTTTGCTTACATAAGCCAGTATAAATACTCTCTATAAAACATCAGTGATGGCAAAAAGCTCAATATCGACGTAGATAAATTCTCTGGGTGGTGTAGTTTTCAAAATGGGTTCATTTATGGGGGAGGTTCACTGTCCTCGTAGCTCAGGAACTTTTCAAATGTATCATAGCACCTCAAACGGTCATCAATCTGCCCTCTAAAAGCTCAATGCCTCCTTCAATGCTGTGCGCCACTAAAGTAGTGAACATTGACATGTGGGGTATTGCCATACGCTTAACAAACTGCACAACAAAATCTGTATTTGCTCATTTTTCCTGTATGAATGTGTAAATTGTAAGACTAATAATTTTATTGTCAAAATTTAAGAATTTCAAATGTGCTCCATTTTATTTCAATTCTTGTGAGATGCTCGAAGGGTTTACAATCTTGCCAAATGCTCTTCTGAATAGTTTTAAAAATGGGGTGATTTATAGGGGAGTTCCTAATAGAACTTTGAAAACCTTTATGAAGATAATTGTCCTCTAAAAATATTGAAACTGAAATTGTCTCCCCAGCTTCTTCTAGGGGTCCCAAGAAGAATCCGGGGAGACCCGTCGAAACGCGCATCAGGAAACTTTTTATGCCTGCAGCCACAGCCTAGGGAAAGATAGTCACAGGGACAGTTGTACCACCGGTGCTCGCATGAAGTGGGACTGTGGCATAAGATCATATCAGGATAACTGAGCCTGTAGTCTGTTGCGTGGACGCACACATCCAGAGACTAAACAATCTGCGCTTTGACAGATGGAGGAGACGTGGCGCATTAACCCACCGCGATCCCCTTGCATACAGCAGCCGGCACATGCACGTAGTGGTGCTGCGCTGGATGACAGCGGATGCTTTCAATGATCTCACTCTAGAGATATCTATACTACACCGGCCCCGATTCCCACGAGAGTTTCAGTGGGATTCAGTTACACTACAGGAGGGATGGAATAAACTATGAGGGGACCCCCACCTGTGTCTGCATCCCTAGGAGCTAATCTATAATTCATGTGACCAGGGCAAAGCTTGGCAATAAGATTTATGCCATGCTTGTAACCTTAGCACTATTATATTTAATAGAGTGAGAACAGACTCAAGATTTAAATAAATTAATAAAAGTTAATTTTTTTTTAGTACACTCACAACTTTCTCCTAAAATTCCCCTACCCTTTTCTTTTCTGCTATACATTCTGTAAGGTGGTGCACACCTTGAGTGCTTTAACATTGGAACACACTGTGTATTTTCAAGACACATTGTACTTCATGTTAGTTACAAAATTTAAGTGCTAAGTTTTGCGTTTAGTTCTGAAAAAAAATATAAATTTGGCAAAAGTTCATAAAAATGTAAAATTTTGAAAGTTTAACCATCTGCCTGAAAAGCAGAACATTTCAAACTACTTAGGAAATAAAAATCTTAATAACCAACATTTTTGAAATCTGCTTTATGTTACGATCAATGTCCTCATTTTTCTAGGATGTTGTGAGGCTTACAACTTAAGGGTTTTTTCTTTCGTTTTTTTTCTTCAGGAAAATTGCTACAGCTCAAGTTTTTAGGTACAAGTCTGCTTTCAAATGACCTTGAAAGGCCCAAATCATAGTAAAACCCCATAAATTACCCCAATACAGAAACTACACACCTACTTATGTAAAACAACTTTTATTAAGTCTATTAATCCTTTAAGTAAAATTAGTGTGATTTGGAAACAATTTTTATTATTTTTTTGATAAATGCATTCATTTAGGCCAAAAATTACACACCTACCATGAATTAAACTATGAAATTCTCTCTAAAGTTTGATGCTTAATTTCTCTTGAGTGGATTCCTTAGTGTATGGGCACACGGCTGGGCATAGAATAGGAGTGCCATTCAGAGCAGGTTCGTTACCGCTTCTCCCTTCTCTCTCCTTCTCCTATCCTCCGGCTATGCGGACTGAGCGCTATGCATGAGAGAGCTGAGTGGCGCAGCTGTCGGCTCCATCACTCGGCGGTCAACATGTCCCAGAAGTCATACACATGACTTGGGGTATATTTTTAAATTTATATGGCCCTCCGAATGGAGGTCTGCTGCTTAGGGGATGAGTGTGGGCGACTCGGAACCCCCGAGAAGGCGCTTTCATAGTAGTGCTGAAGTGCCAGGTACAAAAAAAGACAAGATATGCATCATGATTCTTGGGGTGTTATCTCACGGTGGCAGCAGCTGGGCACAAGATGACATAATAGATATTTGGTACTATTCCTTATGCATCATCCTTGGGGTCCACCTGTGGCGTTAAAATGCTCACTACACCCCTAGATTAATCATGAGGGATGTTGTTTCAAATAGGGACAGTTCTCAGGGGTTCCTACTGTACTGATCCCCAAGGGTATCTAAATGTTTTATGGTGCCAAAACATGTAAGCGCCGTACTCACTGCCAATGCCTTGTCTTCCGAGCCCTGCCCTGTCTCCATTTTTAGATTTTGTCATGTACCTGGGGAACTTGCATGATGATTTTTGGGGCTGTTTGCTCCAGTTCATAATTGGGTAAAATACTTTTGACACTATAATTACAAGTTGAATGAAATTGCAAAGCCAAATTTACAATCGACAAACAGTTCAATTTGTGTTACATTGACCATGATCTATGGTGTTACAATGCTCATACACCTAAATAAATCTTTGAGGGTAGCTCTTTCCTAAAATGTTGTGGGTCACTACATGGGGGGTTTCTATGGTGTACTGGTACCTCAGGGGCACCCCAACACCAGTCTAGTGAAATGGTGCTCCAAAATTTTTGCCCACGATTTTGCTTGCCCTTCTCCGCGCTGCTGTGTCCCAGCCGTAGACTATTGCTACACATGGGGCATTGCCATACCCAGTAACCCACTGAATGATTTTGGGGTGTTTAGTCCACAGTGGGAGTTGGGCTGAATAACATTTCTTCTACTTTGGCACATTTGAGAAACAATGCAATTTTTACGTACACTGCCCCCATCATTTGTATTACATTTGAGACCCACGCATCTCAGTGGTTAAATGTTCATACAACCCTAGATAATTCTTTGAGGGTTCCCTTTCCTAAAATGGGGTCACTACTGGGGGGGTTCTATTGTATTGGTACACCCCAAACATCAGTCTAGTGATAAGGGTGCTCCAAAAAGCAAATTATTCCTTCTCAGCCTTGCTGTTACCCAGCTTGTCAATATTGGCAAATGTGTGGTATGCCGTACTCGGAACAAACCAAAAGATAATATATTTTTTGGTGTTTGTCTGAAGTGACATGAGTTGACCAGTTATAGTAGGTGCTAAAATGACTTTTTAAATACAAAAATTAAAAACGCCAATTTGTTAATATGCACCATTTACTCTGCATTAAATTTTGCCATCATGTTGGGGGTTAAAAATGCTCACCCCACCCACCCAGATAATCTTGAGGGTTGTAGTTCCAAAATGGTATAATTCTCAGGGTTTCTATTGCACTGGTAACTCACGGCCCGCGACACATGAACAACCCGTCTAAATCCAACCGTGCAAAATTTTGCTCCTTCCCTTCTCAGCAGACCTGCTTTGGTGCCCAGCTGTCAATTATTGGCACATATTGTATGCCATATGAATCTCGGACAACTGCAGAAATGATTTTTGGGGTCTTGTTAAAGTGGCATGGGTGTGCACATATTTCGGGCACTACTAAATGAATTTTAAAGATAAAATTGCTTTTACATTACTTTTACTCTGGCACGTTTACTTTGCGTTAGATATTTTGTGCCAGCATGTGGGGTGGTTAAAAATGCTCACCCCAACCCCAGATAATTCTTGAGGGTCAGTGTCCAAATGGTGACGTCATTGGGAGGTTTTCTATATAGCTGTTAGCTCAGGGCTCTTCAAGTAACACGATGGGCCCACAAAAACTTTGCAGTTTATAAATTGCCTTCCAAAAAACCCAATGGACAAGGCTCTTCTGACATCACTGTAAGACTAAGAAGCTGTTCGACACATCCATGTTGTATTGCCTTGTACTAGCAAGACGAAGCAGGGCAAAATTGTTGGGATTATATTTACCCCTCTCACAATTCCTTCTGAATTTGTCCATTGTGGCTAAATAATAAAACTAATCTTATTCAAAGAATTGTGATAATTTCAAATTTCAAATCCATTGGGTTTGCTTCCATCGAAAGATTTTTAAGTTAACAGGACTTTCAATGCTGAGTTGAAATAGTTTGAGATGTTAGGTCTATAAATATATACGTGGGGTGGTAATATAATACATAAGCCTTTATAAGAGCACTTCACAACTGAATTGGTCACAAAAATTTAGCAGGTTTTCACATCTAATGAAAAATCTGAGAGTTGCTACTAAAATTTGAAAACCTTCAGGATCTGCTTAAAAAAAAATGGAAATGTAAAACAAATTAGGAAATAAAAATAACGCCAATGGCAAAAGTTTTTCTAAACAAAAAATGTATGATTTTGTCCTAAAAAGTATAACAATTGGACAATTTGGAAATTTGTCATTTTTTTTTCCAAATTTTTCTAATATGGAATTTTTACCCCCTAAAGAAACTGATCCTGAATGAAATAATGCTAACAAAACTCAATATCACGTAGAAAAAATGTCATCACAAGTATCTTAAAAGTGTTAAAAGTTATTACCACCATGAAGAGAAACTAGTCAATTTAAGAAAAAGGTCCTGAGCATATACGTTAAAACCGGCGCGTCATTTTAACCTTAAGGACCGCCCCTTTTTTCCGTTTTTGCGTCTTATCTTATTCACACGCCCAACCTTCCAAAATTAACTTTTTTATTTTTCCAGTAGAGAAGCTGTGTGAGGCTTGTTTTCTGTGGACAACATTGCATTCATAGTGATGGATCATTTAATTGTCAATGCCTATATGGAAGCTGAGAGAAATTTGAAGGCAGTGAAAAATGGTTGTGAAAAAACGCATTTGCCACGTTTCTTGTGGGCGTGGATTTGTACGTCTTTCACTGTGCGCCTCCAAATGAATGTACTAATTTATTCATTGGGTCAATCGATTCACATGGATACCAAATTTGTATCGGTTGTATAATGTTTTCATACATGAACAAAAATGAAAACCTCCTGTATCAAAAAAAAAATTCTATTTCATTTGCCGTCTTCGCGAGCTAATAACTTTTCATACGTGGTGTATGGAGCGTGGTGGTGTCATTTTTGTCGACTTTTGATGACGTTTTCAATGCTTTTTATTTTTAGAATCTGTACGACTTCCTTTGATCACTTTTTATTGATTTTTTTTTTTGTATTTTTCAAAATGGCAAAAAAAATGCACTTGCGACTTTGGCACTATTTTCCGTTCGGGGTTAAAAGCGCAGGTAAAAAAACATTCTTATATTTGATAGATCGGGCGTTTTCGGACACGCTGATACTATTGTGTTATGATTTTTACTGTTATTATATCGTTTAGGAAAGGGGGTGATTTGAATTTTTAGGTTGTTTTTAACATAATTTTTTATTTTTATTTTTTTTACTATTTTTTCGAATGCCTCCTAGGTACTTTAACCCTAGGGTTGTCTGATGATCCTACCATATACTGCCATACTACAGTATGGCAGTATATGGATTTTGCACACCATCTATTACAATGTGCATCGCACATTGTAATAGATGGCCTAAAACTATCGACCTCGGATCACTGTGTGATCCGAGGCTTATCGGCAACGGATTCCCGCTCGGGAGCGGCGATCGAAGCCAAGATGGCGGCGCCCTGGCGCCGCCGGCTCGTTAATGCCGGGTTAACACCCCGATCGGTACATTGTGAAGCAGCACCCACCCGGCGTGTATGAAGAGGGTCAGCCCGTGAACCCCTTCATACAACACCCACCTCGCAATAAACACGTACAGGTACGTCTTATTGCGCTATGGTTAAGGACATCTAGGATGGGTTCCTAGAGAGTTGAAAGATCAGGAAAATGGAGAATTGACAGCATATATGAAGGGAAACCGAATTATTTCAGAAGACTTGGGGACTGGGCGAAAATATCAATTCACATGGAATGTAGAGGTTGGCTTAGAAAGTAACATCTTTAATGTCTAATGAGGGTACGAGGTAGGAGAGGTGGGGGGAAGGGTGGATCCTTATGTGTTGTGGGTTTTTTTTTTTTTTTTTTCTTGGTAGATCAGGAAACTAGACGTGTTGTTGTCATGTAGTTGGAAATAACAGGAAATGGTCATAATGTATAAGAATGATTGCATTTTCCTCTCTTTTGTTCTTTTGCTCTCTGTCCTCGTCTGGGTAAAATGTGAGGTGGAAGAGGGGGAATTGTAGATGATATGGATTATGTATTTTTTTTAATGTGCTATATGTTATATTGAAATATTTTAAATAAGAGATTTAAAAGATTGAAAAATAAAAAAGAACTAGTTTTGTGCTAAAAATTTCCCCACTTTGCTTCTACTTGGGTATATAAAACACAAACAAAACAATTATACCATTCTGATGCCCTGGGCATCTACTTATTTTCTCATGCTCTTAAGGCCACCATTAAAACCTGATACACAAGCGGTCATTTAAAGAGGACTGTCCACACACAACTGGCACCAGGAGCTGCTTACTAAAGGTAAGCTGCTCCTACCTACCCTGTGTTACTTTATAATCGGAAGCCCCTGATAAGCTAGCATACACTGCCAGCGCAGTACAATAGGAACGAGCCGGCCATTCTCATGCGGATCTGCGTATTCGTGAGGTGGTGAATGTCATGAGTGCCTCGGACCACCCCTTCATCTAAATACACACCAGACTGCTTTGAGGACCCATGGCATTCCTATTGTACCTTCTGCGCTCAGTAACTTTGGCTCATTTTTAGTGCCATCTTCTTCCAGGGTATTTATAGTTTCACATGATCCAAATGCACCATTCCATATATTGTCAGTCATCAGAAGTACAAATTTGGTGTCGCAATAAGAATTAGCAGGATGTGTGGGTTGCTTGGTAGAGGTACAGTTCTGATGTGACCCCTGTCCCCAGTTTAAAACCGTTCCCCATAAACCGTCCTTGCCAGATTTGAACTTTTCAATCATGTGCATAAATTGTGACTATTTATTGCTGCTACTGTCTCCTTTGTTTTTTTAATTTATTTTTTTTTATTCTGGATTTATATGTTTTTCTCTTATGTCTTTATCAATTGAGTACTTATCTGTACTGCTGTGTATTGCAGCTGCGCAAAGCAACAAAGCTGGCATTTCTTGTAAGGCAGACTAGCAGGCCCAATAGCAAGTGATGTTGTGGAAGGTTGGTAGGAAGTCCCTGCCAGGGTAATGCCAAAACACTTCTCTACATTACACTATAAAATTCATTGCACAACAGTCCTAACCTAGAAAGCACTGGTGCTTTGAGGTTCATTTTAGTTAGTTGCTATTTACCTTTGACATTGTGGCATTAACTTTACTTACTCTTTCCCCTATTTTGTTGTCAGACTTCATTAAGCACTTGTATTTTGGTTATATTTAATAAAATACTTTGTTTTTTATATATTCATTTTGGATTTCTTTTTGTGTCTATGAACGCTCTGCATCTGAACCTGGAAAAAAGGTATAAAGATTGATGCACTACATACATTTAACCTATTTTGCTAAGTTTTTGTACACTCTACGTGTTGAGACGGTTTCACGTCTCACTTGTGGGCATACGTGGATACATGTGGAGCGTCGTACCCTGTGACGTCATCGGGGAGCAGCGATCTGTCGCCGATGACATCGGAGTGTTTCTAGGTTTAACCCCTTCTACAATGTGCTATCAGCACATTGTATGAATGAGGAATCCCCATATACTGACTGTCTACTGTAGACTGTACAAAAAAAAAGATTTGTTCGCTCCCTCCTCCAGACGATTCACTCCAGCGCACGGAGCAGCAAAACCCCACGGGCCTTCGGGCAAACAATCCAAACGAGAAAGCAACCATCGCTTCAGTGAGATTTGAAATATAAAATTCTTGTTATCCATCCAGATAAAAACCTACACATGGCATGGTACATAGTGTGAGTGACCAGCAGGTTAAAACCGACGGCGTGTCGCTCTTGTGAGCTTAGTCTGGTTTAGCAAACCTCTTATTGTGAGAGGGCTTTAATAAAGAATCGCGCCTCAAGTGGGCGTTTGACGTCCCCGCCGTGATGTGACACATGACCGGACCTTGTACCCCCCCTAATATCCTAACTCTTTCTCTTGGGCACGCTAATAATCAAAACATTATTCAGCATAGAAATCAGAAGAACATATATCACGGGACAAACATGATATCTGGGGGGTATATGCTATGATGAATACTTTTCAGTGTACAATGGAAAACTATAGCATATGCTGTATCGCAGTAACGGTTCCGATGTAAACAAAAAGAAGATGAGACTACCAGCAGTGATTGATACAATCAAGGGTGGACCAGTAATCATCAAATCACAAAGATATGGGAGGTAACAGGAATCACGGGCCCTGCGAACATGACATGACCCTCTAAATCCAAACGTGCAAAATTTAGCTCCTTCCCTTCTCAGCCCTGCTTTGTGCCCAGCCTGTCAATTATTGGCACATATGTGGTATTGCCATACTCGGGACAACCTGCAGAATGATTTTTGGGGTCTTTGTCTAAAGTGGCATGGGTTGGGCACAATATATTAGGCACTAAAATGACATTTTTAAGATAAAAATGCATCTTTTACTCTGCACCGTTTACTTTGCGTTAGATTTTGGCCAGCATGTTGGGGGTTAAAATGCTCACCCCCAACCCCAGATAAATTCTTTGAGGGGTCTAGTTTCCTAAATGGTGACATCATTGGGAGTTTTCTATTATACTGTTACTTCAGGGGCTCTTCAAGTACACTGTGGCACCACAAAACATTTGCAGTCAAATTGGCCTTCCAAAAACCCAATGGTACAAGCTCTGTTCTGGACATCACTGTACGACTAAAGAGCTGTTGACATCCACATGTCTGGTATTGCTGTACTCAGAAGAAGCAGGGCAAAAATTTTGGGATGTATATTTACCTCAAATTCCTTCTGAATTTGTCCATTTTGGCTAAATAAAAATTTTCAATCCATTTTTGTTTGCTTCCAGAGAAAGATTTAAAGGTTTAACAGACTTCTCAAATGCTGATTTGAATAGTTTGAGATGTTAGGTTCATAAAATATTACGTGTGGGGTATATAATACATAAGCCTTTATAGAGCACTTCCAAACTGAATTGGTCACAAAAAAATTAGCATTTTTCAAATCTATTGAAAATCTGAGAAGTTGCTACTAAAATTTGAAACCTTCTCAGATCTGTAAAAAAAAATGGAAATGTAAAACAAATTATGGAAATAAAAATAAGACCAATGGCAAAAGGTTTCTACGCGGGTGTTAGCGAAGGGTGCTTGCTTCATTGTGAAGCAAGCACCCGGCGTGTATGAAGAGGGCTCAGCCCGTGAACCCTCTTCATACAACCCCATGCGCAATAAAACGTACAGGTACGTCTTATTGCGCTATGGGGTTAATCAAGTTACAGCATAATCTGTTTTATATTGTGTCAAAATGCCTTGTGACACTTTTATTAAGTGTTTTAGACACTTTTAAGACCTGGACGACCTGAACGTCACAAAAATGAGGCCAACATGCCAAAATTTTAGTGCATTTTTGTGGTGTACATGGTGGTCAAGAAGTAAGAAGCGTAAAGTGGGACTATCATGGCAGACTTATCATTTAGCATAAGACTTATGTGTCTAAAAATGTGGTGCCATTGTCTAGTCTAACTTTTAGACCTAAATATTAAATCTGCCCCACTATGGAAAATTTAGACCTTTATTGAGCCCTACCATATACTGCCATACTACAGTATGGCAGTATATGGGGATTTTGCATACCATCTATTATAATGTGCAGATCGCACATTATAATAGATAGCCTCGATCATGACAGCCTGGGATCTTTGTGTGATCCCAGGCTGTCATGGCAACGGATCGCCGCTCCCCGGTGACGTCACGGGGAGTGACGATCGGAGCCAAGATGGCGGCGCCCATGCGCCGCCGGCTCTTTAATTCCGCCGGCAGCTTTGCCGGCGGCAATCAAAGGGTTAACACCCGGGTGTTAGCGACGGGCGTTTGCTTCATTATGAAGCTAATGCCCGGTGAGTATGAAGAGGGCTCAGCCTGTGAGCCCTCTTCATACTCCCCCATGCGCAGTAAGACGTAAGGGTACGTCTTATTGCGCTATGGGGTTAATGTATATGAGGCGGACTGAGGAGGAGATGTGTGGGGGAAGGGTGGGATCCTTATGTGTTGTGGGTTTTTTTTTTTTCTTGGGTAGATCAGGGAACTAGACGGTGTTGTTCATGTAGTTGGAAATAGAGGAAATGGTCATAATGTTATTAAGAAAATGATTGCATTTTCTCTCTTTTTGTTCTTTTGCTCTGTCCTCGTCTGGGTAAAATGGTGAGGGTGGGAAGAGGGGGAATTGTAGATGCATATGGATTATGTTTTTTTTTAATGTAGCATATGTGTATATATTGAAAATATTTAAATAAAGAATTTAAAAGATTGAAAATAAAAAAAGAACTAGTTTTGTGCTAAAAATTCCCCACTTGGCTTCTACTTGGGTATATAAAAAAACAAAAAAACAAAAAAACAAAAAAAATACCATTCTGATGCCCTGGGCATCTACTTATGTCTTCATGCTCTTAATGGCCACCATTAAAACCTGATACAGCGTTCATTTAAAGAGGACCTGTCACACACACAAATGGCACCAGGAGCTGCTTACTAAAGTAAGCTGCTCCTAGCCCTACCCTGTGTTAGCTTTATCGGAAGCCTCTGATAAAGCTAGCATACACTGCCGCGCAATACAATAGGAACGCCGGGCCATTCTCATAGCGGTCTGGCGTATTCGTGAGGTGGTGAATGTCTATGGAGTGCCTCGGACCACCCCTTCATAAATACACCAGACTGCTTTGAGGACCACATGGCATTCCTATTGTACTGCGCTGCAGTACTTTGGCTCATTTTTAGTGCCATCTTCTTCCAGGGTATTTATAGTTTCACTGATCCAAATGCACATTCCATATATTGTCAGTCATCAGAAGTACAAATTTTGTCGCAATAAGAATGTAGCAATATGTGTGGGTTTGCTAGGGTAAGCAGTTGATGTGACCCCTGTCCCCATTTAACCGTCCTTGCCAGATTTGAACTTTTCAATCATGTGACTAATTTATTGCTGCTCACTTTTGTTTTTTTATTTATTTTTTTTATTCTGGATTTATATGTTTTCTCTTATGTCTTTATCAATTGATACTTATCTGTCTGCTGTGTATTGCAGCTGCGCAAAGCAACAGCTGGCATTTCTTTGTAAGGGCATGACTAGCATGCCCAATAGCAGTGATGTTAGTGGAAGGTGTGGTAGAAGTCCTGCCAGGGTAATGCCAAAACACTTCTGCTACATTAACTATAAAATTCATTGCAACAGTCCTAACCTAGAAAGCACTGGTGCTTTGAGGTTCATTTTTAGTTGTCTATTTACCTTTTGACTTGTGCTTTTAACTTCTTTCCCCTATTTTGGTCAGACCTTCATTAAGCACTTGTATTTTGTTATATTTAATAAAATACTTTGTTTTTTATATTCATTTTGGATGTTCTTTGTGTCTATGAACGCACTGCATCTGCAGCTGAACCTGGAAAAAGGTGATAAGATTGATGCAGTACATACATTTAACCTATTTTGCTAAGGTTTTTTTGACTTCTACTGTTTAGATCGGGTTCACGTCTCACTTTGTGGCATACGTGGATAGTCGTACCCTGTGACGTCATCGGGGAGCAGCGATCTGTCACCATGACACTCGTAGGTGTTCTGAAGGTTTAACCCCTTCATTACAATGTGCTATCAGCACATTGTAATGAATGAGGGAAATCCCCATATACTGTCTTACTGTAGACTGTACAAAAAAAAGATTTGTTCGGCTCACCTCTTCCAGACGATTCACTCCAGCGCACGGAGCAGCAAACAACCCCACGGGCTTCGGGCAAACAAATCCAAACGAGAAAAAGGCAACCAGCGCTTCAGGAGATTTGAAATATAAAATTCTTGTTTAATTCAATCCAGATAAAAACTTACACATGGCATGGTACATAGGTGAGTGGACCAGCAGGTTAAAAACCGACGCGTTTCGCTCTTTGTGAGCTTAGTCCTGGTTTAGCAAACCTCTTATTGTGAGAGGGCTATTTAAAGATCGCGCCTCAAGTGGGCGTGTGACGTCACCGGCACGTGATGTGAATCACATGACCGGACCTGTACACTCCCCTAAATATCTTAACTCTTTCTCTTGGGACGCGATAGAATCAAAACATCATTAGATAGAAATAAGAACAATATATCACACGGGGTAAGATGATCTTGAGGGTAAGTATATAGATGAATAATTTTAAGTGTAAATGGAAAACTATAGCATATGCATGTATAGCAATAGCGGTTACGATGTACGAAAAGAAGAGAGACTACAATCAGTGTTGATCAATCAAGGGTGGACATAGTAATATCAAAATCACAAAGATATGGATGTAACAGAGAAATCTACTTATTCATAACATAAGATTAAATCTTGACGTAAGTTCAAACCCATGGGTTGTGTTGTTTTAAGAACAAACATCCAATAGGTTTCTCTGCTCACAAGTTTTTTTCTATGATCCCCCCCCCTATCTGGTCGCTTGACCTTTTCTATACCTTGCAACATGAAGTGCCTAGTGTCCCCATTGTGCACATCTCGAAAATGTCTCGAGGCCGCAGACAAATTAGTTAGATTACTGTTTTTTACATCGGATATATGTTTTCTTATGCGGACCTTGAGAGCATTAGTAGTGCATCCCACGTATTGTTTGTTGCATAAAGTGCATTTTATACTATATATGGCAAAAGATGTATTGCAGTTTAGATAAGAGGCAATTTTATAATTCTCTTGGGTGGTGCATGAGGAAAAGGAGTCAGAATCATACACATACCTACATGCTATACATTTAAGGTGTCCACATTTGTGGCTTCCCAGATGTTGCAACCAGGTATATTTCATAGAATATTTCATAGAATAGGGGATATTGTCCACTACATGTCTGGGGTGGCACGAGGTGGACAACAAGTATATTCGGACTCTTTTCTAGACAAATGGAATGAAACCATCAGTGACTGCTCGGAAAAGTTGATGACTCTCATCATATCAGAAGAATCTAAATTACTGGAATCTATTAAACAAGAAATGGAGGAAACGAAAAAACAACTGCAAATATTATCCAGTCCAAATGATGTATTGCTCTTGGAACAGGAACTTGCTACAAAAATTGCATCTATTGAAAATAGCATATTAGAAACAAAAAAGAGAAAATTTGACCGTGATCTTCTGGATTATAAATATAACGAAGTGTACACTTGGAAATCTTTTCGCCACGAAAGAAATCAAACCCCAAAATCTATCCTTAAAAAAAACAGGTACAAGAATAATCGTAAAGGAAAAAATAGTAACAACACCTCGCATGTGAGTTTCTCTGAAACCGAAGAATCATACAATAGTTCTTCTTGCCCATCAGACGATGCTTCAGAAACTATGGCTAAAATAACCCCGTCAAAAAACGGGGGAGGAGAGGCGGCAGAAAACATGGGAGTGATAAATTGCTGGCGGCGATCGAGGTGAAAACACCCGCGATCGGTGCTAGCATCGATCGCGGGTGTTACCGGTAAGCCTTTGCTGCAATATGCAGCAAAGACTTACCGGCTATGGAGAGGGCTAAGCGCGTGAGCCCTCTCCATGCACCCGCGGCCAACCCGTGACGTGCTATTACGTCACGGGTCGTGAAAGGGTTAAACCTAAAAAGATATAGAGCATGTCCTATTTTGTCCAGTATTTCTGTTCCGTATGCCATATAGGAGTCTATGAGAAAGTTTAAAGTACTTGTTGTGCACCGTATGCGGCAGTATCCAGGTATATCAGAACCAGTGGGAGGTGCATTCTGTCGGCCAGCTAGCCCACTGTTTGTTATATGGATTTGGTACGGATACAGTGACATGTGCAGATATGAATGAGAACTGTTACGTATATACGGATTCATACAGCATGGAAATACAGGACTGCAGAAATCATACGTTCATATAAAGTTGGCTATGGCTACATTCACACGATGTATGCCCGCCGTACCGTAGTACGGCGGGCATACATCGGCGCTGCGGAGAGGAGCAGGGGATGAGCGCTGCTCACCCCCGCCCCTCTCCATAGGAAGATACGGCGCCGTATCACGGGAAAAGATAGGATATGTCCTATCTTTTCCCGGGCTACGCAGCGGTACGGTGCCGCATGTGTGCTGCACCGCACCGCTCCCGCACAGGGCTGTGAGCCCATAGAAGTGTATGGGGGACGTATATCGGCCGTATATAGGTCGGCCGTATTTACGTCCCCCATACATGTGTGTGAATGTAGCCTAAGACCTCAAAGATCACAGTACATGGCAAATAATCTGATAATCATGAGGTCTGCCAAGAGAGCTCAGGGATAGAATTGTGGCAAGGTACAGATCTGGCCATTAACTTCTGCAGCACTCAATCTTCATAAGAGCACAGTGGTCTCCATAATCCTTAAATGAAATGAATTTGGAACGACCACAACTTTTCCTTAACCTGGCTATCCAGCCAAACTAAGCGATTGTGGGTGAAGAGCCTTGGAGAGAGAAGTAAAGAAACCCAAGATCACTGTGGCTGAGCTCCAGATATGCAGTAGGGAGATGGGAGAAAGTTCCACAAATTAATCACTGCAGTCCTTGACCAGTCGGGGCTGTAAGACCGTGCCATCAGATGCCTCTCATCAGTGCAAGACCTATAAAAACTTGCATACAGTTTGCAAAGAAACAAGTGAAAGGACTCACAAACTAAGAAATAAGATTCTTTGTTCTGATGAAACAAAGATTTAACTTTTTAGTGTTCATTCTAAGTGGTATGTGTGGAGAAAACCAGCCACTGCTCATCATCTGTCAAATACAATCTCGACATTGAAACGTGGTGGTAGCATCATGCTTTGGGGGTGTTTTTCAGCTACAGGGACTGAACAACTGATTGCAATTGTAGGAAAGATGAATGCAGCCAAGTACAGAGTTATACTGGATGAAACCCTCTTCCAGAGTTCTCTGGACCTCAGACTGGGCTGAAGGTTCACCTTCTAACAAGACAATGACCCTAACCAGATAGCTAAAATAAGAAGGCAGTGGCTTCAGAACAATTCAGTGAACCATTCTTGACTGGCCCAGCCAGAGCCCTGACCTAAACTCTATGACCATGTGATTATTTCAGTTTTTCTTGTTTAACTCCTTAATGACGGAGCCTGTTTGTACGTTAAGGCTCAGTCCTTTTTTTAAAAACATTTGACCAGTGTATCTTCCTGTGGTAATAGGAAGGTAATAGGGGAGGGGGGTAAAAATTCAATAATTTAGGAAAATGTTCCACCTTTTAGACAGTCATACCACAATTTTTTAATTTTTTTTGTAGAAACCTTTTGCCCCGTTTTCAAGTTTTAGTAGCAACTTGTTAGATTTTCAAGAGATTTGAAAAATGCTAAATTCTTGGTGACAAATTCAATTTGAAAGTGCACTATAAAGGCTTATGTACTATAAACCCCCACAAGTAACAACATTTTATGAACCTAAATCTCAAACTATTCAAATCAGCATTTGAGAAGTCTGTTAAACCTTTAATTCTTTCTCTGGAAGTGAACAAAAATGGATTGAAAATTTTGAAATTTCAATTTTTGAATAAGATTCTCATTTAGCCCTAAAACATTCAGAAGGAATTTGAGGTAAATATACATCCCAAAATGTTTGCCCTGCTTCTTCTGAGTACGGCAATACCAGACATCTGGATGTCAACTGCTGTTTCGTCACACAGCAATGTCCAGAACAGAGTTTGTGCTATTGGGTTTTGGGCGGCCTATTTGGCTGCAAATGTTTTGTGGTGCCACAGTGTACTTGAAGAGCCCCTGAAGTAACAGTACAATAGAAAATCTCCAAAGATGTCACCATTTAGGAAACTTGACTCCTCAAAGAATGTTTCTGGGGTTATGGTGAGCATTTTAACCCCCAATGTGCTGGTCAAAATCTAATGCAAAGTTAATGGTGCAGAGTAAAAATTGTGTTATCTCAAAAATGTAATTTTACTGCCTAATATATTGTATACCACCCATGCCACTTTAGACAAACACCCCAAAAATCATTCTGTGGGTTGTCCCGAGTACGGCAATACCACACATGTGCCAATAATTGACAGGCTGGGCGCACAGCAGGGCTGAGAAGGGAAGGAGAAAAATTTTGCTGTTGGAGTGCCTCTGAGTAGTGACCCCATTTTAGGAGAGGGTACTCCGCAATGCATTTATCTAGGGGTGTGTGAACATTTTAACCCCTGAGATGCTGGGCCAAATGTAATACAAAGTGAATAGGGCAGTGTAAAAATTGCATTCTCAAATGTGCCAGAGTAGGAAGAAATGTGGATAAACACCCCCAAAATCATTCTGTGGTTTATTATGGGTATGGCAATACCCATGTGTGGCAATGGTCTACAGGCTGGGGACACAGCAGGCCTGAGAAGGGACAAGCAAAATCTAGCTTTTGGAGCACCCTTTTCACTAGACTGGTCTTAGGATTCCCCTGAGGTAACAGTACAATAGAAACCCCCGAGTAGTGACCCCATTTTCGGAAAGGGCAACCCTCCAAGAATATATTTAGGGTTGTATAAGCATTTTAACCCATAAGATCCTGGCTCAATTTCTCAAAATTTGTCATTGTAGTGTCAAAAGTATTTTACCCAATTTATGCCACTGGAGACAAACGCACCAAAAATCATCATGCAGGTTCTCCCGGGTGTAGTAATCTAGGAGTGTAGTTAGCATTTTAACCCCACAGGTTGACCCCAAGGATCATGCATAATGGATAGTGCATAGTACAAATTTTCCATTGTGTCATCTTGTGCCTAGCTCATGCCTCGGGGGACAAACACCCCAAAAATCATGATGCAGGTTCTCCCTGGTACACCAATATCCTATATGTGGCAATATTCTACAGGCTGGGCACACGGCAGAGCTCACCAGGGAAGGTGCGGCATGATGTATAAGCTGTGTGCATAATAAATTAGCAAAAATCTCTACATTTTGTAGAGGGGTGCAGAGTGTACATTAAAGAGCATTTGATCTTACTAAATGGCTTCGATGAAACAAAGAGTTTTACATTTTTAAAGCAGTGTGAATACTTTCTGTGCTCCCTGCAGAGACCTTTCTTATAGATGTAGATATTGAAAAGTGGCCAAGCACTTTGATATATTTACCTATCTAACATTCAAATTAGAAACTGTAATGAATTATCAAAATTTAATTAGTAATGTAATCAAGACAATCTTACATGCATGGTAAAATCAATTAAAATAAGAGAAAGTCTTGTGTTAGGACATGTTATACTGTCTGCATCTTATCTATCTTTTTGAGCATTAAAGCAAGACCACCCAAAATCTCCCAAAATACACATGAACATAGTTTGGCCCTTTCTGGAATATGATGCATATCCTCCACTAAGTAACACTAAAAAAAAAGTGTAAAACAATAAGTGACAATAAACCACCAGAAAGAGATTAAAACAGTAGATCTAAATAAGTGTGATTGCATATTATAGGTTATTATGGACATGGCAATACCCAATTATTTTTATTTTATTTTTTTATTTTTTTTTATGGTTGGGGTTGGAGTGAGAACTGTAAATCATTCTTGGTCCTTGCCTGCAATGTACATAAAAGACAGACTTTGAGGTCTCCATTTGACCAACTGCTATATGCCTGCACTGGGACCCCACAATCACATTTGCTCGATAACCCCTTAGTGCCGCCTCTGGAAAAGGCTCTTGTGACTGGGGCATTTTTAGCAAATTTTCGTGCGGTGGTTTATGGGCCATGACTTTTTTTGCTACCTTTTTTGCACAGTTTTTTTTTTCTAGGACACAGAAGGCTAGATAAAATGTAATAAGTTTAAAGATATCTTTTTTGATTTTTATTATTATTTTGGGTTAAAAGGGGGAAAAATGTTTGTAATTTTATAGTACATATTTTTTTAAATTTTCAATTTGATCTCAAAATGAACAATATTAATGAAATCTATTTTGTTTTGGTCCTTTTGATAAATAATATGTACAGTCTGGCAAATGGGGAGACTATGGCAATGTTTTTTGTAGTGTAGCATATAGTGTAGTGTAGAATATTTTTATATTTTTGTATATGCGTTTTTATTTTATATGTCCCACATGAGGTCATAAAGACCCCTGGGGGACACTTTTCAGTATTTTTTTTTCTACAAGTTTACCCCTTTAACTGGAGCATCTATTACAGATGACTGCTGATGACTGATGATCTGTACTGGGTCTGATCAGACCCAGCAGCTAAAGTCTGCGGGCAAGCAGAGATTAGTTAAATTATGTTTGTTACTAAACACAAGTGTTGTATGCCTTGGGTCAGAGCACATTTGAGGGAGATTTATCAGATGTGTCTAGGAAAAAAAAAGTTCTAGTTTCTCATTGTAACCAATCAGAGCTCAGCTTTCATTTTATAAAATGCTAGGTGAATATAAAAGCTGAGCTCTTACTGGTTACCATGAGAAAATTTGTTCTGACGCTTCTCGTAAATCTCCCCCATAGGTTTCCCTCCCCTTTGTGTGGTTTCCAAGTGCTGCTCTATATTCCTTCATAAGTAGGCAGCAAGACCATGGAGCTTTGTGCTTGGCACAGAAGAAAAAAAAAATTCTAATCTCTGTAAAATGTATGGCTAATGGCCAGTGACATAGCGATCGCAGTCGCAAAAGATGCGACTGAGACTGGGTCCTCAGGGTGCAGGGGCTTGTGACTGTCACTGTGCACCATCTTTGTGATGACAGCCACGGGTCACTGTTAATGGCTCATGTGTTGCTGAAAAATCTGTATGGACCAATCTGTCCTTAATTTTGATATCTGCTGAAGAAAAAGTTAGTCTCCAAAAGTTATGAGAGAATTGCTATCTTCTTCATTGCCATCTTGTAAAAACATTCTATGCAGATTAATATGGTTTTAGTTAATGCGGAGACTGACTGTATATTCTTAATTATGTACAAATAAGGTTCTTTAGGTCTGTTCTTAAGATGAATTTGTATGTAAGTCTTGGGAACAGCGATTAACAAAAAAGCTTAACTACGGACACCTTACCTAGGGGTCATCTGTAAGTTGGGCATCCTTAAGCCTGGACTGTCAGTATTCGGAACTAGAATAATGAATGAAAACTATGATTCAAATTCTGCTTTTATTCATTTTACTGATATATTAAGGTGTCTGCTGCCATCTATTGGTACTTGACAAAGAAGTAAAGGAAATAGAATGGAATAAAACTTTGGCGGGGGGGGGGGGGGGGGGGCGAGTTGGGCTTTCAGTCCTTTTCTTTGATCACTGAATGGTTATACAGTTCTATCGCTTTTGGGATGAAGGAATTGTTGAACCTGGTGTTACTGCAACCCATCTGTTGGTAGCACTGGCCATCTGGTTCATTTGTAAGGCACTCTGTTGCTGTAGCAGTATGTCATAAGGTGGGTGAGTGCTGTTCCCCGCGATGGTGTCCAATTTCTTCCAGACTTATTCCCATGGATGCAGTACTTCCCCAATAGTGCTCTGGGCTCTCCTGATGACTTTTTTGAGCCGGTTCTTAACCGTTTAGGCCGCCTCCCCAACAGACAACCATGTAATAAAGTATGCTTGCCACCATGGTTTCATTTAAAAAAAAAAAGAAATAATATTAAGGTGGAGATTTGGAAAGACCTTATCAACAAGTGCAACCTGGTCAACGCTTTGCCACGTATGCAATCAATATTGGTCTTCCATTCCAGTCTGTCCTGGATATGCACCCCCAGGTACTTGTAGGTGTTGACCTGATCTATTTCTCGCCCGTTGATTTTGGTCTATCAACATTGATAACCAGGTTGTTGCTTTCGCTCCACTTTACAAAGTCACAGATGGTGTTTCTGTACTCCTTGTCATTGCCCTCATTGATGCAACTTACAATTTCTGAATCATCGAAGAATGTTTGTAGGTTACAGGAGACTGTGGTCAATCTCTTAGGTAGTCATAGGATCAGTTGTTTAGAGTGGTGTCCATTTGCAGGGCTCTCATTTTTTCTTTCAGGCCATCTGGTGCAATTGTATTGATGGCACTGGAAAAATCTGAGTACATCATTCTAACTGAGGGGGTCCTGCGCTCAAGGTCTTGTGAAGCAGAAACAACACTGCATGATCCATGCTTATCCTGTAATTGTAAGCAAACTGGATGGAGCGTGTCCAGCTATCCTTTCACTCGAACTTTTAGGTGTTTAATCAAGACTCTTTCAAATGACTTCATTATATGGGATGTTAAAACTATTGGCCTGTAGTCGGTTTCTTGATGTTATTCAGTGTTATAATGCACAGGGTTTTCCTGGCAACTGTTACCTGAGCCTGCCTTAAGCTGACATTGAAGAGTTCTGCCAGCACATTACACAGTTTCTCCACACAAGTTCTGATTAGGCACGAACTTATCTCATCTGGTCCACTAGCTTTTTTTTTACTTTTGAGGGCCCTCAGCACGTTCAGTACCTCCACCTTGTTCATTATTGGTACCTCTCCCTTGGGTTTGCTTGACGTCCACTCAGTTATAGAAGCACTTGTTCTACTGTTTGTTTTGTCCTGGTGCTGATTGAGAACAGATTTGAAAAAGAGGTTCATGTCACCAATTGTCTGCTTGTTTTTTTCTGAGCACTGTTCTGTTTTTTGCCTAACCCTGTTTAAGTCCTGTCCACACTCCCTTTACATTATTGGTTGCTAGTTTAACCTCTAGTTTTTTTTTTTCTATAAGTTTCTTTCCCCTCTCTAATTTTGGTCCCCAATTATTTTTGAATAGAATTCAAGGCCACATTGAACAGAAAAAAGGATTCATTTAGGAATAAGGACAAAGAACAGAAAAACCTAAGGCTTGTTGTTCTGGAAGCACCTCATCTGTTTCCCTGGGATTATATATATATATTGTAGGGGTTTCAGCTCACTGGTGAGAGCCAAGACAGTTCACAGAGACGCTGAGTCCAACTGTTAGTTCCAAACACTGGTTTGACTTCGTCTTTATTGTCAGTTGTGTTCACAAGTCCAACTTGTACAGGCTCATAACTGACTGACATAAAATACAAAACAAAAAGACCTGCCCGTCTAGGCGCTAGCTAATACAATAGCTTTTTCCCTCTCTAGCTAAGGATACAAAACAAACGCATTGGCAGTCTTTACCTCCAGGCTTGTTTCACACACAGCAGCACCTCTAGCTCTGGTCAGAGAGAGACCTCTCATGATGCAGCTCTGGTTTCTAAACCCCTGACCCAGGTGCGGGCTAACGAGCTCCATTAACACAGCCCCAGAACCTGGATTAATTATCAATGGCCATCCCTTTACCAAGCATAGGAGAAAAACCTAGCTGGAATATAGATGCCATTGATGACCTTTCCAGCCACTGCCTTACAAATATATATGATCAATTCCTGATCGTCTCATAAAGTGTGTGTATAATATATATACACACACACACTCACACTCACACACTCTTTATGAGACGATCAGGAATTGATCATAATAAATATATATATATATATATATATATATATATATGATAATACTTTATTAGTCCCACAGTGGGGAAATTCACAGCGTTACAGCAGCAGAGAGGGTACAGAGAGTGAAGTACAAACTATGACAACAATAATATTAGGGATAAATGAACAAAAAGAAAAGGGGGATAAAAAGAGAAAAAAAAGAGACAAGCAATGATCGGCAGTTTGATGTTTAGTCTGTGGATGGGACCTGCAGGGACTGGTTAGGTGGGGGACGCAGGTTACTTCTTGTTTGTTGAACAGCCTGATGGCAGCGGGGAGGAATGACTTACGATAACGCTCCCTCTCACACTTGGGGTGAAGCAGTCGGTCACTGAATGTGCTCCCCAATGCCACCACAGTCTCATGCAAGGGATGGGAGCTATTCTCCAGAATAGACTTCAACTTACACAGTGTCCTCCTCTCAGCTACCACCTGCACTGTGTCAAGAGGACCCCCCAGGACAGAACTGGCTTTTCTAATCAGTTTGTCCAGTCTGCTCCTCTCCCTAGCTGAGATGCTGCTTCCCCAACAGACTATGCCAAAGAAGATGGCTGGTGCCACTACAGAGTTGAAGAAGGTCTTAAGAAGAGCCCCCCGCACTCCGAATGCCCTCAGCCTCCTCAGCAGGTGTAGCTGATATATATATATATATATCTCGATCGCTCACCACAGGATCATAATGTGCCCCGGTCCCTTTGTGGGTAAAGGGAGATCATGTGATGACGGCCACAGGTGTGTATGCGTAGATGTCGCCATCTTGGATAAGGGAAGACTGCTGATACTATAGGTAATGAGAATATATCTCTAACATTGTACATAGTGCCTATATTAAGGTGTTAGGTTCCATAGGTACCGTCAGACTACACGCCCCAACAAAAGCCAAAACAAGCTGGTCATATATATGGCGTCAATTTGACCCTTAGCAACCTATTTAGGACAATAATCCATCTGGTGCAAAATTAGGGTCAGAGAAATATCCATGAGACAGTCTTATAACGGAGCCTATTTGCACAAATAAGCTAAACACAGTCCAACTGATGACCTTAGTAATGTACTCCCGATGTAAACAATTATTAAAACTTGATCCTATTGTGGTGAAATAGCGACGGATGTGTCTTCAACGTGATGTGATTGCATGGTGCTCAAATGTGAAGTGTGATAAAATCTATAAGAAAAGAAAAACAAGAATTGGTGGGCTTGAATTAATCCAACAATTATTCTCTTAAAAAAAATATAATACACAAATGTTATTCTGATTCTGACAGAGTATATAGGGCCCATCCATCAAGAGAAGATACCCATTCCTAGGCAATATCACAGGTTCTGAATTTAATATTCAGTCCCTTCGGCTTCAGTGTGTCCAATCTATATATCCATTCTAATTCCTCAGTAGATCGTCCATATTGACATGATGGCATCACACAGTTGCCGCAGATTTGTCGGCTGCAGCACCATGGATGGGAAGCTCCGTTCCACCACATCCCAAAGATGCTCTATTGGATTGAGATCTGGTGACTGTGGAGGCCATTTGAGTACAGTGAACTCATTGTCATGTTCAAGAAACCAGTCTGAGATGATTCCAGCTTTATGACATGACGCATTATCCTGCTGAAAGTAGCCATCAGATGTTGGGTACATTGTGGCCATAAAGGGATGGACATGGTCAGCAACAATACTCAGGTAGGCTGTGGCGTTGCAACGATGCTCAATTGGTACCAAGGGGCCAAAAGAGTGCCAAGAAAATATTCCCCACACCATGACACCACCACCACCAGCCTGAACCGTTGATACAAGGCAGGATGGATCCATGCTTTCATGTTGTTGACGCCAAATTCTGACCCTACCATCCGAATGTCGCAGCAGAAATCGAGACTCATCAGACCAGGCAACGTTTTTCCAATCTTCTACTGTCCAATTTCGATGAGCAAATTTCGATTTGTGCAAATTGTAGCCCCAGTTTCCTGTTCTTAGCTGAAAGGAGTGGCACCCGGTGTGGTCTTCTGCTGCTGTAGCCCATTTGCCTCAAAGTTCGACGTACTGTGCGTTCAGAGATGCTCTTCTGCCTACCTTGGTTGTAACGGGTGGCGATTTGAGTGACTGTTGCCTTTCTATCAGCTCGAACCAGTCTGCCCATTCTCCTCTGACCTCTGGCATCAACAAGGCATTTCCGCCCACAGAACTGCCGCTCACTGGATGTTTTTTCTTTTTCAGAACGTAGTAGAAAAATAGAAAAACTGTCCGCTCACCCAATCACGCTTCTCCTTGTAGTAACTGACCCGTGTGAGGGGTGCACGCCTTCCAGATCCTCAGACTCGCGATCCACTTATTACCATTTCACCCGGCCCACTTTATTGGTTACACCTTCCAACTGCTCGTTAACACTTAATTTCTCAGCCAATCACATGGCGGCAACTAGGTGCATTGAGGCGAGACATGTCAAGACAATCGCCTGCCGTTCAACTAGCATCAGTATGGGGAAGAAAGGTGATTTAGTCCCTCGAACGTGGCATGGTTGTTGGTGCCAGAAGGGCTGGTCTGAGTATTTCAGAAATGCTGATCTACTGGGATTTTTCACGCACAACCATCTCTAGGGTTTACAGAGAGATGTCCGAAAAAGAAAAAACATCCAGTGAGCGGCAGTTCTGTGGGCGAAATGCCTTGTTGATGCAAGAGGTCAGAGAGAATGGGCAGACTGGTTCGAGCTGATAGAAAGGCAACAGTCATCAAATCGCCACCCGTTACAACCAAGGTAGGCAGAAGAGCATCTCTGAACGCACAGTACGTCAAACTTTGAGGCAAATGGGCTACAGCAGCAGAAGACCACACCGGGTTCCACTCCTTTCAGCTAAGAACAGGAAACTGGGGCTACAATTTGCACAAATCGAAATTTGCTCATCGAAATTGGACAGTAAGATTGGAAAAACGTTGCCTGGTCTGATGAGTCTCGATTTCTTGCTGCGACATTCGGATGGTAGGTCGAATTTGGCGTCAACAACATAAAAGCATGGATCCATCTCCTGCTTGTTCTCAAGTTCAGGCTGTTGGTGGTGGTGTCATGGTGTGGGGAATATTTTCTTGGCACTCTTTTGGCCCCTTGGTACCCAATTGAGCATCGTTGTCAACGCCACAGCCTACCTGAGTATTGTTGCTGACCAGTCCATCCCTTTATGGCCACAATGTACCCAATTCTGATGCTACTTCAGCAGGATAATGCGTCATGTCATAAAGCTGGAATCATCTCAGACTGGTTTCTTGAACATACAATGAGTTCACTGTACTCAAATGGCCCCACAGTCACCAATCTCAATCCAATAGAGCATCTTTGGGATGTGGGTGGAACGGGAGTTCCACATCATGGATGTGCAGCCGACAAATCTGCGGCAACTGTTGGATGCCATCATTCAATATGGACGATCTACTAGGAATTAGAATGGATATATAGATTGGACACACTGAAGCCGAAGGACTGATATTAAATTCAGAACCTGTGATATTGCCTAGGAATGGGTATCTTCTCTGTGATGGATGGGCCCTATATACTCTGTCAGAATCAGAATAACATTTGTGTATTATATTTTTTTTAAGAGAATAATGTTGATTAATTCAAGCCCACCAATTCTTGTTTTCTTTTCTTATAGATTTTATCACACTTCACATTTGAGCACCATGCAATCACATCACGTTGAAGACCATCCGTCGCTATTTCACCACAATAGGATCAATTTTTAATAATTGTTTACATCGGGATACATTACTAAGGTCATCAGTTGGACTGTTTTAGCTTATTTTTGCAAATAGGCTCCGTTATAAGACTGTCTCATGGATATTTCTCTGACCCTAATTTGCCCAGATGGATTATTGTCCTAATAGGTTGCTAAGGGTCAAATTGACGCCAATAATGACCAGCTTGTTTTGGCTTTTGTTGGGGCGTGTAGTCTGACGGTACCATGGAACCTAACACCTTAATATAGGCACTATGTACAATGTTAGAGATATATTCTCATTACCATATTATCAGCAGTCTTCCCTTATCCAAGATGGCGACATCTACGCATACACACCTGTGGCCGTCATCACATGATCTCCCTTTACCCCACAAGGGACCGGGGCACATTATGATCTGTGGTGAGCGATCGAGATATATATATATATATATCAGCTACACCTGCTGAGGAGGCTAGGGCATTCGGAGTGCGGGGGGCTCTTCTTAAGACCTTCTTCAACTCTGTAGTGGCACCAGCCATCTTCTTTGGCATAGTCTGTTGGGAGCAGCATCTCAGCTAGGGAGAGGCAGACTGGACAAACTGATTAGAACCAGTTCTGTCCTGGGGGTCCTCTGACACAGTGCAGTGGTAGCTGAGAGGAGGACACTGTTGTAGTTGAAGTCTATTCTGGAGATAGCTCCCACCCTTGCAGAACTGTGGTGGCATTGGGGAGCACATTCAGTGACCGACTGCTTCACCCCAAGTGTGAGAGGGAGCGTTATGTAAGTCATTCCTCCCCGCTGCCATCAGGTGTTCAACAAACAAGGCCAAACAGAAGTAACCTGCGTCCCCCTAACCAGTCCTCTGCAGGTCCCATCCACAGCTACTAAACATCAAACTGCCGATCATGGCTTGTCTCTTTTTTTTCTCTTTTTATCCCCCTTTTCTTTTTGTTCATTTATCCCTAAATTATTGTTGTCATAGTTTGTACTTCACTCTCTGTCCCCTCTCTGCTGCTGTAACGCTGTGAATTTCCCCACTGTGGGACTAATAAAGTATTATCATATATATATATATATATATATATATATATATATATTATATGCACTTCCTGATCGTCTCATAAAGAGTGTGTGAGTGTGAGGTGTCTATTAATTATACACACATTTATTGAGACGATCAGGAATTGATCATAATATTTTTGTAAGGCAGTGGCTGAAAGGTCATCAATGGCATCTATATTCCAGCTAGGTTTTTTCTCCTATGCTTGGTAAAGGGATGGCCATTGATTAATTAATCCAGGTTCTGGGGCTGTGTTAATGGAGCGTCGTTAGCCCGCACCTGGGTCAGGGGTTTAGAAACCAGAGCTGCATCATGAGGTTCCTCTCTGACCAGAGCTAAGGGTGGCTGCTGTGTGTAAACACGCCTGGAGGTAAAGACTGCCAATGCGTTTGTTTTGTATCCTTACTAGAGAGGGAAAAAGCTATTGTATTAGCTGCGCCTAGACGGGCGGTCTTTTTGTTTTGTATTTATGTCAGTCAGTTATGAGCCTGTACAAGTTTGGACTTGTGAACACAACTGACAATAAAGACGAGTCAAACCAGTGTTTGGAACTAAGTTGTGACTCAGCGTCTCTGTGAACTGTCTTGGCTCTCACCAGTGAGCTGAAACCCCTACATATATATATATATAATCCCAGAAACAATAGGTGCTTCCATAACAACAAGCCTTAGTTTTTTTCTGTTCTTTGTCCTTATTCCTAAATGAATCCTTTTTTCTGTTCAATGTGGCCTTGATTCTATTCAAAATAATTGGGGACCAAATTTAGAGAGGGGAAAGAAACTTATAGAAAAAAAAAACTAGAGGTTAAACTAGCACCAATAATGTAAAGGGAGTGTGGACAGGACTTAAAACAGGGTTAGGCAAAAACAGACAGTGGCTCAGTAAAAAACAGCAGACAATTGGTGACATGAACCTCTTTTCAAATCTGTTCTCAATCAGCACCAGACAAAACAACGTAAACAAGTGCTTCTATAACTGAAGTGGACGTCAAGCAAACCCAAGGGAGAGGTACCAATAGTGAACAAGGTGGAGGTACTGAACGTGCTGAGGGCCCTCTAAGTAAAAAAAAAGCTAGTGGACCAGATGAGATAGTTCGTGCCTATCAGAACTTGTGTGGAGAAACGTGTATGTGGCTGGCAGAACTCTTCAATGTCAGCTTAAGGCAGGCTCAGGTAACGTTGCCAGGAAAACCCTGTGCATTATAACACTGATAACATCAAGAAACCGACTACAGGCCAATAAGTTTTAACATCCCATATAATGAATCATTGAAAGAGTCTTGATTAACACCTAAAGTTCGAGTGAAAGGATGCTTGGACACGCTCCATCCAGTTTGCTTACAATTACAGATAAGCGGATCATGCAGTTTGTTTTCTGCTTCACAAGACCTGACGCAGGACCCCCTCGTTAGAATTGATGTACTCAGATTTTTCCAGTGCCATCAATACAATTGCAGCAGCCAATGGCCTGAAAAAAATAAGAGGCCCTGCAAATGGACACCACTCTTAAACAACTGATCCTATGACTAACCTAAGAGATGACCACAGTCTCCTGTAACCTACAACATTCTCGATGATTCAAAATTGTAAGTTGCATCAATGAGGGATGACCAAGGAGTCAGAAAACAACCATCTGTACTCTTGTAAGTGGATGCGTAAGCAACACCTGTGATCAATGTGATAGACCCAATCACGGGCGAGAAATAGATCAGGTCAACACCTACAGAGTACCTGGGGTGCACATCCAGGACAGACTGGGAATGGCAAGACCAATTTGATATGGCTACGTGGCAAAGCGTTGTACCAGGTTGCACTGTGTTGATAAGTCTTTCCAAATCTCCACCTTAATATTTTTTTTTTTTTTTAATGAAACCATGGTGGCAAGCATACTTTATTACATGGTTGTCTGTTGGGGAGGTGCCCTAACGGTTAAGAACCGGCTCAAAAAAGTCATCAGGAGAGCCAAGAGCACTATTGGGGAAGTATTGATCCATGAATAAGTCTGGAAGAAATTGGACACCATCGCGGGATGAACAGCACATCACCCACCGGTATGACATACTGCTACAGCAACAGATGCCTTCAAATGAACCAGATGGCCAGTGCTACCAACAGATGGTTGCAGTACCAGTGTCAAACAATTCCTTATCCCCAAAGCGATAGAACTGTATAACATTCAGTTGATCAACGAAAAGGAACTGAAAGCCCAACTCGCCTCCCCCCCTCCCCCCCCCCCCTCCCGCCAAGTTTTATTCCATTCTATTTCCTTACTTCTTTGTCAAGTACCAATAGATGGCAGCAGACACCTTAATATATCAGTAAATAATAGATCAAAGCAGAATTTGATCATAGTTTTCATTCATTATTCTAGTGCCGAATACCTGACAGTCCAGGCTTAAGGATGCCCCAACTTACAGATGACCCCTAGGTAAGGTGTCCGTAGTTTAAGCTTTTTTGTTAATCGCTGTTCCCAAGACTTACATACAAATTCATCTTAGATACAGACCCTAAGAACCTTATTTGTGTACATAATAAGAATATACAGTCAGTCTCTGCATTACTAAACCATATTAATCTGCATGATGAATGTTTTTACATAGATGGTGCAATGAAGCAGATAGCAATTCTCTCATAACTTTTGGAGACTAACTTTTTCTTAGCAGATAGCAAAATTAAGGACAATGGCCCATACAGATTTTTCAGCAACCATAGCCATTAACAGTGACCCGTGGGCTGTCACATCAAAGATGGTGCCAGTGACAGTCACAAGCCCCTGCACCCGAGGACCCAGTTCCAGTCGCATCTTTTGCGACTGCGATGCTATGTCACTGGCCATTAGCCAACATTTTTATTACAGAGATTAGAATTTTTTTTTTTCTTCTGTGCAAGCACAAAGCTCCATGGTTCTTGCGTGCCTACTTATGAAGGAATATAGAGCACACTTGGAAACCACACAAAGGGCGAGGGCAACTATGGGTGAGATTTTACAGAAAGCGTCACAGAACAAATGCTTTCTCATGGTAACCATAAGAGCTCAGCTTTTATATTCACTAGTCTTTTAAAATGAAAGTCGAGCTCTGATTCGGTTCAATGAGAAACTAGAACTTTTTTTTTTCCTAGACACATCTGAAATAAATCTCCCTCAAAGTGTGCTCGACCCAGGCCACACACACTTGTTTTAAGTAACAACATAATTTAAACTATCTCTGCTTGCCCGCAGACTTTAGCTGCTGGGTTCTGATCAGACCCAGTACAGATCATCAGTCATCACAGTCATCTGTAATAAGCTGCCCAGTTAAAGGGGTAAACTGTAGAAAAAAAAATACTGAAAAGTGTCCCCCAGGGGTCTTTAATGACCTCATGTGGGCATATAAATAAAAACGCATATACAAATTAAAAATATTCTACACTACACTATATGCCACACTACAAAAAACATTGCCCATAGTCTCCCCATTGCCAGACTGTACATATTATTTAATCAAGGACCAAAACAAAATAGATTTCATTTATGTTCTTTGAGATCAAATTGAAAATTTAAAAAATATGTACTATAAAATTCAAACATTTTTTCCCCCTTTTAATCCCAAAATATAATAAAAATCAAAAAGATATCTTTAAAACTTATTACATTTTATCTAGCCTTCTGTGTCCTAGAAAAAAAAAACTGTGCAAAAAAGGTAGCAAAAATCATGGCCCATAACCACCGCAACGAAAATTTGCTAAAATGCCCACATTCACAAGAGCCTTTTCCAGAGGCGTGCCACTAAGGGTTATCGGCAAATGTGATGTGGGGTCCATGTGCAGGCATTATAGCAGTTTGGTCAATGGAGACCTCAAGGTCTGTCTTTTTAGTACATTGCAGGCAAGGACCAACATGATTTACGGTTCCTCCACCCCAACCATAAAAAAAAATAAAAATAAATAAAAATAATTGGTATTGCCATGTCCATAATAACCTATAATATGCAATCACACTTATTTAGATCTACTGTTTTAATCTCTTTCTGGTGGTTTCTTGTCCACTTTTGTTTTACACTTTTTTTTTAGTGTTTACTTAGTGGAGGGATATGCATCATATTCCAGAAAGGGCCAAACTATTTTCATGTGTATTTTGGGAGATTTTGTGTGGTCTTGCTTAATGCTCAAAAAGATAGATAAGATTGCGACAGTAGCAACAGGTCCTAACACAAGACTTTTCTCTTATTTTAATTGATTTTACCATGCATGTAAGATTGTCTTGATTAATTGCTAATTAAATTTTGAATAATTCCATTATATTTCTAATTTGGAATGTTAGATAGGTAAATATATCAAAGTGCTTGGCCACTTTTCAATATCTCATCTATAAGAAGGTCTCTGCAGGGAGCACAGAAAGTATTCACATTGCTTTAAAATGTAAACTCTTTGTTTCATCTGAAGCCATTTATTAAGATCAAATGCTCTTTAATGTACACCTCACACCCCATCTTGCGGGGAAAAACTACAAAATGTAGAGATTTTTGCTAATTTTTATGCACCGACATTATATCATCATGCGCACACCTTCCCTGGTGATGCTCTGCCGTGTGCCCAGCCTGTAGAATATTGCACATATAGGATATTGGTGTACCAGGGAAACCTGCATCATGATTTTTGGGGTGTTTGTTCCCCCGAGGCAATGAGCTAGCACAGATGAACACAATGGAAAATTTGTCTAAATCACTATCCATTATGCATGATCCTTGGGGTCAACCTGTGGGGTTAAAATGCTACTACCACTCCTAGATTACTACACCCCGGGAGAACCTGCATGATGATTTTGGTGTGCGTTTTGTCTCCAGTGGCATAAATTGGGTAACTCACTTTTGACCTACAATGACAAATTTTTGAGAAATTGAGCCAGGATCTTTGGTTAAAATGCTTATAGCAACCCTAAATATATTCTTGGAGGGTTGCCCTTCTCCGAAAATTGGGTCACTAATCGGGGGTTTCTATTGTACGGTTACCTCAGGGAAGTCCTAAGACCAGTCTAGTGAAAAGGGTTGGCTCCAAAAGCTAGATTTTAGCTTGTCCTTCTCAGGCCTGCCGTGTCCCCAGCCTGTAGACCATTGCCACACATGGGTATTGCCATACCCATATATAAACCACAGAATGATTTTGGGGGTGTTTATCCCTTCTTCCTACCTGCACATTTGAGAATGCAATTTTTACACTGCTATTCACTTTGATTAATTTTGGCCCAGCATCTCAGGGGTTAAAATGTTCACACAGCCCCTAAGATAAATGCATTCGCGGAGTACCCTGTTCCTAAATGGGGTCACGTACTCAGAGGCACTTCCAACAGCACAATTTTTCCTTCCTTCCCTTCTCAGCCCTGCTGTGCGCCCAGCCTGTCAATTATTGGCACATGTTGGTATTGCCCGTCTCGGGAACAACCCACAGAAAATGATTTTTGGGGTGTGTTGTCTAAAGTGGGCATGGGTGTGTATACAATATATTAGGCAGTATAAATTACATTTTTGAGATAATCACAATTTTACTCCTGCCAACCATTAATTTGCATTGAGATTTTGACCAGCCACATTGGGGGTTAAAATGCTCACCATAACCCCAGAACACTTTGAGGAGTCAGTTTCCTAAATGTTGAAATCTTTGGAGATTTTCTATTGACTGTTACTTCTCAGGGGCCTCTTCAATACACTGTGGCACCACAAAACATTTGCAGCCAAATAGTCGCCTCAAAACCACAATAGCACAAACTCTGTTCTGACATTGCGGTGTGACGAAACAGCATTGACTCCAGATGTCTGGTATTGCGTACTCAGAAGAAGCAGGGCAAACATTTTGGATGTATATTTACCTCAATTCCCTTCTGAATGTTTTAGGGCTAATGAGAATCTTATTCAAAAATTGAAATTTCAAAATTTTTCAATCCATTTTTGTTCACTTCCAGAGAAGAATTACAGGTTAACAGACTTCTCAAATGCTGATTTGAATAGTTTGAGATTTAGGTTCAAAAGGTTGTTACTTGGGGGTTATAGTACATAAGCCTTTATAAGTTCACCACAGATTTAGCATTTTTCAAACCTCTTGAAAATCTAACATTGCTACTAAAACTTGAAAACGAAAACGGGCCAAGGTTTCTTCACAAAAAAAAATTAAAAATTTGGTATGACTGCTAGGTGGACATTTTCCTAAATTATTGAATTTTTAACCCCCCTCCCCTATTAACCTTCCTATTACCACAGGAATATACACTGGTCAAAATGTTTTTAAAAAGGACTGAGCCTTAACGTACAAACAGGCCCGTCTTAAGGAGTTAAACAAGAAAAACTGAAATAATCACATGGTCATAGAGTTTTAGGTCGGGCTCTGGCTGGCTCAGTCAAGAATGGTTTCACTGAATTGGTCTGAGCCACTGCTTCTTATTTTAGCTATCTGGTTAGGGTCATTGTCTTGTTAAAGGTGAACCTTCAGCCCAGTCTGAGGTCCAGAGAACTCTGGAAAGGGTTTCATCCAGTATAACTCTGTACTTGGCTGCATTCATCTTTCCTACAATTGCAATCATTTGTCCAGTCCCTGTAGCTGAACAAACACCCCCAAAGCATGATGCTACACCACCACGTTTCAATGTCGAGATTGTATTTGACAGAGATGAGCATGGCTGGTTTTCTCCACACATACCACTTAGAGAACACTAAAAAGTTAATCTTTGTTTCATCAAACAAAGAATCTTATTTCTTAGTTTGTGAGTCCTTTCACTTTGTTTCTTCTTTGCAAACTGTATGCAAGTTTTTATAGGTCTTGCACTGATGAGCATCTCTGATGGCACTGTCTTACAGCCCCGACTGGTCAAGGCCTGCAGTGAATTTGTGGAAACTTTCTCCCATCTCCCTACTGCATATCTGGAGCTCAGCCACCAGTGATCTTGGTTTTCTTTACTTCTCTCTCCAAGGCTCTTCACCCCACAATCGCTTAGTTTGGCTGGATAGCCATGTAAGGAAAAGTTGTGGTCGTTCCAAATTCATTTCATTTAAGGATTATGGAGACCACTGTGCTCTTATTAGATTGAGTGCTGCAGAAGTTAATGGCCAGATCTGTACCTTGCCACAATTCTATCCCTGAGCTCTCTTGGCAGACCTCATGATTATCAGATTATTTGCCATGTACTGTGATCTTTGAGGTCTTAGGCTACATTCACACACATGTTGGGGGGAGTAAATACGGCCGACCTATATTATTAGTTTTTATATATATATATATATATGTATACACCGTCTTTTATCTCATACCGTCCTCTACTGCAGCCACTGTGGGATACCATAATCATTGGCCTCTGTATTGCACATCACCCTTTTGCTTTTTTAAAAAAATATCCACTGCAATCATTAATATTTATTTTGCTTTATGCAATTTATGACCAATTCCAAAAACATTAATGAAACAGTATACTGTTTTTTTGGCTTGGAACATGTGTAGCAGAAGCACTGTTGGTTAGCCACAATTGGATTCCAGGTAAATAACCTGCATCCTACTTTGATTACCATTTTCAACAAGTTACCTCCACAGCCTGAATCCCTTAGGATCACCTTGGATATTCCACAGTGATTTCATCTGTGACCATAGCTTTTAGCTTTCTTCGTGTCACAGTGCTCCTGCGACCCATGTCTCGGGTCACAGGTGCACCCGTGCCCGTCTCAATGTTGCCCGCTCCCCCCGGGTTCAGTTGCCTCTCCGCGTTCCTGCTCCGTCCCTGGCTTCCCAGGGTGCACTCCCCCACCTTCTAGGGTGTGCGCGGTGGCGCTCATAGATTTCGTTCAAGTCCAACATGCTTTGCGACGGGCTCTGGTGTAAACCGGGTACCACTTGGACTCCGGTCTGAGGTGTTGGCTTATGTCATCGTCCATAGTGGCATAAAGGATCCACTACCACTGATCCTGACAGTAAGATGCAGCCATGGATCCTGCCGAGGTTCCGCTACCTGTTCTGGCTGACCGTTGTGGCTCTGTAGACCCAGCAAGTTGCCGCACAACTCGGACAAGTCTCTGATATGCTACAGCAGCTATTGTCGTCCCAGTGGCAGCAGCATCCAGTTCCTGTGGTAACCTCTGCTACTGCGGCCGTATTGGCTTCTGCCGAACCCAGCGTCTAACCATGCCATCCAAATGCGATGGTGATCCCAAGTTGTGCAGGGGGTTCATCACACAGTGTTCTCTGCACATTGAGCTTATGCCCATGCAGTTAATCATGGAGAGGTTGAAGGTGGCTTTTGTAATCAGCCTTCTGGGAATGCACTGGCTTGGGCTATGCCCCTCTGGGACAAGAGAGACTTTATCACGGCTGACTTCACCACAGTATTCCGATCCATGTTAAAGGAACCATCCCGGGCGTCATCTGCTGAGACTGCCCTGTTGAATTTACGCTGGGTATGACTACACGGTTCAGTTCCGTACCTTAGCCTCTGAGCTGGACTGGAATGGAGCAGCCTTACTTGCTACCTTTTAAAAAAGGACTTTCCAGCCGCCTTTCCTAAGTGAACTTTTCTTCTTGGCTACTCAGACATCTGGTTCTCTGAGCGCCTTGAGGAGCAACGTCTTGATCACGCTCCACTTGGGACCCAATGCTTTTCAAAATCTACCTCTATCTTCCTCCACTTCTGCTTCCGAGGAACTCGTGCAGGTGGATAGAGAATGGCAGATTCCTAAAGTGAGGACAATACTACGTCTGGATAATCTTTGCCTCTACGCGCCAGTCCAGAACACTTTCTGCAGACTTGCCCTGCCCCTCATCCTGCATATTCCTATTCTTCTCAGTTTTGGAACCAGTGGTCTGGTTCAAGTCTCGGCCTTCCTGGAATCCGGCTCTGCAGGGAATTTCATGAATGCTGCTCTGGTCACCTGGCATAGTTTCCCTGTAGCTCTTCTAGAGAATCCGCTGCTTATCTCGTCCATCAGTGGGCACATACTCTGTGATCCAGTCCAGTATCGCACCAAACCACTACGTCTATGTACTTCCCCGTTCCACATCATCCGTTCTGTTGGGACTTCCGTAATTACAACAAGATGCAACTGTCCTCGACTGGCAGACTGTAGAGGTTCTTTGCTGGGGTCCTGAATGGCAGTCTCGTCTTATGGCTCTCCATCCGATCTCTGCTATGTCTTCCTCCTCTTCTCTCAAGTCTCTGGAGGTTCTTCCCACTGCATATTTGGACTATGCTGACGTTTTCTCTGAAAAGCAAGCCACTGCATCAGCCATACGATTGTCCTATAGAGCTGCTGCCGGGCACATCACTTCCACGAGGTCCAGTTTACCTGCTGTCTGTGCCTGAAACTGCGGCTATGTCAAGGAGAACCTGCAGAAGGGGTTCATCCGCAAATTCTCTTCTCCTGCCGGTGCTAGTTTCTTTGTGGCCAAGAAAGGCATATCTCTCTGCCCCTGCATTGATTTTAGGAGGTTAATAAAGTGACTATAAAGAACCGGTACCCGCTACCCTTGGTCATGAAACTCTTGACCGCCTCCATTGTGCCAAGGTCTTCTCTAAATTTTACCTTCGAGGGGCATATAATCTTATCCGCATCTGTGAGGGCGACGAGTGGAAAACCGCCTCTAACACCCAAGACGGGCACTTTGAATATCTGGTCATGCTCTTTGGACTGTGCAATGCGACTTCAGAATTTCAGGAATTTGTTAATGATATCTTAAGACACTTGCTATACACCTGTGTTGTAATCTACTTAGACAACATCTTGGTGTTCTCTTCTGACCTAGAGTCTCATCAAGTCCACATAGCCCTCATTTCCCATTTCTATTGGTTGCCAGATCTGGTCCAGATGTATGGGATTTTGTGGGTTCCTACACCTCCTGTGCTTGTAATAAGCCATCTCTCCTCAAACCTGCTAGTCCCCAAATGCCTGTGGACTCACATGGCCATGGACTTTATCACATATCTTCTATCTTCCTCCGGGACTAGCATCATCTTTGTGGTAACCAACCGGTTCTCCCAAGATGTCTCATTTTGTCCCGCTGCCAGGTCTGCCATCTGCTCTACCCCCATCTTTCGGCTACATGGACCAAGGGGTCCAGTTTGTCTCTCGCTTTTGGCAATCTCTATGTAATCAGCTACAAGTGAATTTGGACTTCTCTTTACCTGGAGAACATATAAAGGGAGTTAACAAAAACTCTGGGTTGTTACCTTCGTCATTTTGTCTCTGCCCGCCAATACGGATGGTCCACTCTGTTACCGTGGGCAGAGTTATCCTATAACTACCTCGACTCTGAGTCTGCTGGTGCAGCTCCTTTCTTTGTTTACAGACTAATTCCATGCCCAGCTCTTCCGCTGTCCATTCCCTCGGATGTTGTTGCGGTAGAAGAGTTGGTGCAGGACCCCCAAATACATCTGGGAAAAGAGTCGTCAGTCTCTCCTCCGGGCCTCTGCCCGCACCAAGACCCAGGCTGATAAGAAACGCAGGTCTCCTCCAGTCTTCTCTCCGGGTGACAAGGTGTGGCTATCATCAAGATACATCCAGCTGAAAATCCCTAGCTACAAGCTTGGACCACGTTTTCTGGAGCCTTTCGAGGGGGTGAAGCGCATAAACTCTGTGGCGTATAAACTCAGCCTTCCTCCCACTATGTGCATCCTGAACTCCTTCCATGTCTTTCTCCTGAAACCTGTCATCTTGAACCACTTCCTTTGGCAACCTCCTAATCCATTGATGTCTTCATGGTAAAGGAGGCTCTGGACATAGACAGCGAGAGGTAAGCAGTTCTTCCTTGTCGACTGGAAGGGGTTCAGGCCTGAGGAGAGATCATGGGAGCCTGAGGATAACATTCTGGACCGTAGTCTCCTGCAAAGGTTCCACCAGACCAAGAAGAGGGGGAGGCCGAAGGGAGCCCTTCTCCGCGCTGCCTGCTCCCCCGTGCTAACCTCTCCGCGCGTTCCTGCGCTCGTAGATTTAAAGGGCCAGTGCACCACTGATTGGAGCTGGCCATTTCCTGCATATGAATAAAAGCTGTCCTCTCCCAGCATTCCTCACTGGATCTTTGTGCCTGGTGCATTTGAGAAAGCTGTTCCATGCATTTTGCTGTGTTTCCGAACACAAAGTTGTGCCAGTGGAACAACCTGGTGGTACCACGCCGCAACAAGTCCAACCTGCTTTGCGGCAGGCTCTGGTGAAAACCGAATACCACTTAGACTCCGCTTGCAAGTGTCGGCTTATGTCATCGTCCGCGGTGGTATAGTGGATCCACTACCACTGATCCTGACACTTTGTTTACTGTTGGTGGGGGCTAATATACTTAGGACACGCTGTTAAAAAAAAAAAAAAACAATACTTAAAACACATGAATTCATTTGATCTAAAAAAGAAAAATTCTAAAGTAATAAAAACATACAAACAAAATCTGAAACACCCATTTTACACCCAAGCCATTTTTACCAAATACTGTCGGTACAAATAAGTCGGTACACTCAGAAAATAGAATTGAAACTGAGATGCATGTAATTTATCCTAGGTGGTTCTGACCCTACACTTCCAAAAAAAAAGGCTATCCTTTACCCGACTCCTAGCATTTTAATGGCTAAAAAACACAACTTTTTTTGAATAAATATATAATGCATACAAAATGTTAAAAAGTACAAATAAATTTTAATAATTTAATAACAATTGTTACATTTCTATTGTTGGTTCCATACTATATCCGTCAGCTTCCCAGAGTCACAGAAATATTTCTGCCCTGAAATAAACACTTTATGCCGAGTTGTTTTTTTTTTCCCATGTAATTATTATATTCTTTATTGATCCTGTCTAAATTTTCCCTATTCTTCGACGAAGGTACCCTTTCCCTTTTCTACTTTAATGCACCCCAAACAAAGTTAATATGTGTAGCCTGGATATCCATCTCCAATATTGATATCCTTGAACACCAAACCTGACCTGACCTCCACAGTCACCAGACCTGAACCCTGACGCTAAGGCTGGACCAAAGAGTTAAGGCAAAAGGGCCAACATGTACTAAACATCTCTGGGAACTCCTTTAAGACTGTTGGAAGACCATTTCAGGTGACTACCTTTGGAAGATCATAAATAGAATGGCAAGAGTGTGCAAAGTATATAATTCCACATGTGTTAATTCATAATTTTGATGCTTTCTGTGTGAATCTACAATTTTTATAGTCATGAAAATACATTCTCATTCAAAAAGTTTTCTGTATGTCCAAACTTTTGGTCTGTACTGTACATAATACTTGTTGCGTGGCTGCACCAAGCTGGCATCCACCTCCATGCACGTTACGATCACACTGCTATTCATAATTTTTAGGAAGCCCACAGCAACCAATGGCTTTACCAATAGGAACGTGTTGTTACACCTACTCTTTTAAGACATGAGATAACATTTGACCAATATCTAAGGGCGAAGAGAAATTTCTGAAATTGTTATGATTTTGCAAAAAGGCACAACTAACAAAAATGTACAAAGTGCATGACCAGGGTCAGAAAGTAAGAGCTCTACTTATGGAGACTTTGCCAATTATAGCTGCCTTGCAGGCATGTGGAGACTTACAACCATTATTGATGCTCCACTGGGGGATAAAGAGAATATTGCCTATTTTGGTTACCTTGTAAGGTACCCCCACTTTAACATTCAGCATGACTTCCAAGAATCCTACTGATATGATTTGGAATCGGAGCCAAAACATGTCTAAACTGTGGAATATGTTCCTTTTAGAATAAGCCGTGCTGTTTTGAGTATAGGGAACTGGTTAAGTTGAATGAGAAGCTTTTGACAAGGTTCAGAAATTAAGAGCGCTCCTTGCAGGTGCGTGGAGACTTAGTCATTGATACTCCACTGGGGGATTCTGGATAATATGCAAATACGGTTTTTCAGAATAGGACAAGGAAAAAAAATTGCCTCTTTTGGCTACCTTGTAAGCCAGTCTTTGCATCATGTTAGTAGAGTATTTGAAACGGGTTAAGCTGAGTGAGAGCTTTTAGACTAGCGTCAGGAAATAAGAACTCTCCTTCTGCCAGAATAGTGGTTATAGTGCAGTAACTCTCAGCAGCAGGTAAGGCACTGCTGTTTCTTCATACACTGTTCCTTCTCCACTGTTCCTTCTCCACCTCCTTCTGCCAGTTGCTACAACACTTGATGAGGTGATTGCAAGGAAACCACAGTATACATACACCCAACCAACAGGTCTGCAGCTGAATGTGCACTTGGCCAAATTGCTGATCCTGCAATTTCTTTTCATATGGCGCTCATTTAAGATGACTGACAGCTTGTGCCCAGCCAATGTGTTAAGTCATAATTTCTTTTCCAAGGATGTGCTAGCCCTATATTAGCATGTACAGCAGAAGGTGGTCCAGTCATTGAGCCTGATGGACGTCACATTTCACGCTGATGTCTGGAATTGTAATGATGACCTTTTATTACCCACTGGATAAATGTGGTTGAGAAGGAGGCAACCAAACCAGGTAACTGCAATGCCGCCTCTGCATTCTCTTTCTATATTTCTAGTTTACATGTACTCCACTGCTTCCTATTTTCCACCGTTTTCTCAGCCTACACCAATTTCTAACCTAATTTCCATCTTGTCTAATATTTATTGTAGAGGCTACTCATGTTGGACTAGTTATATGAGCAGTGGAAGCCCATGACCAAATTCTGTTCAGCTAATAGTTAACAAATGGCAGCAGATGCACGACACCTGCCGTTTGCTGGATCTTTTTGAGTATGCCATATTATCTGTCAGTCACCAGAGTACAGCATGAGAGATGTAATTACACTTGTACATGCCAGGGGGAGGGGAGACCTGTAACAGCCTGTGAAGCTACATCACTGAGGTGCTCTAGAAACGACCCCAGAGCCGTTCAGGTTTATTAGCATATTTATGGAAGGTGATTTTACAAGGAAGGAGGCTTTGAATAACAAGCGGACCCATGAAAATTTGGGTTTGGTCGATTCCAGTGGAACCCGAATTAAAAAAATCTTTTTGGGGAAGAGCCCCAGTGAATAACACCTACGATTGGAACTTAATTTCGGTAACTGCACTTGGCCACACGTGTGCTACCATTTATGGGCGGGTTGTCCCTCCCTATGGCGTCATCGGGCAGCACATAATGGCAGCACCTGCACCACTGGCATGTTAGTGCCGGCGCATTTGCTTCATTGACTTAAAGGACACCTACCACCAGGATCAAGGATTGTAAACCAAGAACACCGATATACAGGTGTGTGCCCCCTCTGGCAGGATCAACTCTTCTTTTAGCTTCTTATGCCCTAGCTTTCACAAAAAAAGGCTTTTAAAATTATGCAAATGAGCCTGAGGGGCTCCAGGTGTCATTTGTGTTAATGGAGCAAGGAGCCCCTCACGTTCATTTGCATTTTTTTTTCTTAAAACAAGGGAATAGGAAGCATAAAGGATAGTAGACCTGCCAGAGGGGGCGCACACCAGTATGTCAGTGTGCTTGGTTTACAATCCTTTATCCTGGTGGTAGATGTTCTTTAAATGCTGTTTGTGCCAGAAACAATACCAGCAGAGAGGAGATTGAGCTGAGATTGACTCAAACTTCTGATCAAGTTTGTGGTCCAGTCCAGCAGTCTACTCAACACTAGTTATAGACAACATAATTGTGGCTACTGCATTTGCTCTTCAATATGGCACCCATCTTGCTGTTTTGAATCTTTAATTAGATGCTCATACTTCTATATGACGCATTTCACAAAATAACTTTTACTTCCTGCATCCTTGTAACCATTGCTTGAGAATTGTGAATTCCTAGGCTTTACAGCATTCAAACCTGCAAGAATTTCACTTGTAGTGGAGATTTCTTGTCAAGTTATCATACTATACTATAAATATTGTCTGCCTTTTAATTGATCCTTTTATCATTATGCCAAGTGTTAATACTTATATGAGTTTTATATCATCTTGTTAAAAACAACACAGAATAAGAACAAAACAAGAAAATATAAATCATGTAAGAATAGGAATTTGATTGTAGCATGCAAGTCTTCGAAATGACCACTGTATGGTGCTACAGCTTAAGGCAAGAAATTGTAGCATTTGTGCATTGCAGGCTGTAATGCATTTTTACAGTAGTTCCAGACACACTAATATATATTTGTGTCTATGAATGACTACACTGAAATTGCAAACAGTAAATGAGTAAATTAATAGAAAGTTTTGGTTCTTGGCAAATGTGTTACGGTGAAGTTATGCTGAGGTAAATGCTGCTTATGTACAGATTCCAAGCTAAGATTTAAGCTGTGTTATATAGAAATATAAAAAGTAATATGTAATTCAATATTAGCTGTATACTATTGAAGTGTTATGGAGCCTCATTACTTCTTGTTTCCAAGTAATATTGAAAAAGATGGACATAATGTCCACAAACCACAACTGCAAAGTTCTTCCCTTGTAAGAGAAGATGTAGGGCTTAATGCTCTTGGCACCTTTTTGACTTTAAGACAGTCAATATAAAGTATTTTAATTATTGTAATGTAAACAGTGTTGCCCTCTCTCCCTATCTTTATATCTATAGTTATTATATAATAATATATATTTAAGGAAATTTGGCTGGGTGAGATTTCAGGACTAAACTTATATGCATATAATCCTAATGGCAAAATACACAACTGCTGTCAAGAACCTGTCATAACCTAACCAGCAAACAGCACAACCAGACTTGGTGCAAGCTGTCAGACTAGATAAGTGGTGAAAACTAACCCTTCGTTGTCCCTGTGAACTATGGCCCTGCCTATAGCAGATTAACATCTCCAATAAGGGAGAACCACCATCTGTATCCTGCTAACATTTGGCAGCTGCTGGATGGTGAAGCAAACGGGTAACAGGAGGTCAACGACAGACCAGTGTTCACACCAGGATTCAGAAAGGTGTCAAAGCAATAACTGAATACAAGTCATAATCGGCTATAGGAAAGTCAAATTAACTTAGCAGAGGTTGAATAGACAGAATAGCAAGATAACCCAGTAGCAAGGAAACTGTCAAGCACCACTTAACAATTGATCACAAGTACATTACGAGGCTTCAAGAAGGATATTCTCAGACGGATTGGACTAGACAGTCTTCGGCTACCTACACACAGGTTTTTGTCCTCTAGCTACTCTCTTTTAGCCATTTTTTTGGAGTTATTCTGTCTTCAGTATTTTTATACTGTAGTTACTAAGCTGTAGGCCTGCAAAAAATGTGCCATGTGTATGCCATCTCATTTTTGGCTCCCTAAAAACACAGGCCGGTAAATGATTGTGTTAATAAGCAACTGATCTGCAAATATGGATGCATCTTTGTTGCATCAGTATTGTTTCACAGCCACATAAACCATAAGACAAGAATAGGACATGCTCTGAGTTTTTCCTCAGGGGCACTAGGTAGAGATGGGCGAATCGATTCTAATGATTGTAACTTCGGTTAGAATTTCAGGAAAAATTTGATTCGTCACGAAGCCAAAGTTTATGCTGATTCGCGGGAACGAAGTTGGGTTTTTTTCCCCTCCTATTTCTGCTAAATGGGCATGAGAACAACGTGTTACATGGGGCAGAGAACTCTGGGAAGGAGAAAGGAACATCCCCGATGACATCTGCAGACCTGTTAGCCAATCAGTGACCGGCAGGCTTATGTGATGTCACACAGCCCCAGCCATTTTCTATCTCAGCACTTCACACTTCATGTTGTAGTGCCCAGCTGCTGCTATTGCATACCTCCCAACCGTCCCGTTTTGGGCGGGACAGTCCCGTTTTTTAACCCTTGTCCCGCCTGCATGGGCCGTTAAGTGAAAGTCCCGGTTATTTCTGCGCTGTCACGGATTTTTCCGTCTTGTCCCGCCCCCGAGTCCCGCCTCCGTCCTGCTCAAAATACAGAGAAGCCAGGGGGCGGGGTGCAGCGTCCTCCTCCTCTCCAGCTCCCGGGCTGTCTGCTGCAGAGCCGGCACCTCCCCCATCCCCTCCCCTGGGAAGCAGAGCCCTCCCTGTCCTCAGGCTGCCACTCGGCACAGGGTGCAGGCACATGGATGGATGGAGCAGTGCAGAGTGTCATATTCTCTGCACTGCCCCTGCACAGCAGCCCCAGGGGATCAGCCTCCGTGCAGGCAGGAGCTCTCCAGCTCTGCTACATCAATAGCTCCCTGCCCCCACCTCCTCCTGCTCCTCACTGAAGTTTGTCTGATGAAGCAGAGTCGAGTGTGTGCAGCTGCTGCAGTGTGATAACAGGTACTCTACAGTGACTGCAGGCAGCAGCTAAAGGGTTAAACACTTCACTTTCCTCCATAGACCTCCTGTCCCCATCACTAATCCCCCCAGTGCCCTTCTATTCTGTTTTTATTGTACCATATACTTAATCCCTTAACCCCTTAAGGACGCAGGGTTTTTCCTCTCATTTCTCGCTCTCCAACTTCAAAAATCCATAACTTTTTCATTTTTCCGTGTACAGACCGTACAGGGCTTATTTTGTGCGTAACAAATTTTACTTTCTCGTAATGTTATTTATTTTAACATGCCGTGTACTGCGAAGCTGCAAAAAATTCCAAATGTGGAAAATTTTTTTTAAAAAAACGCACGTGCATCACGTTCTTGTGGGCTCAGTTTTTTCGACTTTGACTGTGCACTCAAAATAACACCTCAGCTTTTTCTTGGTTCGGTGCGATCGCGGTGATACCAATTTATCCAGGTTTTATTGTGTTTAATACATTTTCAAAATTAAACGAATGTTTACAAAAAAAAATAAAAAAATTTTACCATCTTTTGACGCTAATTACGTTTTCATACTTTGGTGCACGGAGCTTTATGAGGTGTCATTTTTTGCGAAATGAGGCGACGTTTTCATTGCTACCATTCTGAGGTCTGTGCGCCATTTTGATCATTTTTAATTTCACTTTTTATGTTATGTAAAAAGGTGTAAAAGTCGCATTTCGGACATTTGGGCACCATTTCCTGTCTCGGAGGTCACCGCCGGCCATAACTGTTTTTTATTTTGATAGATCGGGCATTTGGGACGCAGCGATACCTAATATGTTTGTTATTTTACTGTTTATTATGTTTTATATCAGTTCTAGGGAAAGGGGGTGATGAATTTAATATTTTAACATTTTTTTTAATTTTTTAACTTTTTTTTTTTATTTTAATTTTTTTTTTCCAGTATTTCTTATACCATCTAGGATACAATACCCTAGATGGTCGATCGCTTCTACCATATACTGCAATACTTCTGGCTCATTGTAACGAATCTGCAGAAGCATGTAGCCTCGTGTCAAAAGGAGACCCGAGGCTACCACGGCAAGCGATCGCCGCCCCCGATGACGTTCGGTGGCACGGCGATCGTAAAAAAGACTTTGCTGGCGACAATGACCGACTGCGGTTATAGCGGTGGGGGTTTTCTGCAACATGCAAAACCCCCACCTTGTATGAAGAGGACTCAGCCCGTGAGCCCTCTTCATACACTCCTTATACCTCTGCACCGTAGAGCTACGATCAGAGCGTTAAGGTGTTAAAGGTGTTTTCCCACAATACAAGTTAGGCCCATCCATAGGACGGCTTAACCTGCTGATGTGTGGGGGTTTCAGTGATGTGACCCCCACAGATCAGAAAACGAGGGTCTGTTGGGGTCCATCATAAGGTACCATGTCATCGCTCTATGACAGTAATGGAGCAGAATGGTCATACACGGCCGTCTGCTCCATTACTCTGATGGAACGATGAGGGGTTCCGTGGAGGTTGTAGATCCCTCGTTTCATGATCTGTGGGGATCTCATCACTGAGACCCCCACTGATCAGCAACTTAGGCCCAATCCTGTGGATAGGAACTAATTTGTATTTGCAGGAAAACCCCTATAAGAACTTGGCCCTTTTTAATTTTTGCGTTTCCATATTCACTCCCCTCCCCACTTTCAAAATCGATAACTTTTTCCACGTACAGAGCTGTGTGCGGCCTGTTTCTGCGTAACAAATTATATCCTAGTGACAGTATTAAATATTCCAGGCCCTGTACTGGGACGGGAAGGAAAAATATCAAATGTGGTTTTTATGGCTTTCACTACCGCTCCATAGGACCCCCTCCCCTTTACTGCCTCCATAGGACTCCTCCCCTTTACTGCGCTCCATAGGACCCTCCCCTTTACTGCGAAACGACATGTCTCCCCCCCCTGACAACAAGCATGTCTCCCCCCCTAGACACAGGATTTCCCCCCCCCCTAGACACCGAGGATTCCCCCCCCCCCCAGACAACGAGCATTCCCCCCCCCCAGAAAAGCCCCCCCCCAGACAACGAGCATTTCCCCCCCCCCCAGAACACGAGCATGTCTCCCCCCGACCCTAGACAACGAGCATGTCCCCCCACGACCAACACGAGCATTCGCCCCCACGATCTAGACACGAGCAGTCTCCCCCACGACTCCTAGACAACGAGCATGTCCCCCCCTAGACAACGTAAGGGTTTTTTTTTATTTTTGTCTTCCAGGACCGTGCCTGCTGTGGACTGCTTCGGCTTCGAAGGATTACGTCGATGACCGACTTTCTAACAAATAAAATGGTCACCAAGGTGTGTCTCGCGTTTTATGTCAATAAAATTTCCTGAAACGGTGTGATTATTATTTTTTTGCGACACTCTTCATAGTTTGCCGTAGTAGTGGTGCCGGCTACATGGCAGTGCTCTTACTAAGGGCTGGCCTTAGTGTTTGCCTTAATTTTTTTGGCAAATTCACACTAACGCCCATACCATTACCCCGTACCCCCTGCCACCAGGGGTGCCGGGAAGAGCCGGGTACAAACCAGTACCTGACCGTCTATAGATGGTCAGGTAGTGGGGCGGCTGCGGCTGTTATTGTTGCGCTGGAATAGCCCCCTAACGTGCCTTCCCAGTCAGTAATGGCAGGCTGCTGCTGCTTTTTTGTATCAGGCTGATTTGAACAATAGGGGGCACCCCATGCCGTTTTTCCCCCCATTTTTTTTTTTTAAAAATGGGGAAACAGCCTGGGAGCCCCCTTTAAAGGGGAACCCCCACGCATATTTTTGTCAAAAATTTGAAGAAAAATGTCGTGGGATGCCCCCTATTTTTCAAATCAGCCAGATACAAAAAGCAGCAGCCAGGCCATGCCACCAACTGAGCTGGGAATGCCACTGTTAGGGGCTATTCCAGCGCAACAATACAGCCTGCGGCCGCCCCAGACCTGACCATCTATAGACGTTCAGGTACTGTTTGTACCCGGCTCTTCCCGGCACCCTGTGGCGGTGGGTACCGTGGTAATGGTATGGGCGTTAGTGTGAATTGAAAAAAATTAAGGCAAACACTAAGGCCAGCCCTTAGTAATGAGCACCGTCATGTGCCGGCACCACTACTATGGCAAACTATGAAGAGTGTCGCAAAAAAATAAATAATCACACGTTTTCATAGAAAATTTTTGGACAAAAAACGCAACACACTCGCTTGACCATTTTATTTGTTAGAAATGTCGGTCATCATGTAATCCTTCGAATCGAAGCAGTCCACAGCAGGCACGTCCTGGAAGACAAAAATACACAAACACACAAAAAGGGCAACGCAGCCACAGGGGAGGACATGCTCGTTGTCTAGGGGGGGGAGGCATGCTCGTTGTTTGGGGGACTACTCGTTGTAGGGGGGACATGCTGTTGTCTAGGTGGGGGACATGCTCGCTTTGTCTAGGGGGGACCTGCTCGTTGTCTGGGGGGCGCTCGTTGTCTGGGGGGACATGCCGTTGTCTGGGGGGGACATTCCCCTGTCTGGGGGGGACATGCTCGTGTTCTAGGGAGGACATGCGCTTTTTCTGGGGGGGGGGGCATGCTCGTTGTCTAGGGGAGGACATGCTCGTTGTCTAGGGGAGGCATGCCGTGTCTGGGGGGGACATACTCGTTGTCTAGGGGGGGGACATGCTCGTTTTCTAGAGGGAGTGGAATATGCCCCCACCCCATTTATATACATAAATATACATTGGTGCCAGTGGATGCGTTGGAGGTTGAGCGTGGCGTGGCCAGGGGTGTGGGGGGGGGGGGGGGGGGGGGGGGTTAGGGCGTGGGCTAAGGGTTGTGGCTTCTGTGGGTAAAAAAAATTGCGCGCGCGCCGCCATTTTGTCCCTCTTTCTCCTTCACAAAAGTTGGGAGGTATGGCTATTGTACTGTGCGATTCTTGCTGCAATCCCTCGCTGTTCTCTAAGGGGGTTCTATATAGCCCAAATAGCAGTTCTATTTAGTGACAAAATCGAAAAGGAAGAAATCTGTTTGACTTTCATGCATCTGTAGTAGCGATTGGTGGATTAATCCCTGGTTGTTCTTTAACCTCTTAACGCTGAAGCCACTTTTCACCTTCCTGACACGGCCCATTTTTTTCACATCTGCCCTGTGTCACCATAAATGGTTATAACTTTGAAACGCTTTAACATATCCAAGTGATTTTAAAATTGTTTTCTCGTGACACATTGTACTTCATGTTAGTTGAAAAATTTTGGTGGTATGTTTTGCATTTATTTATGAGAAAATCAGATATTTGGTGAAAATTTGGAAAAATTCTCGATTTTCGAACTTCAAAATGTTCTACTTTTTCCACATATAGTCATAACAGCAAAAAAACGTAATAACTAACATTCACCAAATGTCTACTTTATGTGGACATAGTTTTTTTTATGCATACTCTTATTTTTGTAGGATGTTATGGGCCTTTGAACGTTGGGTGCAATTTTTCACATTTTCATAAAAAACCCAAAATCCTGCTATTGAGGGACCTGCTCAGGTTTCAAGTCACTTGAAAGGCCTAAATAAAAGTAAAACCCCATAAATTACCCCATTATAGAAATTATACCCCTCAACATATGTAAAACAACTTTAATGAAGTTTGTTAACCCTTTAATTGTTTTACAGGGGTTAAAACAAAATCGGATACAATTTTGAAAGTACATTTTTTTGGGCTAAATTAATGTGTTTTTCAAAAAATTTACAAATTCTCAGTGGATAAAATACCAAAACACTCCACAAAATTTGATACCCAATCCCTCCCGCGTATAACAATACCCCATATGTGGTGGTAACCTGCTGTATGGGCACACGCCAGGGCATCGAAGGGAAGCTTCACCATTCAGAGCAGATTATGCATTGTCACTTTTTATTGGCTATACAATCTTTAATTTTTTTGGCAATTCGGGCATATGAGGGCTTATTTTTTGCGACATGAGATGCACATTACAAATACTTCATTTTAGTGGGTTGATGAGATTTTATTAACTCTTGAATGTATGGGTGAAAAGAAATTTGTCAATTTTGGTTTCCTTTCTTTTTGTATTTTTTGGGGGTTTTACACCGTACACTAAAAAATAATATAATATCTTTATTCTACAGATCACTACAATTACGGTGATACCTCATTTTATATAGTTTTTCATTTTATTTTTACAATTTTACTGGAAAAAAAACTAATATATATTGTTTTTGCATCACCATATTTACGGAGATATAACGCTAATATTTTTTTTCATTGATACCATTTTGGCGTACATAACTTTTTTTTAAATCACTTTTTAGAACATTTTTGTGAAGAGATTTTGTAAAAAATTGAAATTTTTGGCGAGTTTTTTCGTGTTTTGTTTTTACGGCGTTCACCGAGCAGGTCCCGCCATGCAGTATTATTACGTCAAATGTCGGGAAGGGGTTAAGGGGGATCTGTATACCCCAAATAGCAGTTCTATTTAGTGACAGAATCGAATAGGAAGAAATCTGTTTGACATTCATGCATCTGCAGTAGTGAGCTGTCACTTGTGGGTTATCTGTATAACGCACATTGCCATACCTTTTGGGGGCTCTAGTTTACAGCCATATTTACGTGTCAAATTCACATAGTTTATAAACCACTCTGTCAGACAGAAAGGTGGCAGGTGGAGCAGGCAGAGGTGGCAGCACAGTAAGGGGATGTCGCAGCAGGGGTGAGGCCAGAACTGCCGTTGTCATCTAGTGGCAGTGTGTTGATCAACAACCCAAAGGTGGTTGAATGGTTGACTAGGTCATCCAATTCCTCAAATATAACATCTGACAACCCCAGCCAAGAGTCCGTGGGTTCCTCTGATACAACAGTACGTTGGCATGGCCCAGGAGCAGGTCAGCGGCCCTCACCTGTCCTCAATCAGGCTCTGTCCTGTTCCTTTCCCGCAGCCAGAGAGCTACTTGGTGGTCTGGGCTCAGCGCCACTATTCAAGAGGACGAAGTGTTTGAGGACAGTCAGCAGCTGCTTTACAGTGAAGAGGTAGGGCAGACTTCTGCTGCTTCCTGCAGTAGGCAGGCTGTGTAACAGGGGATTCATCATCGTCGGGCGAAGAGAGTGTCAGCTTGCGGAGCAGGCAGCAAGTCGCTACTGTGGCTGTGAGTCAGCAGGGTGGCAGCAGTGCGAGGACAGGAGCCAAACGTCAGCGGGGTACAAATCCCGATTCGCAGGCCCAAATAAGCAGTGGCACAGGGGCTCAGCGAGGCAGTGGCGGTAGTAGTCGCTCAGTGCAGAGTGTTGGCGGTAAAATTACCACCTCAGCGGTGTGGCAGTTTTTTGTAAAGACATCAGAGGAGCCGAGCGTGGGTGTATGTCGTATCTGCGGGCAGAAAGTGAAGCGTGGCCAGGGAGCTAACCTTGGAACCACGGCCCTGCGCCAACACATGCAGTGTCACCATCCAATTGCCTGGGAGAAACAGGTGTCAGATGCGGTCCATCCTGCAGGCGCAGCAACAGCAGCAGCACCTAGTGGCACACATGCGGTTTCAAGTCAAGGCTCCAGCACCTCCGCCGAAGGGAGCTGTTTGTCTTTGACATCATCTCCCGGTCCAGATGCTCCTCGCTACGCATGGCGCCAGCAGTCGTTGAGCGAGGCAATTACAATAAGACAACTCTGCGTGCAGCCATCCTAAGGTGCAGAAGCTGACCGTGCTCTTGTCGAAGTTGTACTGCAGTCTCTCCCTTTCCAAGTCGTGGACTCTGCACCCTTCAGAGAAATGGCTTGTGCCGAATAATGGCTTGTGCCGAACCGAGGTGGAGAGTTCCAGGCCGCAATTTTTTTTCCAAAAAGGCTGTGCCAGGCCTTCACCAATATGTACAACAGAAGGTGGGCCAGTCCTTGAGCTTATCAGTTTCTTCCAAGGTGCGCGGACGTGTGAAGCTGTAATTATGGTCAGGGCCAGTATATGTCCTTTATGGCCCACTGAGTGAATGTGCTTCCCGCCCGGCCACACCAACAACTTCCACAAGAGATGGCGCTTTCTCCTCCACGTTGTCAAACTGCTGCTCCTACGCCAGTGTCCGCCTCCTCCTTCTCCACCACCACCTCAGCCTCCACAAGTGTTGCTCCATCATACCGCTGCAGGGCACAGCGGTGTCACGCAGTTCTACACCTGGTTTGCCTAGGCGAACGAAGTCACACAGGGGAGGAACTGCTCCGTGTCATGCAAGAATAAATCAATGTGTGGCTTTCTCCGCAACAACTGAAAATCGGAACCATGGTGACAGACATTGGGAGGAACATGGTGTCCGCGCTGCACCGAGGAGGGATGGTCCATCCGCCCTGCATGGCACACGTTTTCAATCTGGTAGTCAACAAGTTCCTGAAGTCTTACACCCATCTGCAAGACATTCTAAAAATGGCCAGGACACTGTGCACGCACTTCAGCCATTCTTACAAAGCCAAACACACCCTCCTCGAGTTGCAGCGCCAGAATGGCCGACCCCAACATAGTCTGATATCCGATGTTTCCACCCGTTGGAATTCCAGCCTCCATATGTAAGACCGCCTGTATGAACCGAGAAAAGCCATTAATGATTTTTTGATGATGCAAGCGGACCAAAGTACTCCCCTGAGTAACTTTGATGTCAGCCATTGGCAGCTCATGCGTGACACCTGCCGTTTGCTCAGGCCTTTTGAAGAGGCCACGTTATTTGTCAGTCGCCAGGACTCCGGGATGAATAACGTCATTCCAGTGCTTCATGTCCTGGAACTCATGCTGCAAAATCTGGTCAGGGCACTGGAGAAGTGGAGACTACATCTCATGGCCACATGAGTCCGGTGGGGGCTGAACTGGAGGAGGAAGAGGTAGGAGGAGGACATTGGAGCACAAGCAGAGTCTGGTGCAATTTGTGGTTTTTCTACTCACGTGACAGAAGAGGAGGAGCAGGAGCATCCGGAGGAGGTAGAAGACGAGGCAGATGACCCAGAAGCACCGTGGCAGTGTACTGTGGATATGGAGGCCGGGATTCCCTCAGAGTCACTTGCGCAGATGGCCCGCAGCATGCTGCTTTGCCTAACTAGTGACAGCCGAATAGTCAACATCTGGCATAGGGATAACTTTTGGCTCTCCACCCTCTTGGACACTCGCTACCGGTCCAAAATGGGTGACTTTTTTTCCTGCTGCTGAGAGGAAGGAACAACTGGCATACTATAGAGAAATACTGAGCACACAGTTGGCAGCTGCCTATGTGCGCCATTGTCCATCCTCTGTCAGGTCTGACCGGGGGATTCCTGGCAGTCATTGCTCACGTACTATTACCACGGCTGCTGTGGGGAGCTCGGGGGGTAGGAGCAGTAGCAGTTCCATCAACAGTCGCTTAAGTCTGGATTCCTTAATGAGCAATTTCCTTCACCCGCTTAGTGAGGAGGGTAGCCGCCACCAACAGCAGCAGCAGGACATGAAGAAGACCCTGCACCAGCAGGTGGTGGCCTACTTGGACAGCACTTTACCACCTGAGGTAGAGGATCCCATGGACTACTTGGCAGCCAAACTTGATGCGTGGCCGCAACTTGCGGTGTTTGCAGTAGAGAAGCTGTCCTGCCCGGCCAGTAGTGTGGCATCAGAGCGGGTGTTCAGTGCGGCGGGGGCCATCGTTACCCCCAGGAGAACCCGCTTGTCCACCCGTAATGTGGAGAGACTGACCTTTTTGTCAAGATGAATCGGGCTTGGATCGGCCAGGTGAGGCCGATCCTCATTGTGCTACTCTGTGGGCTTCTGCTGCTTCTGATGCCACCTTCACACTATATCATTGTGCTACTCCTGCTGCTGCTACTGAGGCCACCTTCATACTATATCATTGTGCCACTCTGCGGGCTCCTGCTGCTTCTGATGCCACTTTCACACTATATAATTGTGCCACTCTGTGGCTATCCCTGTTGCTGCCACATGTGGGCTCCTGCTGCTGCTTCTGCTGCCGCCACCTCCACACTCTTATCATTGTGCCACTTTGTGGCCTACCATGTTTCCACCACCTCCATAATTTGTCATTGTGCCACTCTGCAGCCTACTAATGCTGCTGCCAACTGACCGCTGTCTCCCTGGAACACCCTGTGATTTCCATAATGCTGTTTTCACCCTCCATCACTCTGTTGCCACTATGTTTGGTTTTCCCCTTCATTTCATCTGTCAGAAGGATGTAAAGCTTCTAGTGATAGTCAAAAGCAGGAGTGGATACAGAACACAGAGGACATGCAAGTATCCCATTTGCTGCTCATCTATATTCTGGATCAACTCCTGTTTGTTTTTGGCTTTAGCAATACTGATGGATTATTGACCGATTGAAAGAGGACACTAACGCGTGAAAAGAAGGGCAAAATGATCAGTGACGTCAATGCAAAATTACTGCCGACATACTCTGCACTCTTTTGGGGGGCTTTCCACATGTATCCGCGTTTAACAGAACAGGTTCTGTCGTAATCTATGGAATCATCTGATGTCAGTGTAAAAAGAGTGCACTGTTTGATGTTATAGTGGGATCTTGGCCCTCAGCTCGGTCCTTTCGAGCTGGCACAGACGCTTATTTGGGGAAGTTGGCCTATGGAAGTGAAGAGTGAAGTGATTCTAAGAGCCGCGGCTGTCATGTGCGTTTCATATTAAAACACAGCATTGTTTGAAGACCAAACCACGCTCCTTATGCTTATTTAAGCATGGCACAACGTTCTACAACACCCTACAGGCACTCTGCAGCCAGGAAATGCTGTTTTTTTAACGTGATTCGTTTTGATTCGATTCGGGTCGAAACAAATTTTTTCGAAAAATTCGGCGAATCGGGACAAAACGAGTTTTACCAAATTCGCCCATCTCTAGCACTAGGCTCAGGCAGTTGTCTGTGAAATCTTCAGCTCGACTTACAGACGACCCCTAGTTACAAACGGACCTCTGGATATTGGTAATTTACTGTACTTTAGCCTTAGGCTACAATAAACAGCTGTAACAGTTATCACAGGTGTTTGCAATGCAGCTTTATGGTTAATCCTGGTTCTGATGACAATCCAACATTTTTAAAACCCAATTGTCACCGAGACCAAAAAAATTTTGTCTGGGGTTACAATGATAAGGTATACATTTCCGACTTGCATACAAACTCAACTTAAGAACAAACCTACAGAACCTATCCTGTATGTAACCCGGGAGCCATGTCCTGCTTTCTGAGGCTGCCTTAGATCCATGAATAGTAGCATAACTGAGGTTGAGGTCTCCTACAATATAAAGCTTACACATACAGCTGTTTGTCAGCTTCTGTCATGCCAGCAGTCTGAGTTGTTTTTTCCACTATAAAATACAGAAACATGATGTGCCCTGCATACAGCACATACCTATTACCCATGCATATAATATGTAATCACATAAATACATTACATACAGCATATACCTATTACACATGTATATAATATGTACTCATACATAAAGCATATACCTATTACACATGTATATAATATATACTCACATACATAATACTCAATAACACATATACTTATGTATATTTGCTCACATAACACAGGTAAACATACATACAAGTACAGTCACATACTTCCCTCTCCTGTTGATAAGCTGTAGTTGGACCTCTGTCATCCCAGGAGGATAGAAGAGCAGATACACAGCTACTAGTGCAGGTGTCACAGGGGCACAGGGATGTTCCAGCACCTGAGGTACTGCACTGCTGTTTCCTCACCTCCCGACAGGCAGGTGTTGTCATATTACAGACACAGGGCATGTAACAAGTGACTTTTGGGGGGGGGGGGTTCTTATGCTGCCAGGATGAGCATAGTACAGGCCACTTTCTGGCAGTTTCATAGATGACCCGGGCTGGTTGGTGGGTCTTCCATTATGAAAGAAGGAAACAGCTAAAGCAAGGTAGTACCAGCAGGTGGAACGGTCCAACACTGCAGCACAGGCACTGCTCTCTGCAGAATTATTACATTTAACTCCCCGCTTCGAGTGGGCCCTCCCAGCAGCAGAAGCCCTGACACTTGCCCGGGTATTCCGGGTTCTGGCCCCGGGCTGTCTGTTATAGTATAAGACTGACTAGTTGTACTTTACACCTTCTATTAGTTGGCTTAGTTAACGCTATAAAGCCAAGATTCAAGGGTTTGTTTGGGTTTTTTTTGTAGACTTTCTGACACTCTAACTTTTCTTACAAGGCCTTGCCACCTTTTCAAAGGTCACATGCTTTTTGTCATACTAGAGGTAACAATGTCTAAAAACTGCCTTAAACCCTTGATAAGTGAGACAGTCTTTTGGTCCGACATAATTGTAATAAAATCAGATTGATAAATATGCCTTTATGTGTTTATGTCAAAGAAGTAAAAAAAACACTCACATTCCCTGGCTGGTCTGGATATTGAAGTCCACAATAGAAGTGCTTCCACGGCGTCTGGCAGGTAGAGGCAATCTGAGAGTATGCAAGGAAGACCGGAGCACTTGAATAAAATCCAACGAAATTTTATTGCAAATCCATTCTAAAATTTAGCACAAGTTCTGTGCATTTATCAGTGTAGGTACACGAGCAGACAGATCTACGCGTTTCAGCTCAACTCTGAGCCTTAATCATGGTATGGCACACATTTGTTAAAAACAGACTTTATGCACCTTAACACACCTGAATAATACAATAAATTGAAGGGTGACCCTACAAATGAATATAAAAAAGACCTCACTAAGCTTTTGGAATGGGGTAAAGAGCAAAGGATCATCAACGACAAGGAATTTGCCTATTTAAATATACAAGTTCCGAGGATACCAGTAATATATTATTTGCCCAAAATGCATAAAGACCCTATAAATCCTCCGGGGCGTCCCATAGTATCGGGGATTAACTCCGTCACCTGCCGTTTAGGTGAATATGTGGATATACACCTTCAACCATTGGTGAAAAAAATGAAATCTTACCTTAGGGACTCACAACACCTGTTGGATATCTTGAAAAATGTAAATGTGGGGTTCGACAATGATATTCTATTATGTACGTGTGATGTATCTTCACTGTATACATCTATTCCCCAAAAATTAGGAGTTAGGGCTATAAAAACAAAACTGGAAGGAATTATGGAGATCGACTGGCAAAAGAGATATTTTTTGCTAGAAGGAATAAAATTTTGTTTGGAGCACAATTATTTTTGGTTCGATGAGGGCTTCTATGTACAGGTTGGCGGAACGGCCATGGGGGCCAAATTTGCTCCGTCGTTTGCCAACCTGTACATGGAAAAATGGGAAGAGGAATTTATTTTTAATGAGGAAAATGAATTTAGAGATAATATTGTTTTATACAATCGATATATTGATGATTGCATTATAATATGGAAGGGTACGCACAAGAAATTTGGGGAGTTTATGAGATATATAAATATAAATGAATATAATTTGAAATTCACACATGATAAAAATTCAGAGAGTATACACTTTTTAGATCTAGAGTTATTTCGTGAAGGAGACACAATTAAAAGTAGAAACTATTTCAAACCTATAGACGTAAATAGTTTTATTCAATTTGATAGCTGTCACCATAAACCTTGGATAAAAAATATTCCTAGGGGTCAGATGAAAATGATTGAAAAGAACTGCACAAACGATCAAGATAAAATAATCCAAACAGGAATTATAAAAGATAGGTTTAGAGAACGGGGTTACCCGGAGGACTTATTTTTAGAAAAAGAACCTGTAAAACGGCTACTGGAAGACGGTAAAATCAACCCCCCATTTATCACCAGCTATTCTAAAGAAGCACTGAGGGTTAAGTCTATCTTACAGAAATATTGGCATATAATAAAGAGTGACCCAGTGATAGGGGCACATCTTTCAGAAAGACCACGGACGGTATTCCGTAAAGCTCCTTCATTAAAGGATATGTTAACCAATAGTTATATAAGGAACGAAAAAGATATATTTAATAATTCGGTAAACAATTTCTTTGTGCACTGTGGTAGGTGTAAGGCATGTAAGGAAACAAGATCACACATTAGAACACAGGGAGACACTCCTAAGGTGAATGGATGTGAAATCACACTGAAAAGCAACATGAATTGCGATACAACCAATGTAGTGTACCTGATGGTTTGTCCGTGCAATAAAGGTTATGTAGGGAGAACAGGTCGCAAGTTAAAAACAAGAATTGCGGAACATTGCCGCAATATAAGAAAAGGGGTGAGTAGTCACAGTGTGCCTGCACATTTTAAGAGAGTACACAATTCAAACCCAAACGGGATGCGTTTTTGGGCAATAGAGAAAATTAAAGCACATTGGCGAGGGGAACATATTAATATCAAGCTAAGTAGAAGGGAGGGATTCTGGATACACAAATTGGGAACACTTACACCAGGGGGGTTGAATATAGACTTTGAACTTAAATGTTTTTTAAAGGAAGGTTGACATTGTCCACTGACAAGTTTGGAGATAATAGGATTGTCAATGTTCTGTATGTTTCCATATTCTTCAGAGGTATACATAGGGTTGGCATTTTGACAGTGCAGTGGAGCTGTGTTCTCTGCCCCTGTGTATTAGGGAGAGATGAAGGCCCAATAGAATTAACCTATGGCAGTGGGGTGGAGCTGTATTCTCTACCCCTGTACATTAGGGAGAGAGGAAAGCTCAACAGGACTAGATGTACTATCGTATGGGTGCAATAAAATTTGGATATATACATCCTTCTAATTACATTTTTATAACGATGAAATATGATGCAAATAAAATAGGACTCCCTGTCGGATTGATACACAGGTACCAAGTCCCAAATTATAAATTGGAAATTTAGGCGCTGTAGGTGTCGTAGACAAGTAAGACAATAGGTGTGTCGCCTGCGGGGCTGAGGATTGGATGGTGTGAATTCCCTACCATAGATTAGGATTGGCTAATATGGAAAATGGTGCATTGTGGTCTATGAATAAAATGAATAGAGTGGATAAACAATGTATGGTTGAGGAATTGCTTTTATAAAGAGTAATGCACAAAAAATTACAGTGAAAGTAAATATGTATAGGAACGAATAAGTTGCAAATATATATTTATAAATGTTTCTCAGTGTAAGTTGAACTATTAGAGTATATGTTGGGTTTAAAGAGTAATTGGGACTGGACGCTAGCAACGCCCCAGAAGAAGCCAAACCGGGCGAAACCCAGGGTCGGGCGAGAACGTGTAGCTGGCGTCCCATATTGGAGTTTTATATGCGCATTTTTATCGCTCTTTTGTGAGTATGTTTTTAATCTAAATAAATGAATTTCTTCCAGCGATCTACCGCAACACATGTTGCATACGGAGGAGGTCACAAGAAAAACGCAGGAGTGTTGGTCTGAATAGCGGTATATTCTTATCGGAGGATTCAGGAATTGTGCTGGAGGAGAGTGAACTGCTCTATTTTGACATATTGGAAGAGAAGGACACACGGAAGCAAGGGAATCGGGAGCTCCGGTCAGAACTCATTTTCTATGTTCATCATGTTTAAATCGCATTTACATCGCACTTAAGTGGTGATTGTGTCACGTTGACACTTGCGCAGCGTTCGTAGCTATGTCACATTTGCATTGTGTTTATGTTTGCGCTGCATTTGTGTTTACATTGCCTTTACGGTTAAGGCAGGCGAGACTCGCTTGTCTTCATATGATAAAGGATACAAGTCCCATCAGGTCTACAGCTGGACAACAAAACAATGACAGCATATGTTAACAAGATGGGGGGGGGGAGCGTATCTAGGTCCAGGAAATTATGCTAAGAAGAGTTATGAAACTGGGCAATAGAAAAGAATATAGACCTGAGAGCTCAATATGTTCCGAGTCGGTCAAAGGAGACCGCAAACGCTATGTCCAGACAGAAATTGTCTTTGGCAACAATAGTGTCAACAACATATAGTTTCTTAAAAATAAATCAACAATATGGTCAGAGACAGATCTGTTCGCATCAGAGACTACAGCCCAAACTTAAGTATTTGTATTGAGAACATGGTCTCCGAGGGCTTAGAAAGGATGCACTCTTTATCGTGGCAGGGTCTACAAGACCTATACGCCTTCCCTCCCCGAATTTAATTCCACACACAATACAGAAAATTCAGGAGGATAAAACTTCTCAGTTCGGCCTGCTCCAGGCCTTGGTATCCCAAGCTATGCAAAATGCGGATACACAAGAAATTTCCATTGGGAACACAGTGGGGTCCATGCAGGGTCCATTGGACCTCCTACATGAACTTATGCAATTAATGTGGATTGCAACATTAATAATCTGTTCAGATACCCAGAACTAACTGAACGGACCAACAAATTATTTAGTTGGTCTTTTGAGACCAACAACATCGTAGGCACATAGTTGACTGCTTACTGCCTGTGCCCAAGGGCCCAGGAAACAAAGGCCATCCCACTGTGTGGGATGTTAACAGGTTTTTAACATGCACACTAGCATTTGTGTTAACATTGCATTAACACATGTGTTTGTTTATACACCATGTTAAAAACAAAGTACCGTATATACTCGAGTATAAGCCGACCCGAGAATAAGCCGAGACCCCTAAATTTACCGCCAAAAACTGGGAAAACCTATTGACTCGAGTATAAGCTGAGGGTGGGAAATGCATTGGTCACAGACTCCTCCAAGTATATAGCCAGCCAGCCCCCTATAATATACAGCCTGCCCCCTGGAGTATACAGCCAGCCCAGCTTGCCCCCAGTAGTATACAGCTTGCCCCCAGTAGTATACAGCCAGTCCCCAGTAGTATACAGCCTGCCCCCAGTAGTATACAGCTTGCCCCCAGTGGTATACAGCCAGTCCCCAGTAGTATTTACAAAAATAATAAACTTATATACTCACCCTCCGGTGGCCCCGATGTGCAGCGATGCTCCCCCGATGTCCGCGCGGCTCGTCTTCTGGCTTCCCGGCTCTTCTTCTGTCACATCGTGCAGGGCGCCGCCATTGCTCTCTCACGGCCCGGCAGGCGCATAGTATGATGCGCCGCTACTGACGTCATACTAGGCGCCGTCTGGGAGAGAACAATGGAGGCGCCCAGCACGATGTGACAGAAGACAGAAGAGAAGCCAGAAGACGAGTCGCGTAGACATCGGGGGAGCAGCGCTGCACACCGGGACCACTGGAGGGTGAGTATATAAGTTTATTATTTTTTAAGCCCATTGACTTAAGTATTGGAAAAAAAAGTAAAAAAACTCTCACGTTCCCTGGCTGGTCTGGAAATTGAAGTCCACAATAGAAGTGCTTCCACGGCGTCTGGCAAATAGAGGCAATCTGAGAGTATGCAAGGAAGACCGGAGCACTTGAATAAAATCCAACGAAATTTTATTGCAAATCCCTTCTAAAATTTAGCACAAGTTTTGTGCATTAATTGGTGTAGGTACATGAGCAGACAGACCTACGCGTTTCAGCTCAACTCCGAGCCTTAATCATGGTATGGCACACGTTTGTTAAAAACAGACTTTATGCACCTTAACACACCTGAATAGTTAGCAGTTTTACACATCATATCCGGTTTCGTGCGTGAGACCACATCTTATTCAATATTTATGCAATAGTATATATAATCATACATGAAAAAATAGTAAGAATTTAGATGTTTGGACAAACACTCAATAAATATAAGCCAGATCATTCCTTAAATTCATGCCGTTAGGATATCTAGAATTCAGAGCAAGGATCCAAAACGCCTCTCTCCTAAGGAGGAGTTTTCTCCGATCTCCTCCTCTATTCGGCTGTTTAACCTTTTCAATACCAAAAAACTGAAAATCGGTAATATTTTTGTTATGTCTTTCTATGAAATGTTTAGCGGCTCCAGAAGCTTTAATGTCGCCATTCTTGATACTTGTTAAGTTTTGAGAGATTCTACTTTTTAATTTTTGTATAGTGCAGCCAACATAGATAATAGAGCAGCAACAGCATTTTATAATGTATACTACATATCGTGTGTCACAATTAATAAAAGATTTTATCTTATTACATTTTTTGCTCTCTATTCCAAAATCAATCATTTTGTTAGCTGCAAAAACGCATACGTTGCACCTACTACCCCCACATTTGTAGAACCCTTTAAGGGATAGCCACATTTCCACTTTATTCTGGGTGTTATAGTTACTAGGTGAAAGAATGTTGCCCAGTGTTTTGCCCCATTTGACTACACTTCTATGTCCATCTTTTAGGATCTCACATAAAGTAGAGTCCTGGTTCAGTATCGGGATATATTTATGAATGATGTTTTTTATATTGTTGAACTGAATGCTGTACGGGGTACTAAATGTAGGGATATTCGTGCCCGTTTTGGAGATCAACGACTTTTTCTTTTCTAACAGGTTTTTTCTATCTATAGATTCAGCTCTTTTTTTAGCATTTTTTAAATTAAGAGAAGAGTAACCCCTTTTAATCAATTTTTTCTCAATTGTATTGGATTGTATCTGGAATTCATTATCATTTGAGCAGATACGTCTAGCTCGCAGAAACTCTCCATAAGGGATTGCATGGACTGTATGTGAAGGGTGACAGCTGAAAGCAGAAAGAATAGAGTTGCCTGCCAACGGTTTGGAAAACATCGTGGTCGTTATCGTATTATGTTTTGAGATCAAGTTGATATCCAGAAAATGTATATTGGTGGATAGGTGCTCATATGTAAATTTAAGATTAATATTGTTATCATTGATATACTTCACGTAATCCACAAATTTATCTGTATCCCCTTTCCAGACTAGTAATATGTCATCCACATATCTACCATAAAAAACAATATTTTGTAAAAAAGGATTGTGGATTGAGAAAATTGTGTTCTCTTCCCACCATGCAACAAACAGAATAGCCAGTGATGGAGAAAATTATGAGCCCATCGGGGCACCACAAACCTGCAAAAAATATTCTCCATTGAACATAAAAAAATTATTTTTTAATAAATAATCAATACATAATAGTAAGTACATCTGTAAATCAGGATTAAATTGACTATATCTGCTTAAGTGATGTTGAATGGCTGTAATGGCCGTGTCATGGGGAATGCATGAGTATAAATTGATTACGTCACATGTGCCAAATCTAAATGTGTTTTCCCATTCGAATGTGTCAAAAAATCTGAACTGTCCTTAAGGAACCCTGTAGTTCTGATGACTAATGGTAGCAGATGGGAATCAACCCAGGCACTGAGGCGTTCATTAAGAGACCCAATGCCTGAGATGATCGGGCGAAGTGGGGGAGGCAAGGTATTTTTATGGGTCTTTGGTAATCCATGAAAAATGGGTATTGTGGGATTATCTATGCTTAGATACTTTTTTTTTTATCTAAAACACCCAAAGATAGACCATCCTTGATAAGTTGGTTTAAAGTGCATTTTATAGAAGGTGTAGGGTCCATGCTAAGTTTGCGGTATGTTTTACAATCATATAGGATATTATTGGCAAGTTTTACATAGAGACCAGAATCCATTACAACAACGGACCTGCCTTTTTCCGATTTTCTAATTATAATATGATCATTATTTTTTAAATCGTGCATGGCTTTAAAATGTGTACCATTAAAGTCACCTCTATCCAAAGAATTAATGGGTTGTATATTATCATTCAGTGCATGTAACTCTTTTTCCACTAGCGCTTGGAAAACATCCAATGCTGGTACTCTAGATTGCATGGGGTAAAAATTGCTGTTAGTCATAACATAATTGACATCAGAAATATCAATAGTAGGTACATCAGTGAATTCACTGAGCTCATGTAGGTCCAAGAGCGCATTCTGTTCAAGGAACATGAGGCCAGCGAATTCACTATTGGTCGGATGTAGAGGAGAATGAATAGGTAGTGTAACATCTGCGTTATCAATATGGAAATGTCTCTTCACAGTGATGGCTCTAACAAAACGGTTGACATCAAGTAATGTCTGAAATAGGTCAAAATTTTGAGGTGGAACATAATTTAACCCTTTGGCCAACACCGAGAGATGACTTTTGGACAAAATTGTTGGAGATAGCACTATGACATTATCCTGTAGATTGGTTTCAAGGTCATCTATTTCTTGCTTTTGCGTGTCGTATACCGCTTCTCTGTTGGATCTTCGTCGGTTTCGCTTGCCCCGTTTTTTGTCGAATTTTCAGAAGGAGCTTTATTTCTTGTATATCTCTTTTAGTATCCTGTTGCATTTCTACTTTTATTATCATTGTATTGAGTATCTGATGTTTCACCTTCTGATGTCGTAAAATTGACTGTCTGCTCATGTACCTACACCGATTAATGCACAAAACTTGTGCTAAATTTTAGAATGGATTTGCAATAAAATTTCGTTGGATTTTATTCAAGTGCTCCGGTCTTCCTTGCATACTCTCAGACTTAAGTATTGACTCGTGTATAAGCCGAGGGGACGTTTTTCAGCACATTTTTTGTGCTGAAAAACTTGGCTTATACACGAGTATATACGGTAATTATACCAATCTATCTGCTCTACTCAACTGTTGTGATGTGTTTGAAAATGCAGTTGTTAACGCCACGTGTCACCTCACCCTTAGAAGTAAGCAATAAATTTCCAAAAAATTTTAATACTAAATTTTATGAATTAAAATTAAAAAAACAGCCCAAACTTTCAATGCCCAACAGGTTAATGTGCAAAATTTTAACCATTCGCAACATGTGAAATAATTACAATTTACATGTTAAAACAGGATACATGGAAAAAATCTTTTCTTTGCACCGTCCCTGGACCAGGTTCAGATTTGTGCCTAAAAAGTCGCAAAAATAAGCAAACAATAGTGATACATAAGCGAAAAGTTACACAAAACATCTGGAAAATAAAGATACATAAGGCACACTGCACAAGGTGTACATGCAAAACATCAGCAAAACTCGCAGTGAAACTAAAAAAAAATTAGACGATTAAACCAGAAGTAATAAAGAATACATGTCTCCCTATGATGACTTTATTGTGCACCCCGCTGCCTTCTTTAGGGCTTTCAGGGAATCTTTAAAGTGGTTTTTTGAGAGCTAAATTAAAAATTGTGACTCGAAGGGGGTTGCTCAAAAAAAACAAAACATTTACTTTTTACAATATTTATTTTGACAAAAATTACTATTTTAACCCGTTAACGCTCAGCGTCCGATATATCGGATGCTGAGCTCAATGACTTAGCGCTCAGCGTCCGATATATCGGACGCTGAGCCCATGCCGGTTCAGCTCAAGATCTGAGCCGAACCGGCATCGGGAAACACGGGGTGCCGGCTGTGACTGATAGCCGGCACCCCAGTGTAACACCCGCGATCGGAGTTGGGTCTGCAGTTCCCGCTGGAGATCTGCTGTCTCCGGTAGCGGGGACCTATGTAAGTAGGGTCCGCTGCCCTCATATAGGGCGCACCGGACTATAAGGCGCACTTTGGATTTCCAAGGAAATCCAAGGCTTTTAAGTGCGCCTTATAGTCCGGAAAATACGGTATATAATCATACATGGAAAAATAGTAAGAATTTAGATGTTTAGAGAAACACTTAATAGATATAAGCCAGATCATTTCTTAAATTCATACCGTTAGGATATCTAGAATTCAGAGCAAGGATCCATAACGCCTCTCTCCTAAGGAGGAGTTTTCTCCGATCTCCTCTATTCGGCTGTTTAACCTTTTCAATACCAAAAAACTGAAGATCGGAAATATTTTTGTTATGTCTTTCTATGAAATGTTTAGCGGCTCCAGAAGCTTTAATGTCGCCATTTTTGATACTTGTTAAGTGTTGGGAGATTCTACTTTTTAATTTTTGTATAGTGCAGCCAACATAGATAATAGAGCAGCAACAGCATTTTATAATGTATACTACATATCGTGTGTCACAATTAATAAATGATTTTATCTTATTACTTTTTTTGCTCTCTATTCCAAAATCAGTCATTTTGTTAGCTGCAAAAACGCATATGTTGCACCTATTGCCCCCACATTTGTAAAAACCTTTAAGGGATAGCCACGTTTCCACTTTATTCTGGGTGTTATATTTACTAGGTGAAAGAATGTTGCCCAGTGTTTTGCCCCGTTTGGCTACGCTTCTATGTCCATCTTTTAGGATCTCACATAAAGTGGAGTCTTGATTCAATTTCGGGATATATTTATGGATGATGTTTTTTATATTATTGAACTGAATGCTGTAAGGGGTACTAAATGTAGGGATATTGGTACCCGTTTTGGAAATCAACGACTTTTTCTTTTCTAACAGGTTTTTTTCTATCTATAGATTCAGCTCTTTTTTTTTGCATTCTTTAAATTAAGAGAAGAGTAACCCCTTCTAATCAATTTTTTCTCAATTGTATTGGATTGTATCTGGAATTCATTATCGTTTGAGCAGATACGTCTAGCTCGCAGAAACTCTCTTTATGTGTTTATGGGTTTCTTTTAATGCTTTTTTCCTAAATTTTTCTATTAAAAATGTTTATTTTTTAATTGAACTTTTCTTAAAATAAAACCAGAAGGATATTTATTCATCATAAATGGTAAATGTGTTTTATGTAGCTTAGTAGATACCCCTTATACAAAAAAGCCCCCTCCTGACTAGCTTTATCCAACAGGTGTAAACTAAAATAGTAAATTTGAGTTTACACCTGTCAATAGTCAATTTTTTATTCCTTCCCCCTCTGATCTAGACACTTCTGTAGCAACATGCACCAAAATTATGTTGAGGCACAAGGGGTTGGAGTTGATTTTAGTAATGTTTCAGAGACATCGGTACGTGGTACCATAGGATCAGGCAGAGTGGGAGGTCAGAGTCAGTCCGGAGTCGAGGCAGGCCAGGCAGCATACAAGCAGAAACATAGACAAGCAGAGGGAGCACAGGTTCAGAATACAAGCCTGGGTCAGCTGCTAGGGAACATGTAGCCGAAACGGAGGACGAGCCAGGGTCTCACACGGGAAGACAAGCAGATACAAACCATAAAGCAAGTTTAGACCTAACTAACAACCTTGCAAGAGTAAGGCATGCTGGATTATATGATTGGGGGGGGGGGGTGCATGCCTGGGACATGCCCGCGCTGGACATGGCGGCTGAAGGCAAGCATGTGACGGTTCACCAGCGTTACACACTTATTCAGTCTTCTGCTAATTTTACTCTTATAAACTCAAAACATTTGACCTACTAAGAGAGCGCTGTAGAATTTGATATATAGAGCTTGGGTTTATTTGTAATTTCTTTGAGCAATACACAGTATGCTCGGGGTAAACTTGTTCAGATGTCTTCAATGTGCCTCACTTGGAATAATTTTTCTCATTCTAAACTTTAAATAATGGACTTCAAATTGTTTGGAAATTGCCTTATGCCCTCTCCCAGATGGAGGGACAGTAACACCCACTTCTGTCAGATCATTGCAAATGTATTGTCTCCTTTGCATTGTGTTATCAAAACCAGCAAAATGCTGAAGATAAGTTAATCTGACTGAAACTTAAAGCTGTGAGGTTGTACTTAGTTGATAACACACTGCTTGTATTTCGGATAATAATAACAATGTGTAATGTAATTTGTCACGTGCTGTATAGCTGAGGTTGTATATACCTAATTGTTAACCCCCAGGCCACTTCTTTTTATACTTTTGTTATTACCTCCTCCAATATCACTGTATCTTGCCATGTTTTGTGTTACAAGTTGCAGTTTTTAATAGCACTGTATTTATATCTTAAAAAATTAACTTTTATTGACATGTCTGGCACAGCATAATACACCCATGCTGATGGCAAACCTTGGGTGATTCATTGGGCTCCCGTCTACTATAGATGATATTCATTCACAAAATCATATCAGTTGGAGTACTTATGGTTCACATAAGGTGTCTCCTCCCTCACAAACCACATAGATGACTGTCTTTATTTAATGCAGCATCTAAAGAGTTAAATGAACAGCATTTGAAATAGGTCAGTAAAAAGGTATATTGGAGGCCCAAAGGGATTAAAAGTTTGTAAGAACCTGATTATTTTAGATTATATTATAATACAGTATGTAAGACCATATAATTTAAAGAGGGTGTACTCTTATTTTTATCATTACTGTATAAGGGTTATTAACTTCTTTTTAGCTCATTGGATTACTTTGGGGATAAATGTTAGTGGTGCTGTTAATGAAAATATATTAAAATGTAATGACTTCTGAGAATTGGTTATTAACAATACAAAAAGCTGAATATCAATGTCTATCACTTTTTACTCAAGAGACTTTTTCTGTGAACTGTTATGTATGCACAGAGAATTTCATGTTAATATTTTGTTGGGTGGGGGGATGAAAATGTAATTGTTAATTAGTCAAAAGGCCTATGAATTACCTATGGATTTTAAAGCAAAACTTTTATGTCCAAAAATGACTCCCAATGGGATAATTAATTAGTTCACTCATTAAGAAAACACATATTACCTCTAGCTTTTTAATTAGCAGAGTATTCCCAGGGCATTTTATGACATATAGAAAATATTTTTTTGTTTTGACTTCTTAACTATATGTTTGCTCATTAATTTGAATGACCTATAAAATTCTATAAGATTCAATAATAATATCTTTACTTTCATTTTTATGCATTTTTAAAAATACCAGACTGTTCATTTTAATCATTTTAAAATATGATAATGTATATAATGCACAAACTTCTTTTGGTTTAAAAAAAAAAAATCAGGAAGTACTATCTACATAAGAATTTTTATGAAAAGTTATACTGTCTTGCGTTGTAAATGCACAGAAACAAAGAAAAATCCATGCAAATTAGCTTTTACTCGGCATAAAAGAGAGGTCTACGTGGACCTATGGTTTGACACCCCGTCAACAGTAAACATGACGTATAATAAAATTTAAGTATATTAGTTCATTAGTAATATGTATTTTTTTTTCAATCACATTAACTAAACAGTCCCAATGAGAATGGTGGGTATACATATCACTATATCTTCCAAAAGTTACTAGTATTAAGTATTTTTGTTACCATAGATAATAGTTGTCCTGAACCACTGGTTAAGAAGCAAGGCCAACGCATTTTGCCCCAAATGCAAAGGTTCTCAGGAGCAATTAGAGACATGTTTGGGACATATTGCCACAAATGGATTATAGCAGTAAGATGACAAAAAAAATAAAGGACTCACAGATGTACACTTATAGAGAAAGTGTAACTGCACAAAGATGGCTTACATAACTCTGTTATGAGACATTAACAATTCACCGGTTGAATTTATATTTGCATGGTAAACCACAGGTTATACACAGTATAGCAAGTTTAGCAAACATATCTCTTGTGTTTTCTTATATCATTAGTGTAATATTAAGATAATATTTAATACTGTGGGGGGCAGGACTGTGAACATTTTTCTCATATACTTCTTTAAGAAATTCTGCTTAGTTTGTAATATATCGGACTACAGAGCTCCCTCCCATAGAGATCTGTATTTCTGTGGGTATTTTGTCTGTCTATTAAAGGAAAGCTACCAGTTAGAATGGTAGGGATAAGCAGTAAGTACCGAGCACCAGCTCAGGGTGAGCTGGTGAGGGTACTTACTTTCGTTAGTATTATTAACCGCTGTATCGTGGTTTTAACACTTTTTTAAAACTTTATAGCAGAAGCTGCTTCGGCATGCACGATCGTGCGCGCGCCTACAAAGGAAATGCCGGAGACCAAGCCTCTTCTGCTATAAAGTTTTAAAAGTTTTAAAACCGCAATACAGCGGTTAATAACACTAACGAAAGTAAGTATCGGCACCAGCTCACCCTGAGCTGGTGCTCGGTACTTACAGCTTACACCTACCATTCTAACTGGTAGGTTTCCTTTAAATCTATTCTCCCTGTGTGTATTTAAGTAGAGATGATTAGCACCTCGCTTTCAGTTTGATGTTTGAAAAAATGCCCAAACCATAATGCAGCCAGGGAGAGAGAAGATGGTTAATACTATTTGTTACAGCTGTGTGACCAAATGGGAGAGTAGAGAGGGTTCCCTCTTCAATCTGGTAGACAGATCTACCATGGGAACAGTAGCAACAGGAAACAGTATATTTGAGAAATAATAATACTCTTTATAAAACCTCTACAATTTTATTGTAGTAAAACCATATTACTTACATGTTAAAAGGTGAGTAAACAAGCAGAGCTCCTTTCCAGGGTAGAAATATTGTTAACCCCTACGGGACTCTTTGGCCTTTAGGACGCGGGCCCATATTTCAAATCTGCCCTATGTCACTATAAGTGCTTATAGCTTTGGAACGCTATAAGATATCCAGGGAATTTTGAGATTTGTTTTCTCGTGACACATTGTACTTCAAATTAGTTTTAAAATATGGTTGAAATCTTTTGTGTTTAGTTATGATAAAAACCTAAATTTTGAAAAATTCTTTATTTTCAAAGATCTAAACGCTCACTGTGGTGCAGATAGTCAAAGCACCCAAATAAATTCATAAATTACATTTTCCAAATGTCTTCTTTATGTTGACATGGTTTTTAAAGATTCCACATATTTTACTAGAATGTTATAAGGCCCAGAATTTGGGTGCCATTTTTCATATTTTTGGGAAAATCGGCAAAACCCGTATTTAGATGGACCTGCTCAACTTTTAATTGACTGTGAATCTAAATAATAGATAGACTTGTAAATTACCCCATTATGGAGACTACACCCCTCAACGTATGAAAAAGCTCTTTTAAGAAGTTTGTTTAACCCTTTATGGTTTTTTTAGGGGTTAAAACAAAACGGTGGTGCAGTCTACAAATTGTAATATTTTTTTGACAATACATTCATTTTGGTTGGAAAATTAAACATTTGAAATGGATTAAATGAAAAAAGGCAACACAAAGTTTGATACCCAATTTCTCCTGAGTGTACCGATATCCCATATGTGGTGGTAACCTGCTGTATGGGCACACGGTCGGGCATAAAATGGAAAGAGGCGCCATCCAGAGCAGATTTGCATTGTCTAATTGTACAGGCTATATTTTTTTTTCTGTTTTTTAAGTGGACCTATAGGGGCTTTTTTTTTTGGCACATGAGATGAACTTTTCTGTTAAATAATTTTGGGGCATCTATAGCTAATTGGTAAGATTTTATTAACTCTGTTGATGGAGGAAATAAAAATCAATTTTTTTTTTTGGTCGTTTACCATACCATAAAAATAGTATATTATTTGTATTCCATAGTTCGCCACGATTAAGAAAATACCTCATTTTTATATATATATTGTGAGACACTGAAGGGGTTAACTGTGGATGGGCGGTATGTTTTCCCTAGGTTTTCCTATTATGCAAGGCCTTAGTGCTGAGGTTGTGTTGTGATAGAACGACTTGGACAGGCTAGGTTCTTCTCCACCCTTGACCTGACGAAAGGGTATTGGCAAGTACCCCTTACTGACAGGGCTAAAGAGAAGACCGCTTTTGTTACTCCTGATGGGCTATTTCAGTACGTGGTACTTCCCTTTGGGCTACATGGGGCTCCCGCCACATTCCACAGGTTAATGGATCTCGTGCTAAAACCTCACCGGAGATATGCCTCGGCCTACCTGGATGACATCATAGTCTATAGTAACGATTGGGAGAGTAATCTAGCCAAGGTACAAGCAGTGGTAGACTCCCTGAGGGCAGCATGGTTGACAGCGAACCCCCAAAAATGTGCACTTGGTCTGGAAGAAGCCCGTTACCTGGGGTACCGTATTGGGCGAGGTGTCATCAAACCCCAAGTAAATAAAGTGGAAGCGATACAGCGGTGGCCACGACCTATGAGCAAGAAGCAAGTGAGGGCTTTCCTAGGCATAGTGGGCTACTATCGCCGATTTATTCCTGATTTTGCGAATAGCGGCACCCCTGACTGACCTGACCAAGAGTAGCAGGTCCGTAATGGTAAAGTGGAGTGAAGAGGCTGAGGGGGCGTTTCAGCGACTTAAGACGGTTTTGTGCGAGGGACCGGTACTGATCACCCCTAACTTCACCAAAACCTTTATTGTGCAGACTGATGCTTCTGACGTGGGCTTAGGGGCTGTCCTGTCCCAATTAAATGGGCTCTGGAATCCTTGAGATATTACTTGATAAGGCGACAGTTTACACTAGTGACCGATCACTCTCCCCTCACCTGGATGAGTCAGGCCAAAGAGAGGAACGCCAGGGTCACAAGGTGGTTCCTAATGTTGCAGAATTTCAAGTTCACGGTAGAACATCGAGCAGGAAAGCTGCATGGGAATGCCGATGCCCTGTCTCGTACCCACTGTCTGATGGCCAAAAGTGTTCGCCCCCACAGGGTCAAACAGAGGGGGAGGGTATGTGAGACACTGAAGGGGTTAACTGTGGATGGGCGGTATGTTTCCCCTAGGTTTTCCTATTATGCAAGGCCTTAGTGCTGAGGTTGTGTTGTCCAGCACCTTGGACACAGGTGGTGGGAGCAGCCTAATCAGTCTGCATAAAGTGGCTGAGCAGAGCTGAGAGTGTGGTCTCTCTGAAAGGAGGCTGGAGAGCACACAGCCCTGACCTCTGTGCCTGGAGCAGCGACTTATTTTATGTACTAGTGGTGAGTTAGAGAAACTCTGTTTAGTTAGCACCCTGACGGGTAGGATTTTGTTTGTTTAATGCCTGAATGTAAAGGCTGTTTTGTTTTGCTGCTGCAATAAACGCAGGCGAGACCTGTTTTGGACTGTACCTTGGTGTCACTGTCTTGAACTGCATCCCAGCACCCCGCTACCTCAGACTCTACTGGGCCAAATCTCCCACATATGGTGGAGGATGCGGGCAGTTCAAAAGACACACACCTGAAAGGCTTGCTACATCCTGCAACATTGCATGGCCTGGGTGAAAGCAGGAGGCAAATTGCAGGATAAAGCCAAGATGGAGGACTTTATTAAAGCCATGCTCCAGCAGCAGGAGGAGAGATCCCGCCAGCAGCAAGCCATGCTCCAGCAACAGGAGGAGAGATCCCGCCAGCAGCAAGCCATGCGCCAGCAACAACAGGAAGAGTCCCGAGCTAATCGACAGCTGCAGCAAGCCATGCTCCAGCAGCAGGAGGAGAGGTCCCGATAGCAGCAAGCCATTCTCCAGCAACAGCAGGAAGAGTCCCGAGCCATGTTCCAGCTGATGATGGAAAAGTTTTCTGGCGTTATGGCAGCACCGCAAGCGACGACTACTGAGGGGTCCCATACTGGTTTGCAAGGGTACCCGGTTGTCCAGCATTCCGCACGGGCTGCAGTGCAGAAGGCTTTACAAAAGATGACGGCGACCGACGACGTTGAGGCGTATATCACTGTGTTCGAGCGAGTAGCTGAGCGAGAGGAGTTACCAGCTGAGATGAAAGAAAGACGGTGGGTGATGCTAAATTAAATTTTCTCCAATTAACTTTTTATTCAGCAAAAATTAAAAAATAAATAAAATAATAATATATATAATATTGTGGGAGATTTGGCCCAGTAGGTCTGAGGTAGCGGGTGCTGGGATGCAGTTTCAAGACAGTGACACCAAGGTACAGTCCAAAACAGGTCTCGCCTTGCGTTTATTGCAGCAGCAAAACAAACACCTTTACATTCAGGCATTAACAAACAAATCCTACCCGTCAGGGTGCTAACTAAACAGAGTTTCTCTAACTCACCACTAGTACATAAAATAAGTCGCTGCTCCAGGCACAGAGGTCAGGGCTGTGTGCTCTCCAGCCTCCTTTCAGAGAGACCACACTCTCAGCTCTGCTCAGCCACTTTATGCAGACTGATTAGGCTGCTCCCACCACCTGTGGTCCAAGGTGCTGGACAACACACACCTCAGCACTAGGCCTTGCATATAGGAAAACCTAGGGAAACATACCGCCCCACAGTTAACCCCTTCAGTGTCTCACATACACCCTCCCCTTGTTTGAGCCCTGTGGGGGTGAACACTTTTGGCCATCAGACAGTGGTCGAGACAGGGCATCGGCATCCCTGCAGCTTTCCTGCTCGTTGTTCTACAAACCGTGAACTTGAAATTCTGCAACATTAGGAACCACCTTGTGACCCTCGGCGTTCCTCTCTTTGGCCTGCTCATCCAGGTGAGGGGAGAGAGATCGGTCACTAGTGTAAAACTGTCGCCTTATCAAGTAAATACTCAAGGATTCCAGAGCCCATTTAATTGGACAGGACAGCCCCTAAGCCCACGTCAGAAGCATCAGTCTGCACAATAAAGTTTTGGTGAAGTTAGGGTGATCAGTACCGTTCCCCATCGCACAAAACCGTCTTAAGTCGCTGAAACGCCCCCTCAGCCTCTTCACTCCACTTTACCATTACGGACCTGCTACTCTGGTCAGTCATTCAGGGTGCCCGCTCATTCTCAAAATCAGGACATAAATCGGCGATAGTAGCCCACTATGCCTAGGAAAGCCCTCACTTGCTCTTGCTCATAGGTCGTGGCCACCGCTGTATCGCTTCCAACTTTTTTACTTGGGGTTTTGATGACACCTCTCCCAATACGTACCCCCCAGGTAACGGGCTTCTTTCAGACCAAGTGCACCTTTTTGGGGTTCGCTGTCAACCATGCTGCCCTCAGGGAGTCTACCACTGCTTGTACCTTGCTAGATTACTCCTCCAATCGTTACTATAGACTATGATGTCATCCAGGTAGGCCGAGGCATATCTCCGTGAGGTTTTAGCACGAGATCCCATTAACCTGTGGAATGTGGCTGGAGCCCCATGTAGCCCAAAGGGAAGTACCACGTACTGAAATAGCCCATCAGGATTACAAAGCGGGGTCTGTCTCTTTAAGCCCTGTCAGTAGGGGTACTTGCCAATACCCTTTCGTCGGTCAAGGGTGGAGAAGAACCTAGCCTGTCCAAGTCGTTCTACTCAACTCGTAAACTCTGGGCATAGGATAAGAATTAAATTTGGACCCCTCGTTCAACTTCAGAAGTCATGCAGAACCGTATGGAACCATCAGTTTGGGAATCACACAATAGGACTCGACCAGTCACTTTAAACTCCTCAATAACCCCCAGGTCTAACCATCTGCCTATTCTTCGGATGGCTAGCCGGCACGCTTCAGGGACCCGGTAGGGTTTTTGGTGTACCCAGATGTGGTTTCGGTTATGATGTCATGCTTGATACTGAAGTACGACCCAGTAACTTAGGAACACATCAACCGTTTCGGAGCACAAACTCCTTCGCTTCCTGATCTGGGCCCTGGAGAGGGACTCCGAGACCCGTACTTCAGGCAACTTGGCTCAGGTACACCTACCTCCGTGTGTCACCTTGTGGGGACAGGCGCTTTTTTCTACTCCACGCCATCAGGACTCTCTTTCCCTCCATGGCTTTAGGAGGTTCATGTGGGATATCTGTTCGGGTTTCCTCCTCCCCGTCTGAGATACCTTTATTAAGCCTCCCCCACGTTTCCAACTTCCATCCCCCAGCCCATCCAATGGCCCCAGGCAGCCCAGGGTACGAAGATATGGGGGTCTAAAGGGGAGTGGTGTCAAGTAGACTAGAGGGTTGTGGTACAGGCCCTTTACAGATAAACGGCTTTGTCCCATGACCTTTATGACCTTGCCATTTTGCCAAGAACTTACTCTCAACGGTGGGCCCATAAACTAGCACTCTATCGCCCGGTAAGGTCCTGATCTGGCTGATCTATTGTAGAACCCTAGACTGGGCCTCTTGTGCCTTGTCATGTGCTCCTTTAAAAGGGCATTACCCCGCCGCTATGGGCGTCGCATAAGGGTGACGTGTTCAACACACTACGGTGGGGGGTCTCTCCTGTTCCCAGGTCTCCTTAGTACAATCCAAAAGCCACGGTGAACGGCCAATATAACCGCTCAAAGGTGAGAAACCCGTGGAGGACTGGGGAACTTCACGTATGCAAACTCACAATAAGGCAACAAACAATCCCAGTCCTTCCATCTTTGCTGACTACCTCTTTTAGCATCCCTTCAAGGTCTGTTAAACCTCTCGACCAGGCCATCTGTCTGAAGATGATAATACAGAGGTGCGGAGCTTTTTAACCTGGAGTAATTACACATCCCTTTATTACTCTAAGACATGAATGGGGTTCCCTGGTCAGTCAAGATTTCTTTGGGAAGCCTGTGCGGGAGAATACCCTGGAACAGCTCCCTAGCAAGTTTTTGGAGGAGGTGTTCCTTCACGGGATTGCCTCTGGATTCGCGTAGCGTAGTCCAGTACCCAGGATGTACTGGTGCCCCCTTGTGGACTTGACTATGCGGCCAACCAAATCCATTGCAATCCGTTCAACGTCAACTCTATGATTGGTAACGGAGACCAGAGGACTCCTGACACCGGGGCAGTAAGTTGGCACTCAGGGCAGAGCTACAATACCGGTTTACCCCTCTCCCACACCCCCAGAAAAATCTCGCGGATCCTCTCTCGGGTCTTCTCTCAGTCACCTAAGTCCCTCCAGCACATGTTTATGTGCCAAATGAGCACCAGCCTACGGTGAGACTGGGTACTACAAGTTGCCCAACCTCTTCACACCCCGTACCTGGTCCACCCTGTACAACCGTTCCCATACAATCACCATTCGGGGGTATATTTTGTCAGCCCTGGTATTTGGATTACCCCATTTATCACTTTAACATTCTCCCGTGCTTTAACAGGTAGGTCCTGTAGCTGTGGCAGCCCCAAATTTTCACGGGAATCTAAAGGTCCGGCAGTGTCACTACCTCCTCGTGGCCCTCGACCTCACCAGCTAGACCTCTAGGGAGAGAATTCATCACATGGTCACCCCTACTGCTGGCGTAGGAACATTGGCCTCAAAGGTTTTCAGGGGCCAGGCCGGCATACCTGATGTCCATTATCTGCATAGCACCTGAGGTGGGTCTTCATCTCCAAGAGGTCCCCAAACACACCGGTAAGTCTCTGCCGATAATAGCCTCATGAAACAGGGTCCCACCACCCCACTTCATGGGTAATTACCACAGGGGTATTAGGTTGATGACCAGCATGGGATATTCGCAGTGTCCCCATGTACACCACACTCCCCACTTTCTCATATGCATAACTATTTTAATTTTCAGATGACAAATCTGGTTATTTTTTGCAAGAAGCGTTGTTCTTTTAAGTGGTCTTATTTTAGATTGCGTAACGTATTTATTAAAAGTTACCCTTTTTTCAGAGTTTTTTTGAGGTTGTTTTTTACAGGGTTCACTTAGCGGGTCCAATAATGATTCTGTTTTATTATGCATATTGTCACAGACGTAGCAATACCAAATATGTGGGAGTTTCATGTATTTTATTAAATTTTACTGAATAAAAACTAATTTGGAGAAAATCTTGTTCATTTTAGCATCAACATCTTTTCATATGCAGAACTTTTTTTTTATTTTTCGGCTGAAGAATCTGGTTATTTTTTGCGAGAAGAGTTGTTCTTTTTAGTGGTCTTATTTTAGAGGGCGTAACATTTTTTAAATCACTTTTTAGAGCATTTTTTACCAAATATGTGGGTTTTTTTGTGTATTTGTGGTTTTTATACTTTATTAACTGTTTTTATGGGAAAGTGGCATTTTAGGGGCTTATATTTTTATGTATTTTTATTTATTCTTATGTTTAAACTTTAGTGTTTTTAACTTTTATTACTTATACAAACTAGCGATGGTCTGATCACTGGTTCAAGTCCAATACACTGCTCTACAATACTTATTCATTGTAGAGCAGTGTAAACTGTCTGAAAATGCAGACGGTTTACAGTCAGACCCAGAAGGGATCTGACTGCTCAGGACATTGGGCAGCCCCGAGGTACTTGGCAGACGTCGGAGCTGCCCAGAAGAGGATCGGATCCCCTCGGTAAGCGTCACAGGGGATATGATCCAAAGGGGGAGCACCCTTACCTGCGGTGGTCATGCTTGAACGTGGCGCGTAAGGGGTTAACACTCGTTAACATTCGATTGCGGGTGTTACAACGTGGTGTCATCTGTAATAGACAGCTGACAGCCGCAGCTTCTGGTGCCCGCTCCGTTCATGAGGTGCCAGAAGCTGGATGTTACAGAACGTCCTGGTGCGGGAAGTATATACCCGCAGGGACGTACTATAGTGTTCTGGTGTGCGTAGGGGTTAATAAAGACAACAACATCGATGGGTTCTAGGTGTATGGTAACTGTTTTGCATATTGAATGGTCTGTCTGCATCTCATGTGCTCATTCTCCTCGCTAATTCTCCATAAATGTCAGGATACAAATTTGTTTAGGAGTAGAACTGTTCTTTATGGTATATCGACTATTTTTTGTGTACTGGCCACCCCAGTTCTTTCTACAAAATTTGTGTCTTTATTATTACGAGAGTGCTGTTTTACATTGTAGTATAAGTTACAAAGTTTGGGATAGTTTAGGATAGAATATACCCCAAAAATATTTACACATTTTTTTCCTGTTTGTGTAAATACCCAATTTGTGGATGTAAACTACAGTTTGGACATAAGACAAGTCACAAAAAGGAAGGAAGTGCTATTTGGTTTTGAATGGCAGATTTTGCTGGAATTGTTTTAGATGCCATGAAACATTTCTCACACTTGTAACCATAACTGCTAGTACATTGTCTTTCTACATGTGCTGTGCTAAATGGTTTAATTTATTTCTGGGAAACTAAGGCTGAATTTACTTGAATGTATGCCCGCAGGGCTGTAGCTGAGCGGGCATACCTCTGGCGCGATGGAGGTGATCGCTCCCCTCTCCATTGAAATGCACGGCGTACAGGCCGTATGAATGGGGAAAGATAGGACATATCCTATCTTTTTTTCCATGTAGGAAGCAGTACAGTGCCACACGTGCTTGGCTTCGTATTGCTACCCCATTTCTGTCTATGGGGGATGTATGTATGGCCGCAAGCGATCCAAAGGATAGGGCCTAACTTACAGATCGTTGGGGATCTCAATGATGAGACCCCCACAGATGACCAATATGAGGGTCCGATGGGGTCCCAGTTCACCCTGCCGGACCCCTCGTCGCTCTTGGTGAGTAATGGAGCAGATGGCTGTGCATGACCGTTCTGCTTCATACATCTCAATGGAGCTGATGGGGATTGCCGAGTGCGGCAGATAGGGCCTAACTTTGATTCCTGGGAAAACTCCTTTAAGAGGTATTAACACAATATGCAAAATGTCTAGTTGCATATCATAATGTATACGGAGAGTCTTTTTTTTTTTTTTTTTTTAAATAATAAAAACATTTAAAGAAGAATGTTTTATTATACATCCAAAATAACATTGGATGCAACGTTAATGAGGCATTGTATGTAAAAACAATATTCAGTTTACATGAAAATGAAACATTTGACAATGCAAATTTAGTTTATTTGAACACTGGTACAAACATTGTTTCAGTTGAAGTCTGCAGTTAATGTTGCAGTGATGCATTATTTTGTTTGTGTGCATAAAAGAGTGAACAGATGGCAAGATTATTACTTTTCTAAGAAGAAATTCATCATCATCTTCTGCTCTCAACTGAAAACAAGACACATTTCTTTGACTCTTAGACTCACTGATAATTATAACAATTTACATGCATTAATTGCAATTCATAATGAAACATTACTTCAGAAATATTTATTGATGATCCTGTTTTCATTTTAAATCTCTCAAATTCGTTTCAAAACATGTTTAGAAAATAATGAGATGGGGAAAAATCACAAAGCTGCAATTCACACTAAAGAAACATGCAAGCTAAGTTGTTTCTTGCATGTCTGAAAGGAGACTTAAAAGAACACTCCAGGAATAATTTGAACACATGCCACCATGAATAATAAAACCATATTAAACTTGTCAATTAACCACATTCTCATATTATAGAAGTAATGCTCACCTGGCAACAGCAAAGAAAATTTAGATTTTTGTTTTATTTGAATTGTACATTTACTTTATGGTAGTTGTGCCGTATTCGAATGCGGTCCAGATGATGCTTACACTTTATTCTTTGGATCTGTGCTATTGTGGAGATAGCAAATTTTTATAGTTTGCACATGTCTTATACTTTTAAAAAAAATCAAAAACCTTGCATTAAAATATTTAAAGAATTGTGTCATTTAAAATATTTTTGATACTATTTCTTTATTTATATATGCATTCTAGCCAGGAAAGAGTGATTACAATTTTAGGGTTTTGTTTTCATATTTTTAAAAACTAAAAAATTATTTTAGGTCCACTATGGTATCCGAACCCTAAAGGGGGTCTGATCATTAATATTTTATTACATAATGAACTGCAATACAACTGTATTTCAATGTAAAGTGAATATTCTGTTTCTGTATTACAGTCTGCCCTTGGCTGACTGTAATGCAGAATGCCCAAGACAGAGAAAGTGCTGTTAGCGTGAAACGGCCCATTGCTGGCATGTCTGGCACCTCTGTATTCCTGTTTGGCCTAAACAAAAGCATTTATACATCCATTGATGAGTGCTCTAGATTTTCTATCTTCTCATTACTGCATGTATTGGACTGTCTGCTATCTGACCCGAATATACTGGTGTATCCCGAAGATTCTTACTTCCACAGCCTAACTATTGAGTGGTGATTGTTTGGTGCAGGTCTTAGAACCCAGCTCTGATATGACAATTGCTGGTCAGAGTATCTTTAGTGTTTACCTAAAACAGCTATGGGAGCCTTCCACTGACGTCACAGAGGGAGCCACTTGGGATTTAAAGATGGTGGTTCAGAATACTTTTAGGCGCATCTGCCTTGGTCCATTTAATCACTGTAACACCAGCCAATGTATGGCCGGTCGTGAAAGAGTTACTATGAGATACATAAATAGTTATACCAAAACTTGTTGTCTTAATGTCCCCTTACTATTTGTTGTGTCCCAGGAGACCCTGGAAACCTACATGTTTCAGTGATGCAGTAAACACCTGTGCTTCTCTCAAGCATGGAAGTGTCAGTGGGGCAAAGGATCCAATACAAGGCTCAGTGCCTCAGCAGGCCTAGGAGATGTCACTTATTTTACATCACCAAGGCCATGACCCTCTGGGCCATGCTGGGTATACCAGAGCGTAAGCATTCTCAACGCATCTGCACATATGTTAAACTTATAGGGTTAACAAACTTCCTCAAAGTTGTTTATCAGATGGCTTAAAAATTTGAGGTGCAAGTTAGAAATTGTAATTTATTTTTTTTTGATAAATGCATGTTTTTTTTCCAAGAAAACATGCACATTTACGAGAGATTAAATGACAAAATTCATGACATCATACAGAACTATCTTAAAAGATCAGTGTTCATACCATTTGCAGTTTCTGCATCCTACAGCAATAACTCAAAGGACAAGATTTAATACTGAACTTTGTATTTCAAGCATCCTATGGCAATATCTTAAATGACCAGTGTTAGTACTATTTGCATCATACAGTGATACCTTAAAGTATCAGTCTTAGTACTATTTGCAGAAAACTATTAACTGCATCTGTGTAAATGTCCGTCTTTGCTGGATCTGTTTTTTCTAAAGCTGTAGTTACATCTATATCCTCATATAGTCAGGACAGAACTTCATGTGCATACTGATAAGCTTCTGTAATGGCATCACTACTTTCATTTATATCCTTATAAAATATGGGAGTGACAGTACCTGCATTTCTAAACCTATACCATGCAATAGAGCAGTGACCGTAGCAGTATTCGATTTTTTTACTTAAATATTCTTAAGCCACTTAAGGACTTGAGCACTAAGCCATTTTTTTTTAAATCGACCCCTATGAACTATAGTTATAACTTTGTAAAGCTTTAACATATCCAGAGGATTTTGAGATTGTTTTCTCATCAACATTGTACTTCAATTCTTCAAGTTAAAAGTTCAGAATTATTTGCTTTTCAGGTAAATAGTCATACCACCCAAATAACTTGATAACTATCATTTCCCAAATTTCTGCTTTATGTTGGTATGGTTTTTATGCATCCATTCATTTTTCTAGAATGTCATGGGGCTTAGAATTTTGGGTGCAATTTTTATGAAAATCGCCAAAACCTGTATTTTGAGGGCTCAGTTTTAAGTGACTTTAAGTGGCCTAAATAATAGTAAAACGCTGTAAATTATTGTTATAGATACTACACCCCTCAATGTATGAAAAACCAACTGTTACGGGTGGTCCCGCTACCCATATCGCGGGTCGCGGGCTCACCCGTGCTCCCCGGGGCTCGCAGGCGCGGCGCCAGTGCAGATCACTTCTCCCTGTTCCTGACTCAGTCGAGTTCCGTCCGCGCGCGTCCCCGTCTCCTAGGGCACACACATGGCACCTGCAGGAAATTTAAAGGGCCAGTGCACCGCTAATTGGTGCGCTGGTTGATCACTTCCCCTTTAAAAATCCAGCACCTTCCTTACTGCCTTGCCGGATCTTTGTGCCTCACATCCTGAGAGAAAGCTTCTGTTATTTACCTGTTTTCCGGTGTCTCCTGCGTTCCTGAGTCCCTCCGTGTTCCTGTGTTACTGAGCTCCTCCGTCCTGCTGTTCTGTGTACCAGTGTTCCCATCTGCTTGGACCTCCTGTTGCTGACCTCGGATCGGACTCTGATGTTGCATCTCTGCCGCCTGCCCTGACCCTGTGCCTGGACTCTGACCACGAGATTGTCTGTCGTCTCGGTACTTCAACTTTGGCCGCCACTGCAGACAAGTCCTGTCTGTGAAACAACCTGGTGGTACCACGCCGCAGCTTGTCTAACCCGCTTTGCGGCGGGCTCTGGTGAAAGCCGGGTACCACTTAGACTCCGGTCCCAGGTAGTGGCTTGAGTCATCGTCTGCAGTGGTCCAGAGGATCCACACCCGCAAGCCTGACAGTAAGATCCAGCCATGGATCCCGCCGAGGTTCCGTCTCCCAGCAAGCCAGATCTTGCCACCATTGTGATCCACCAATCCCAGTTGAACCTAGAATGCGGTTCTTCATGCCCAGCAAGTATGATGGCGACTCCAAGATGTGCAGGAGCTTTATTACTCAATGCTCCCTGCACGTAGAACTTATGCCGACCCAATTCTTCACGGAGCGATCCAAGGTGGCATTTATAATCAGCCTTCTCTCCAGGAAAGACTTGGCCTGGGCTACTCCCCTTTGGGACAGGAACGACCCAGTTACGGCTTCTCTCACTGCCTTTTTGACTGAATTCCGGTCCGTATTTGAAGAACCGGCTCAGGCCTCCTCCGCTGAGTCTGCCTTATATAATTTGCGTCAGGGGAATTCCTCTGTGGAATAGTGCGGTCAAGTTCCGTACCTTGGCGTCGGAACTTTCCCGGAATGATGCAGCCTTGTCTGCAGCTTTCAAGAAGGGTCAATCCTCTCTCCGGTTAAGGACGCTCTGGCTGCTCTGAGTGGGCTCATCTCCTTTGCCACCCGGATTGATGTGTGGTTCAGGGAGCGTGCCGAAGAGTCACGTTTTTGAGCAACCTTCAGTCCATCAACAGCGCCTTCCTCGCCTAGCTCCTGCCTTCCAAAGACCATTCCAGCCTCCAGTCAAACCACCAGCAGTGGAGTCTATGGAGGTGGACAGAGCCAAATTGCCAACACAGGAGCATATCAGAAGACACCAGGGAAATCTCTGCCTCTATTGCGGTAGTCCTGAGCATTTCCTTGCGTCTTTCCCTATCCGACCCCAATGACTGGGAAACGCCAGCACCTAGGGTTCTTGGGAGAAGAGTCTCTAGGTGTGAGCAATGCATCTCCACGCCTGTTGATTCCTGTGCTTCTCAGCGTTGGCTCCGGCAACCAGACCCAGGTCTATGCCTTCTTGGACTCCGGCTCCGCTGGGAATTTCATGGATGCTGCACTGGTGTCCCACACATGGTGTTTCACATTCTTGTGGTTATTTCCTCGGTAAGCAAACAAGTCCTCTCTGATCCGGTACGTTACCTCACTGAGCCGATAACCATGCAAGTCGGTGCTCTACACAAGGAGAATTTGTCTTTCCTGGTCCTGCCACGCTCTACTTTTCCTCTCCTGCTAGGTCTTCCATGGTTGCAGTGCCACGCACCAGTCCTTAATTGGGGGATGGGATAGGTTATCCATTGGGGTCCGGACTGTCAGTCTTGTTGCTTTGAAGTTCCTCACCCAGTGCCAGTCTTGCCAACTACCTTGGTCGACCAGCCTCTGAAGAGTCTTCCAGTGTGCTACAGAGACTATGCCGACGTTTTTTCTGAAAAGCAGAACCGTCCCTATGACTGTCTCATTGACCTACTGCCGGGTACATCTCCTCCATGAGGATGAGTATACCCCTTATCGGTGCCTGAGACCGAGGCTATGTCTGCCTACATAAAGGAAAATTTGCAGAAGGGATTCATCCGGAAGTCTTCTTCTCCCACCGGTACTGGATTCTTCTTTGTATCCATGAAGGATGGTTCCCTCCGTCCTTGCATAGACTACCGCGGTCTCAGTAAAGTCACGGTGAAAAACCGTTACCCTTTGCCTCTCATCACCGAGCTCTTCGACCTCCTACGGGTTGCCAAGGTCTTCACCAAGCTGGATCTGCAAGGGGCATACAACCTCATCCATATTCAGGAAGGCGACGAGTGGAAGACTGCTTTCAATTACCCGTGTCGGTATTGGACATTTTGAGTATTTGGTAATGCCTGGACTGCAATGCTCAGCAGTTTTCCAAGAATTTGTAACGACCTCTTCAGAGACTTGCTCTACTCGTGTGTCGTAGTCTACCCGGATGACATTTTGGGGTTTTCTCCAGACCTACAGTCTCACCAGACCCACGTCCGACAGGTCCTCAGGCGCTTAAGGACTAATAGTTTTATATGCTAAACTCGAGAAATGCCTGTTTCACCAGAATAGGCTTCCATTTCTGGGATACGTTTTTTCTGATAAGGGACTTCAGATGGATCCTTCCAAGTTGGCAGCCGTACTTCAGTGGCCTCGCTCAGTGGGGTTACGTGCCATACAGAGATTTCTGGGCTTTGCCAACTACTATCGACAATTCATTCCCCACTTCTTTTCCCTTGTGGCTCCCATCGTGGCATTGACTAAGAAGAATGCCAATCCGAGACTATGGCCTCTGGCTGCTGAAGATGCCTCCACTAGATTGAAGTCTGCTTTTGCTTCAGCGCCAATACTTACAAGGCCTGACACGGAGAAGCCTTTCCAGTTAGAGGTTGATGCCTCATCCGTTGGTGCTGGGGCCGTCCTTACTCAGAAGCGGCCCAAAGGTCGTACCCTCACCTGCGGTTTCTTCTTAAAGACTTTCACACCTGCCAAGAAGAATTATTCCATCGGTGATCAAGAACTTCTGGCCATAAAGCTGGCTTAAGAGGAATGACGCTATCTTCCATATTTATCGTCCATAGCTATCGTCCATATTTATTCTGACCACAAGAATCTCCTGTATCTCCAAACTGCTCAGCGACTTAATACTCGTCAAGATCGTTGGTCTTTTTTCTTCTCCCGATTTCCTAATCCATTTCTGTCCTGCAGAGAAGAACGTTAAGGCTGCTGCTCTTTCCCGTTATTCAGATGTGGTTGGAGAAGACCCTGCACCTAGTCATATTGTTCCTCTGGAACGTTTGGTTCTTGCAGCTCCAGTGGACCTGCGGCAGCTTCCACCAGGCAAGACGTACGTTAGACCTGCCCTTCGGGAAAAGGATTCTGACTTGGGGACATTGCTCTTGTGTGGCTGGACACCCTTGGGTGCAGCGTTCCATAGCCCTTATTTTCCGTTACTATTGGTGCCTAGACCTGATCAAAGATGTGCGGGATTTTGTGGGTTCCTGCATCTCCTGTGCCTGTAATAAGTCATCCCGCCTCAAACCTGCCGGTCTCTGTTGCCGATACCCAGCCGCCCGTGGACTTATGTGGCCATGGACTTTGTCACGGACCTTCCATCGTCCTCTGGGAATACTGTCATCTGGGTGGTAACCGACCGGTTCTCAAAAATGGCCTATTTTGTTTCGTTGCCAGGTCTGCCGTCTGCTCCGCGTCTTGCCAGCCTGTTCTTCACCCACATCTTTCGGCTGCATGGACTCCCATTGCACATTGTTTTGGACCGTGGGGTACAGTTTGTCTCCCACTTCTGGCGATCCTTGTGTAATCAGCTCCAGGTGAAATTGGACTTCTCTTCTGAGTATCATCCGCAGTCGAATGGAGAGGTAGAGAGTGTCAATCAAACTCTAGGCTGCTACCTTCGGCATTTCGTCTCGACCCGCCAAGATGACTAGTCCGCTTTGTTGCCATGGGCAGAGTTCTCCTACAATTTCCTGGACTCTGAAACTCCTGGTTCTATTCCCTTCTTCTTCTTATGGACAGCATCCACATCCTCCTCTTCCTCTGCCTGTGTCCACGGATGTTCCTGCTGTTGATGAGTTGGTACGAGATCTGAAGACCATCTGGGAGCAGACTCTCCTTTCAATGCTGCAGGCTTCCGCCCGTACCAAGCTCCAAGCTGATAAAAAACGCAGGCCTTCTCCTGTTTTTTCTCCCTGTGACAAGGTCTGGTTGTCCGCTAGATACATCCGGTTGAAGATTCCTGGATACAAGCTTTGTCCACGATTCTTGGGTCCTTTCGAGGTTCGATCTCGCATAAATCCGGTGTCCTACAAGCTGTGCCTTGCTTTTACCATGCGCATCCCGAACTCCTTCCATGTCTCCCTACTCAAGCCTGTTATTTTTAACTGCTTCTCCAGGCAAATACCTCCTCCTGCTCAGGTGGCTGACTCCTCAGATATTTATGAGGTGAAGGAGATCCTCGACATGAAGACGGTAAAGGGTAAGCGGTTCTACTTGGTTGACTGGAAGGGGTTCGGGCCGGAGGAGAGATCTTGGGAACCTGAAGACAACATCCTGGACCATGATCTCCTACAGAGATTTTACAGCCCAAGAGGAGGGGGATGCTGAAGGGGGGGGAGTACTGTCACGGGTGTTCCCGCGACCCTTATTGCGGTTCGCGGGCTCACCCGTGCTCCCCGGGGCTCGCAGACACAACATGTCCCGATTGTTACAGGTGAATCAGTGATGGTCAGTACTTGGACTCCCCTGGGCATTCTGGAACTCAGCTATTGTTTGCTTCCAGTTGTCTCCTTTTCCAGATAGCAAGTGGAAAGACAAAAGTTCAGCTGCATTATTTTTGATAATAGTTTCAGTTTTTCAAATAAGTTTCTGTTTTTACAAAAACAGTTTTTTCCACAATGATTGTTGCATAAGGCTTAGTCGCTACTGCATTAACCCAGTGTGCAGTTGAAGAAATGTAATTTTCTCTGTCTATGCGCACATATCAGTCTTCATATGCACCATGCGGATAATAATAATAATCTTTATTTATATAGCCCATCATATTCTGTTGCGCTTTACAAATCATGGGGGACATATACAAATATAATAATACGTTACAGAGTACAAAGAGTCATATGGAACAATAGGAGTGAGGGCCCTGCTCGCAAGAGCTTACATTCTATGAGGATGAAGGGGGTGACATAAAAAGTAAAGAGCTTTGATAATGGTCCAGCCATTATTTATAATTGAACAGTGTAAGATAATTAATAAATAAAAATTCTGCAACTTGAACCAGTCATCAGTCACCATCTTGTATACAAAGTCCAAGGTAAGAGAGCCTGCAGGGATATGCCTGTAGCTTGGTATATATCTGGTGTTTGCTGGACAACAGACAGGAGGAGAACACATGAAGGATTTGTAAAGATTAGTAATTAGTAAAAAGACTTTCATGCAGTTAGTGAGTGTGATAGGCTTGCCTAAAAAGATGGGTTTTAAGAGCACGTTTAACACTTTGGAGGGTGGGTATTAGTCTCAGAGTCCGGGGACGGGCATTCCAGAGAATTGGTGCAACTCGGGAGAAGTCCTGGAGACGTGCATGAGAGGTTAAGGTAGAGACTAATCTAATATCAGTGGTAGATCTAAGAACACGGGTTGGGCGATAGACGGAGATGAGAGAAGAGAGGTAGGGAGGTGCAGCTTAATGCAGAGCTTTGTGGATGAGAGTTATTGTTTTAAACTGAATTCAGAAGGACACGGGCAGCCAGTGCAGTGACTGGCCAACAAACGAGCATCGGTGTAGTTTTGGTCTGAAAGACAAGCCTACCTGCTGCATTAAGAATTGATTGTAGAGGAGAAAGTTTAGTGAGTGGAAGACTAATTAGTAGGGAGTTACAGTAGTCTAATTGCTTGTATAGTGCATACCTTATTTTCTCAACAAACTGTTATTGAGGGTGGCAAGGCAGAAAGTAGAGGCAGTTGGGAATGATATATTATGGGACAGCCACAGTAACATCTCAAAGGCCAGCAATTTTACAACTGTCCCAATCAGGCAGGGCTCATGAATGGGTTAAACTTATGCTTTTTCTCCATTGTTTGAGTCCTTTAAAGGTGATCACTTCCCTGGGATGGTGTGAACATGTGTGGTGAAGATTTTGGTGGCGGTGATGGTGGTGTCACATCCTCAAGGTGGCCTTGTCATTCTGGAGGCGGTAGAAGAGGCATAGATAACCAGAGGGAGCTTTGGGTGTTTCTATGTTTTTTGGGGGTGTCATCCACTGCAGCAAATGTTTTGTTTGCTGGGGTCTGGTCATATATGGGGCGCTCAAATTTCTTGCTTAAGTAACTAGTAGCACAATGTGTAAATGCCATGCCAGGGATATCCACTGAGCCAACCTTTGTGTGCTAAGCACTGGGCATGGGTGGTGGTAGCAGGCAATGTGATGGTTACGGGCTGCCCAGTGCACCTTTTCACATTTTCATCATCTTCAACATCATGATAGATGTCCTGCAACCAACACAATATTTTTGTCATCTGGGATCTCTGTATCTGCAATTGGAGCAGGGAGAGTTGGATTGCCCATGGAATCTTAACTAGGAGAATTATCATACCGCATTGGAGATTGCTCCATGACCTGTGGCTGTGAGGTCTTTGATGTTTTGAAAAAAGGTGCGGTGGAAAGCATTTCACAAAAGAGGTGGAGTGGGTTGAAGGCAGTCTGAAAGAAGTTGAGGCACTCTTTGCCATGTAATTGATCAAGTCCTCAACTTTTGTCTGACCTCTCTATTCTGAGAATACACTAGCAGTACTTGACACTGCCATGACAAGGCCAATATTTTAAATTTCTAGCTGCCCCTTGCTGTCATTCTAGCTGCATCATCTCTCTTATAAACAGTGCTGTTCAGGTCCACTCATCAATAACCATGTCTTCTAGTGCAGTGACTTTAACAGCATTATTTTTTAACCAATTATTTGTATTATTTCTTTGTTGATTTTTTTTTTAATTTTAATGTTAGACTATTTTCAGTACTTTTTCTTTTGTGTAATTTGGTTTCCCACTAAAACTTCCCTGGACTTTTAAAACTAGAAGTATTAAGAGATTTTGCAAATGATCTCGCATTCCCATTGCTTGTCAATTTCAGTATAAAAAAAAAACCCTGAAAACATTGAATTCTAAAGATTTTCCACTCAAGTGAAGGGTGCTATGTGAGCAGAGGAGAGGTGTCTGACCAATTGACCCTTAACTGAGGCCTGAAAGTGTTCTATACCACTAGAGCAGGGTCTGGCAACATGCAGCCCGCTGAGTATTTTGAAGCAACCTGTGTGAGCGCTTCCCACGATTGTGGTCACATTCCCTGCAATCAGGCGAGGCGGTCAAGTGGGGACAGGGGAACGTACAAGCCCTACTACTGTATGGCACATGTATGTATGCTGCATCCGACTGCTGTTCCGTGATAGAGTAGGAATTAATTCCTGTTCTGCCACTAGGGACTGTACCGCACCACTCCCAGCGCCGGCAACGTAACCATGTCACTGCTGGCTGCCTTACTTCAGCAATGTAGAGGGCTGCCACCAGGTAAGGATTTTTTTTTTTTGCAAAGGGCTTAAGGAGAAGGGGCCAATATAAGAGGGGGAATAAGGAGATGATGACATTTGGTTTTGTATAGAAATTAGTATATTAGTCAGACCCTCAAATAATTCCACTGTGTCATGTGGCCCCATAGGAATATGAATTCCCAGCCCCTGAATTAGAGTGTGGCTGCTCATTCTTAACTAGAGCACACTTCTAAGGGATGCTGCTGATCAGACATATCCTCTATGGCAATCACAAAACCAGGAACCTATGTATACCAGTAAAACAGAAAATAACCGGAGCCATCGCAGTAGTCTCCTAATATCTGGCCATGCAGCGCACCTTCATGAACATAATTACAGGACAGGCACCAATACCAAGCTCAATTTTCACAAGACAAGTGAAAAAACTTAGAGGACTTGTCACCCATATAAAAAGGCACTAGGAGCTGCTTACTAAAAGTCTGGTGTTTCTATCGTACAGCGCGGCAGTGTCTGCTAGAGTTAGAGGTTTCCGATAACGCTAGCAGTGTAACACTGCTACATCTGTTGCTAACTCCTAGTGCCTTTTATATGGATGACTGGAGATAAAGCAACACCATAAAGGTAGCATAAAGAAAACCTTACAAAACAAGCTTTGCCTTCAACAACAGTATGTGCCAAAAAAGTGTGTTAACATGATGGAACATTTACTGGTATTAACTCAATATTAAATCTGGCTACTCTAAGTCCGCAAAAACAAAACAAAAAAAAACTGCAGCAAGTTCCAAACTTACAGGGAATGAAAATTAGAGGGCAAAATCCTGTCCCCAGAAGAACACAGGGAGAGATTCAAAAGAAAATATGGACTGACTTTCCAGTTAAGGATCTATGTATAATGGAGTCTTACGCTTGGTCTGATTTACACTTGAGGACATGATGCTTACTTTTTTGCTTTGTACACATAGGCACATCTCTTGCCCAAGTAGAAATCTGTCTCAGGACGAGCATAGACCCCTTCAATCTTCAGGAGGGCTGTGTGTTCCCTCTGGTTGCGGAGGCCTCTCTTGTAGCCAGCAAAGGTTGCTTTGCACCACAATCTAAAGGATGAAACACATTAATCCACTGTTCAGACAAGCAAGCAATGCAAGATATCACAAGACAGCAAGCACTTACCTGCCGCTAGACATTTTGAGTAGTTAGTATCCAGATGCCGGCTGGACTGCAATAGAAAGCAAACAGTGGGTCAGACAGATTTACTCCATTACTAAAGCCATCGTGTACATATTCAATGGACAGATACCAAGCACTTAAAATGGTTTTCAACCAAAGCCAAAAGTGAATTTAAAAGTAATGAACACAGAACTTCAGGATGCGTTCATACAGGCAATGCAAAACACCCAGGGACATGGCTTGGCCCAATTGCATTTCCAGTGAAACCCAGAGTGACAATCTGCACAACTCATTTATATGCCCCATACCAGGTACTACCACATACCTACCCGCTGCTCACTAGTGGCTTCTTGTTTCCACCCTTATAAATAATGGTACAGAATGGTCACACGTGGCAGCTTTAGAAGCATTACTATATGTTACCATACATTTAGCAGGATTGAAAGCATTTTTCTTCATTGCTAAGAGTGGAAGCAGCTGTGTCCCAACCATAACACAGGCACCTTCACTTCCAGCAATGAAACGGCTTTCAAATTATCCAGAAAAATATGTTTCAATATGTGGTTATAAATGCACCACGTTTGAACGCACCTTAACAGAAGCCACTAGCAAACTTTACCAGTAACAGCTCCATCTAATCACTGGAGCGTACAACCAGAACTGCATCAGTAGATCACAGGGCAGTGAGGTGACAAGTGGCACTTCTACAGGTTATAACACATCCCACAGCACTTTATGGGCCACATTGTAGAGAATGACAGGCAGGGGGCTCACGTACTACAGGCCGGGTCCAATATACTTTGCCCAGCCATTGTTTAGAAGACTAGAAAACTCCTTGTGCAGCCAGTAATAGCCGCACGTGTAACGCAGTGCACTGCAGCCGTGTGCACGATGCCTGACACTAGAGCAGCCGCAGCAACAGCGGCCACAGCAGCTCAGCCCCTGCCGGAGCCGGCGCTCTATCCACCCGATATCACAGCCATCGCTCCGCACACCGGAGCGCTGCATCCCTCAGCCCAGCAGCCGGGGCCCGCCGCACCCTCCTGTACCACTATTCCACGGATTACACGGCCATCCACCACAAAAAAAACCCGACTTGTAGCAGACATACAGATCCCCTCACCCTCTCCGGAATCCAAGATGGAGGAAAAGGAAGGGAAAGCGCGCAGCACGCCGGGAAATTAGAAGCGTCCTGTACGTGAGGTGTCTGTGGTGTTGCCTGAACGGAATATACGAAACCACGGGGAGTCATGTGATTGCATTTACAAATAACGGGTTATATTCGGCCCGCATATACCGGACAATAACCGATATACCGAGATGTATACAAAATAACCGGCGCTAGATAGAGAAGCCATGAAAGGCCCAAGGGGCGTAGCATCGGTGACCATGGCAACCAGACGCGACTTTGTGACCACGGCGGTGTCCGAGACAGGTAACTCGTGGTAGAGGAGCAGTGTCACCCCGGCCACATACTGATAATGGGGCGGAAGTTTATTATTCATCAGTATTTATTCACATGTGTATCTTTCTCTTAGAAAGAAACCTCATCTTAATGATAGAAAACTGTAGCCATTATTAGGATAATCAATTACTAGGATTAGCCATTATTATTATTATTACAGTAGCTGTTATTAGAATTGAGCAGACCCTGCCATCACGTCAAATTTCGCTACAATAGACTTGGTGGCTCCTGGAAGAATTTCGTCCGGACAGGAACTATATGTCCTCCTCCTGCGCTGGAAGGCGAATAGGATTAGTGAAGCGATATTCTTGTACACAAACATGCTGAATATGGGCCACAAACAACGGATCCACGTTTTGGCCCACGAGTCATTAGCTGGTGAGGGTTGTGCCACAAACTCTGGCAGGAATAGAACCTGCTCCATAATATATGGCCTGCATTGTCAACTCATATACAGCGTAGACTCGTGTCCATGTACAAGTCCTCGAATTAACGGGTGACATACAACGTCCATGTGCACGCAGGCCAACACTGCTGCCAGATGGCTCAATAAACAAAAACTGATGCCTTCAGCTATTACCAGTTACTACCATTCCTGAAATCTAGACCCATCCAGTGTCTGACACCACTTTCCACAACTTTCTGGGCCATCTTTCTTAAAACAAAGAATCTACGTGTTTAATGAGGACCTGGAAAAGCTTCTTTTAAAGGAAATCTACAATTAAAATCAAGCATGATAAACCAGGACACTGTGGTAATCTTATAAGGCCTTAAGCTATAAAATGGCTACATCCTTAAAGAGGTTAAGTAAAGGTCCTTGAGATACCATTTTGTATATAGTTTATAGGGTTTATAGTTTATTTGTAGGTACTGGGCACCAATTTGTATTGGTTTTAATTGCCTTTGATAGACTGTTTGGAAAATGGGTACATCAGTTTTTGGAGATTGAGGGGAAACATGGTATCCTGTTGCATAGGATGAAGTGTATTGTTAGTGAGCACTGGAGGTATTGATGAGAAGTACAACCATATTTAGTGAGCTAGCTCATTAGGTACAGTTCACTAAAAATAGCTCTTCTAGCTATATTAAATATATTGTAACATAAGCATTATTATTGCGTTAATTTTGCGTTTTGTAAATGTTAACAGAAATGTAATTAGGCAAATATCAGCTTTTGTATTGCGTAAAAAAAAAAAAGCAATGAAAATACCAAGTGTGAACACAGACTTCAGGTGCCCCCTATATATTGATGTACTCTGAGTGTGACTGAACATTGCAGTAGAAATCTGAACAGGTTCTTGGCATGACAGTGTGAGGGCAGGCAGGGTTAAGTATTGTTGTTATTGTCTTCCTATATAGGTGTCATAAAAATACAGAAAAGCCCTAGAAGAGATGGCATCATTGCCTGTGATGGATGTCCTGCGGGTGTGCACAGTGCTGGAGGACAGCTTGGATCAGCTTTCTGTCCTAGGATATATCATGCCAGTTTCCTACCAAGGGAGAAACAATGTAAGTAGGTACCTGAATATTAAAAGGGGAAAAAAGTATATCCTTGAAATATCATTGTATTAAGATTCTCAACATCAATTACAAGAGCTCCCCAATAGCCAGAACTAAGTGCACACTATATGTCCCTTGAAGGGGGTTGAGCATGAAAGAACATTCTCAAATTTCAGTCCCCTAGTGATGTTTACACAATAAACATGTTTAACCCCCTTACTTTACAATTTTACTCAGTTCCATTGCTGTTTTAGCTCCTATAACTCAGTGTAAGATTCAAGAGTGTGGATGGGGACTCTCTAAGCAGACTTCATGGTCCCTCTGTGAGATGATGTGTTCTGACAATGTGCTTAGATTATCAGGGTACATGTTTATATAAACTTTAATTTAGCATCTGGACATACTATTAGAATTTGATACATAGAAAAAGAGAGAAGACAGATCAGATATAAACAAAAAAATATAGCAATAACAGCTATGTGCTGCACACCTCTCTCATGGACTTTCCACCCCACAATACTTTCCCTAACCCATTCCTTTACATTCCACCTAACTAGCCTCGATTTTTTAAATGCTTTGTACTATTGTTTGTGTTGTAGTTGGTTTGATTCCTATATTGTTCTTGGAACCTTGTTGTAGCTGCCTCTCTCCACAGTCCAAAAACATTTCACCTGGGCCGATAGGTACGTATGCTATTAAACGGAACTCCTCATTCAAAATATGACTGAAGACACCCACACTAGTCAACTTGCTTGATTTGTACGATTTGCCTTAGTAAAACATCTTTCAAGAACAAGAGAAATCGTAAAAGGAACACTTTAGTATAGAGGCTATAGAACCATTTTTTGATAGTAGAACCACTAATAGCCATTCTGTGCGCAATGAGTTACCTTATTGAGGCACATAATAGAGCTGAAAGCTCATCCGGAATAACACTCTGTGCACTAATTCTGAGCCCACCCTACATGTTTATACTTTCGATCCACCTGATCAACAGCAGATTCTTCAATTCATCGCACCCCCTCCCTTTGAGATCCTCCTTCTTGGGACTAATCTTTCTTCATGATCCCGCACCAATGCTAATGCAGAAGTCTGTCTGGTTGCAAGGCCCTGAACTATACACCAGGCAGTCCTTCCATAAGGTCACTCTGAAAAGTTAGGGGCTCTGACATTAGCCTACTGCGATTCGCTCCGCTCGACATATATACATTTTGTAATCTGTCAAAAGTGATGCAAATCCGCTCAAACTGTACTCAGCCACACGGCTTCTCGAGTCCAATGGCCATTGGCAGGCAGGTTAGCGATACTGGCACGCAACCTGCCACTGTGTTCCATTGGCTCCTGGTCCCCTTACCCCACTACAAGCGATGCTTTTTGGCTTGGCCCCTCCTGGTGGTTACAGTGTTTGCTATGAAATAGAAACCACAGTTTAGGTACATCCTTGTCATTTTTCTACACATAGAGTGCTGACATCCTTAGCAGACAGTGGTCATTAGCCAGATGGTAGTTAAGATCATCCTCTGCATTACTCTGGCCTTCAAGTTTAAACCATGCTGTTAACCAAATCAGACGATTTGACATAGCAAAATTGTGGCATTGGCCTTACTGCCGATTATTTCACAACCAGACTGTGTAATTTGGTCTTCCCAATTTACCTGGACTTTTTAAACTAGCGAGAATTATTATGAGATTTGTGTAATGTATCGTCTCTCATCTTCCCGTGCTTGAATCAATTTCAGTGTACCAAAAACCCTCAAAACACTTGATTCTAAAAATTTCCTCACTCAGTGAAGGGTGCTATGTGAGCAGAGGAGAGGTTCTACTCATGGACCCCCCCTTGAACTGAGGCCTGAAAGTGTTTTATCACTAGAGCCAGGGTTCGGCAACGTGCAGCAGCCCGCTGAGTACTTTTGAATGCGAACCGTGTGTTAGCACTAACCCACGATTGTGGTCACTTCCCTGCAATCAGTATAGAGAGTCGGTCCACGTTGAGTACGGGATAACTTACAAGCCCTATCTACACTGTATGGCCACTGTATGTACTCTGCATCCAAACTACTGTTCCGAGAGCGGCAGAGTAGGATTACCATACACTTTCCTGTTCGCCACATGGCAACCACAGCACAGTACATATTATTCAACCCCTCACATCTTTCCACCTGTGTCAGTGCCCCATAGGAATTAATTATAATTAATGAATTAGAAGTGTGCTCTAGTTAAGAATGAGGCAGGCCCCCCTAAGTATACTGCTGATCGATCATATCCTCTAAGAAATCACAAACCAGGCACCTATGTTATACCAGTAAAACTAGTAAATAACCGGAGAGCCAACGCAGTAGTCTAATACTGCCATTGCTTGCGCACCTCGTCGTGAACATCTAATTACAGACGGCACCAATCCCAAGCTCAATTTTCACAGAACAAGTTAGAAACACTATAGGGACTCGTGATCCTATAAAAAGGCACTAGGAGCCATTACGAAGGTCCCATGCGCCACACTAGTGACTTGTCTGCGCTGGCAAACGCAAACAAGGTCGCCCCCCGGTGGGTCGCAACTTTCTCGTTTGCGAGCGCAGACAAAGCGCTACGTGGGCGCTCGGTCCTAAAGGGTCCGGCGTTTCTATGTTTACTCGCGCCGAAGTGTCTGCTAGAGTTAATCCGATAACGCTAGCAGTGTCACAATGCTACATCTGTTGCTAACTCCTAGTGCCTTTTTATGGATGACAGGTCTCTTTAAGAGGAGATAAACAAAGCAACACCATAAGGTAGCATAAAGAAACCATACAAACAACACTTTGCCTTCAACAACAGTAATGTTGCCAAGAAAGTGTGTTAACATGTTTGAACATTTACTGGTATTAACTCAATATTAATTCGTGCTACATCCCAAGTCTAGACCAGTAAACTGATAGGGATGAAAATTAGATGCAAATCCTCTTGCCCCAGAAGAACACAGGGATAGATTCTAAAGAAAATATGGACCGGACTTTCCAGTTAAGGATCTATCATAATGGAGGTCTTACGCTTGGTCTGATTACCTTGAGGACTGTGCTACATTTTTTTGCTTTGTACATAGGCACATCTCTTGCCCAAGTATAAATCTGTCTCAGACGAGCATAGACCCCTTCATCTTCAGTAGGGCTGTGTGTTCCCTCTGGTTGCAGGAGCCTCTCTTGTAGCCAGCAAAGGTTGCTTTGCACCACAACTAAGGATGAAACACATTATCCACTGGTTCAAGACAAGCAGCAATGCAAGATATCACAAGAAAGCAAGCACTTACCTGCCGCTAGACACTTTTGGATAGTTAGTATCCAGATGCCGGCTGGACTGCAATAGAAAGCAAACAGTGGGGTCAGACAGATTTACTCATTACTAAGCCATCGTGTACATATTCAAGGGACAGTACCAAGCACTAATGGTTTTCAACCAAAGCCAAAGTGAATTTAAAAGTAATGAACACAGAACTTCAGCTTGCGTTCATACAGCATTGCAAAACACCCAGGGACAATGCTGGCTCCAATTGCATTTCCAGTGAAACCCCAGTGACAATCTGCACACCCTCATTTATATGCCCCATACCAGGACTACCACATACCTCCCGTCCTGCTGCTCACCTAGTGGCTTCTTGTTTCCACCCCTTATAAATATGGTACAGATTGTCACACGTGGCAGCTTTAGAAGTCTTACTATATGTATTACCATACATTTAGCAGGATTGAAAGCATTTTTCTCTTCATTGCTAAGAGTGGAATGCGCTGTGTCCCAACCTCCCAACCATAACACAGGCTATCCTTCTTCCAGCAATGAAACACGTGTCTTATCAAATAATACGCATGAAAAATATATTTTCATATGTGGGTTAAAATGCACCACACGTTATGAACCCCCTTACAGAAGCCACTAGCAAACTTTACCGTGTAACCAGCTCCATCTAATCACTGGAGCGTAACAACCAGATACTGGGCATCACTACGAATCAGCATGAACAGCAGTGATGTGCCAGTGGCACTTCTACAGGTTATAACACACTCCACAAGCACTTTTAGGCCACATTGTAAAATGACAGGCAGGGGGCTCACGTAACTACAGGCCGGGTCCAACTATAACTTTGCCCAGCCATTGTTAAGAAGACTAGAGCACACTCCTGTGCACCAGTATAGCCGCACGGTCATCGCAGTGGCACTGCAGCAGCCAGTGTGACACGAGCGCCGACCCTGAACGCAAGGACCGATAGCACACGCGGCCACAGCACTCAGCCCTTGCCGGAGCGCGGCCTCTACTCACCCTTGCATATCACAGCCTTCGCTCCGCACACCCGGAGCGCTGCCATCTCTCAGCCCAGACAGCCGGGCCCGCCGCACCCTCCTGTACCACTATCCACGGATTACACGGCCATCCCACCACAAAAAAACCCGACTTGTAGCAGACATACAGATCCCCCCCTCACCGCTCTCCGGAATCTCAGATGGTGAGGAGGAAGGGAAACGCGCGACAGCACGCCGGGGAAATTAGAAGCGTCCGTGTCGTGAGGTGCTCGTGGATTGACTGAACGGTATATCGAAAACCACGGGGACTCTGTAAGTGATTGCATTACAAATAACGGTTATTTTCGGTACGGTCCCGCATATACGGACATAACCGATTATACCGAGATGTATAACAAAAAACTAGGGCGCTAGATAGAGAAGCCATGGAAGGCCCAAGGGGCGTAGCATCGGTGACCATGGCAAACACAGCCGCGACTTTGTGACACGGCGGTGTCCGAGACAGGTACCATTCGTGGTAGAGGAGCATGTCACCCCTCACCGGCCACATACTGATAATGGGGCGGAAGTTTATTATTCTCAGTATTTATTACATGTATCTTTCTCTTAGAAGAAACCTCATCTTAGATAGTAAAACTGTAGCCATTATTAGGATACATCATCTAGGATTCAGCCATTATTATTATTATTACGTAGCTTTATATTAGATTGAGCAACCCTGCCATCACGCATCAAATTTCGCTACAATAGACTTGGTGGCTCCTGGAAGAATTTCGTCCGGACAGGACTATATGTCCTCCTCCTGCGACTGGAAGGCGAATGGATTAGTGAAGCGATATTCTTGTACACAAACATGCTGAATATGGCCACAAACACAGAGTCCACGTTTGGCCCACGATCATTAGCTGTGTGAGGGTTGTGCCACAAACCTGGCAGGAATAGAACCTCGCTCCATAATATATGGCCCTGCATGTGTCCAACTCATATACAGCGTAGACTCGTGTCCATGTACAGTCCTCGATTTACGGTGACATACAACGTCCATCGGTGCACGCAGGCCACACTTCTGCCGATGGCTCAATAAACAAAATACTGATGCCTTCCAGCTATTAACAGTTACGATACCATTCCTGAAATCTAACCCATCGCAGTGTCTGCACCACCGTGCTTTCCACAACTTTCTGGCCTCTTTCTGTAAAACAAAGAATCGTACGTGTTTAATGGGGACACTGGAAAGTCTAACTTCTATTAAGGAAATCTCAATCTAAAATCCAAGGCTATGATATAATCCAGCAGTCGATCACTGTGGTAATCGATATAAGGCTTAAGCTATAAAATGGCTACTCTTAAAGAGGTTAATATAAGGTCCTTGAGATACCATTTGTGATATAGTTTATAGGGTTTATAGTTATTGTAGGTACTGGCCCAATGTGTATTGGTTTTAATTGCCTTTGAATGAGCCTGTTTGGAAAATGGGTACATCAGTTTTTTGAGATTGAGGGGAAACATGGTATCCATGTTGCTATATAGGATGAAGTGTATTGTTATAGCAGTCACGGGAGGTATTGATGAGAATGTACAACCATATTTAGTGAGCTAGTCATAGGGTACAGTTCAACTAAAAATATGCTCTCTAGCTATATTAAATATATTGTAACATAACATTATTATGCGTTAATTTTGCGTTTTGTAAATGTTACAGAAATTTAATTAGGCAAATATCAGCTTTTGTATTGCGTAAAAAAAAAAAGCAATGAAAATACCATGTGAACACGACTGTCAGTGCCCCTTATAATCATGATCCTGTGTGACTGAACTTGCAAAATCTGAACAGGTTTTGCATGACTGTGAGGGCAGCAGTAATATTGTTTGTTATTGTTCTTCCTATATAGGTGTCATAAAAATACAGAAAAGCCTATAGAAGAGATGCATCATTGCCTGTGATGGATTCCTGCGGGTGTGCACAGTGCTGGAGGAAGCTTGGTCAGCTTTCTGTCCTAGGATATATCATGCCATTTCTCTACCAAGGGAGAAACAATGTAAGTAGGTACCTGAATTAAAAGGGAAAAAAGTATATCCTTGAAATACATTGTATTAAGATTCTCAACATCAATTACAAGAGCTCCCCAAAGCTCAGAACTAAGTGCACCTTTATGTCCCTTGAAGGGGGTTGCAGCATGAACAGAACATTCTCAAATTTCAGTCCCCTAGTGATGTTTACACAATAAACATTTTAACCCCCTTACTTTACATTTTACTCAGTTCCATTGCTGTTTAGCTCCTATAACTACAGTGTAGATTCAGAGTGTGGGATGGGGACCTCTAAGCAGCACTTCATGTCCCTCTGTGAGATGATGTGTTCCTGACAATGTGCTTAGATTATCAGGGTACATGTTTATATAAATTTTTATTTAGCATCTGGACATTCTATTAGGATTTGATACATAGAAAAAGAGAGAAGACAGATCAGAGATAAGATTCATGAGATGCATATTACACATGACATTCTCAGTTCTGCTACATGCCTCCCTCCCCTGGATAAAGACCTTATCTGTTTGTAGCTTTAATCTTCATAAAAAAATATGACCTGAAATTAATTCAGGTCAGCCCAATCGCAAATGCGTTTCCAAAACATGCAATCAGTAACAATCAACAAGCGATTTGTGAGGCTTTGTTTTTTGTTTATTACCATATGTTCTCGAGAATAAGCCAAGGCACCTAATTTTACCACCAAAAACTGGGAAACCTATTGACTCGAGTATAAACAAAGAGTGAGAAATGCATTGGTCACAGCCTCCCAGTATGTGGCCAGCCCCCGTTAGTATAATGCCAATATACGACATGACATGTGCTCAATCACTATGTGCATTGAGCTTGTATAAGACTATAACTCTGTGGAGATAAAATCCTTCCATTGACAACTAGTAAGTCCATACTCTAGTGGATAGAGACTCTCTAAGACAGGTAGAGATTGGAGGTTGTGAGTTCAAATCCTGACTGGGCAAAATAAATATTTAATTGCATAACATGAAATAATTTAGAGACCATGTGTCAGGGGAAGCCGTGGGAGATGTAGAAACACCATATTTAGACAGTTAATGATATTTCCCTGATGGCATGATCCCTTTCCTGCCTCTGATCTGACACAAAGGGTTCCCCTGCCGACAACTACTAGGAGTCTGTACAACAGCTGAAGCTTTTTAGTACCAAAAATGATTCTGAGCTTGAAAGTATTGAAAAAGTACGGAAGTTTCGATACATTGTACAACCCTAAAGGTTCCGACAAAACGATACAGAAGAAAATACTAGTGGATGTAAATGTTTCCATTTTTGTACAAACTTGTGTCAAATGCAGAATTTGTACAAAAGAGATCATGACCAAGTTGCATCCCTCCCTTCTGGTTGGTTGCTTCTAACCAGTTATACAAGGTAGGTACCGAAAACCACTGTTCATCCACAGAAGTAGTAGAACGACATCAGTCATAGCAATATCATTTATTTGTTGTCTTAGATTGTCGGAAGTGAAATTGCTAAAATTTTGAAGACTCAGAGACAAATGGAAGGAAACTTTGAAGAACTAATGGCAACACGTGCAGATGTCCAGTTAACACCACCACCGCTCTTAAGCAAGTTGCAGGATCTAAAGGAGCAGGTGCATGAAACTAGTGAAAAGCTGAAAACAAGCAATGTGAAATTCACAAAGGCTGCAAGACAAAACCCTTTAACATCTGACAACCTAAGGAAGGTCCAGGCAGATAGGTAAAAACCAGATCCCTACTGCTCCAGGTTATAGCATTGGTATTTCAATATGGTGAGCTCCGTTATGAATGCTAGTTAATGGATGTGGATATGTTGTTCCATAATCATTTCTTATTTCTCCTGTAGACAGTTTGCTGCGGACATCATTGCAGATCTGTTAATGGAGCTTGGAAAGTCTGGATCATTTCAGAGTCTTCAGGATGCTGTGGCAATTGAGAAGGAGAAAAAAGCAAACCTCTACAGTACCATAACAAGGTGATAGTGGATAATACAGATTGGTTGGCAAACCACAGTTCTAATGTACTAACCTCACAACTTTATGTGCTTAAAGTACAGTAGCGGTCTGGCAATTCAGAAGCTCAGTGCATCATAAATCAATATAAGTACACACAATCCCTGATCACAGACTGTGCAGAGTCCTGTGCTGCAGGAACACGATTTGTGGCATCAAATTGATATATACAATGCAAGGAGTCTTTGATTCTCTGCTAAAGACCAGCGTAAACACTGTAATCAATTACATTGGTGTAAACAAAAAAATTAGGATACCTACTGACTTGTCACATAAGACCTAGCCCTGCTAATTCCGCTAAATATAGCCCACTAACCCAACAGCCCCCAGTGACCACTGCCCACTAACCCTAATGTACATTAGCATAATTTTAAAAGTTGATTTTAGAAGGAAAGATGCCCCGGATCACAAATATAAGATTACCACAGTCAGGCCTGGATCTATAAGTGTCCCTGGTTGATTATGCCCAATTTTGATGCTAGATTTCTTTTAACCAGCCCCACATTGAGCACTGAGAAATCATACAAAGCCAAAAGCGATTACGGTGGACATCTCAAAGGAATCCAATAACATCGTCCTTTACCCATATAATATACCTATATATTTATCCTTATTATTTCAGAGAACAGGAGGGCAGAAAGAAGATTAAATTGCTACAAAAGCAGTTACAAGACGTGCAACAAGAAAAGAAAGTGGAGTTGCAGGTGATACATTTTTATATGAAGGATATCTTATATTATGGTTCATTCGTCAAAGGATTCAAAAGGAGTAGAAAACGCGTCAGATTAATTAGACATATGTTCCCAGAAATGACAACAACAGTCAATATAACAAGCAAATATAATATACTTTAAAAAAAATAAATAAATATATCTTATGTACAGAGGGTCAGACAGACGTCATATGACAACTCACAATGGATGTTTAGGCATATGTCGTGTCTCCTTGTATAGCAGACAATAAAACCAGGCCCAAATAAAACTTGTATGTTACATATATCTCTTCTGTTCTATTTCTCAGAGCCGCATTGAATTGATTGCCCATCTAAAGGATCAATTGCAGGAGATGAAAGCTAAAACCAGCATGGAAGGCAAATACATAAAGAAGGACACCGAACTTCAAGTGTCCCAGACACAGAAAAAGTGCAACATAGCGGAGTCTGACCTACAGATGGAGCTCCAGGTGTACATTGAAGAATGAGGCTTACTGAAACGCATGACACGTAACCCAATCATATTAGAGCAGGGTTTATAGGGTACTCTGTAAGATATAATAGCCCAGAAAATGCCTGTGGATTACAAATACTAAAAAGACAGTCACCCAAATGAAGCCAGAGCCAAGTAAATGGGCAATAAAAAGTTCTGTTTCAATCTTGCTTATGGCTTATACAGGAATTGTTATCACAGCTGGATGACATACTATCTGGGTACAATAATTGAAGCTTTTTTTCCCTTACCCAAGGCTGTTACCCAGTGTCAGGAAACTGCAGTCAACAAATCTTGCATCATTGTACATCACATTTTAGGGATAAGAGGTTGATGCACACTGCATAACACCATATAAAATTCACATATCTTGCCATCTCATCACCAGAACCGCTTGCATTGTAGATTTGCTCCTCCGTTATGGCAGTATTATAGCAGGATGAAACCGTGCAGGAATCCTCTCTTTGTGGGAATTTCTCTTCACAAAGAAAATTTGGTAAATCTGCAACAAATGGAATGTTTTCCACTGCAGAAAACCTGCATTTCAATCCAGATAGAGCATACCCTCAGGATCCCTGTACATGAACGTGTGTACAGGCAGTCCCCAGCTTACGTACGTACAAGTCGGAACTGGTATATTTAGTAGGTATAATTCTAGCCAAAAATTTTTTTGTCCATGTGACAATTGGATTTTCACAATTTTGTGCTGTCCTGGGGAGAAGAGTTATCAATACTTTGTCATTTTAGACACCTTACAGCTGACAATTGCAGCCTAGGACTAAAGTAAAGCATCCAGAAAGCTTCACCAGAGGTCACAGTGGGCAGAGAGATCCGTCTGTAACTAGGGGTTGTATGAAGTCCTGTCCTGTTCCATCAGAATGCGAGCTCTGCTTACCAGCTGATGACAGGAGGGTAGACTACTCAAGCCGCAACATGGACAGGAATAGGATCTGCCGCAAAATTTGAAACAATTGCTAGCACATGTCAAAAACAGCATTTGTATGCATGAGCCCTTATGCTGGCGGCACACGTGGCATTTGGAACCCGTTTTGGGGCCGTTAAAAAAAAAACCCATGTGTTTTTTGACAGGTTTTACCAATAATCTTAATTAAAACTGGTCAAAAAACGCATGCGGTTTTTAACAGACTGCTTAAACGGCCCAAAAAATGGGCTCCAAACGCCACGTGTGCTGTCGGCAGACAAAGCCGCGCCCCGTTCGCATCAGCGTTTCTATGGAAACGCCTGCAATCGGGAACGAGGCGCTGGTGGTTTGCGTTAATTTAATGCAAAACACCGGTGGCTTGTTCCCGATCGCAGGCGTTTCCATAGAAACGCTGATGCTATCGGGCCGCGGCGTGCTCCGGTAGGCGCGGCTTTGTCTGCCTTTGCGTTTTCAAACACAGGCAAAGCGATGCGTGTGGCACCGGCCTTAGGCTGCTAACAAATGGGAAAACAAGAAGCAGGAATTTATGCTTTTCTTTTATGGCAATACAAATCCAATAACCAGTTTCTGAACTGTGACAAATCTAACCTCATCCAAACTGTCTTTTTTCACAGAAAATGAAAGAAAAGATGGATGAAGAGATAAGAGTCCATGTCGAGATAGAAAATTTCCTAAGGCAGCACCAACAGGTGAGTAAACCATTACTTACATTGGTGATATTACTCAAACATAAGAGTTTTGTGTAAAGATTCTACGGGTTTGTCAACTATTGCTTTATTAACAACATAGCACATGGAAAATAAATCAAAGAATTGGACAATTTAGTGTTCAAACCCTACAGGACACCACCAATTCGTTCACAGAGCAATCTTTCCTTTTTATTTTTAACATCAATAAAAAGCCCTAAGTTATTATCCTGTTAGTATTATGGGCTTGTTTTTGAGACTAATTGGTTGAATTTTAATAACTCTGGTGCAGTCAAAAATGAAACGGTAATTTGGCCATTTCAACTCAAATTTTACATTTTTTCACCATCCACCACCGTAAGATAAAAATTACAAGTTGCATTTATTCTGCGAGTAAGTACGATTCAGACAATACCCAATAAAGGCAGTATCGGGGTTACTTACAGGATAGTTTCTTTAGGTTTGTTCTCAAGTTGAATTTGTATATATTTGTAACTGTATATTTAATAATTGTAACTCCAGACAAAAATTTTTTTTGTCCCTGTGACAATTGGATTTTCAAAATTTTATGCTGTCATGGGAACAAGGATTATCAACAAAGCTTCATTACAGACACCTTACAGCTGATCATTGCAGCCTGGGACTAAAGTAAAGCATCAGAGGTCACAGTGGGCTGAGAGGTCTGTCTGTAACTAGGGGTCGTCTGTAAGTCCAGTGTCCTGACTTGCAGGGACTGCCTGTATACGTCTTCTGCAGCTCTATGGTTTGACAAAGGCCACTAGAATATTGGAGTTCTTTCTGAGGGTGCATTCACATGTGGTGTTAACGCATGCGTTTTCAAATGCATCACAACAGCAGTGAAGAGGAGATCTGCCTAATTACACTGCTGTCAACATTGCGTTTACTTATCTGTGTTTTCAAAGTGCAATGTTTACAGCAATGTAATCAGGTAAATCTACTGTTGTGATGCATTTGAAAACGCATGGTTAACACCACGTGTGAATGCACCATCAGAGGGAGCCCTCAGATGTAAAATCTCCACACATGGACAGGTCAAGTGATTTTCCGCGGTTACGTTGGTTCCTGATCTTCAGGGCTGACTCAGAGAGGATTTTCTTAAGCAGTGCAGGAACCAACAATGTCCAGCAGCTACTACATCAGGAATCCCTAGAACAACATAGTATCTAAAAATAACATGGCACTGGTATTGAAAGCTTTCCAGTACTGAAAAAGTAAAAGTATTGAAGTTTTAATGCCTTGTGCAACTCTAATGTGTATAGGTTCCAATCCATAATATGAGGATAACATGTTGGTTATTATGCTTTGCCATCATCAGGAGCTGGAAGAAAAGTTGGAATACTGGATGGAGAAGTATGACAAAGACACAGAAGAAAAACAGGCCGAACTGAACACACTGAAGACTTCTAGAACAAATGACCTTTCACTACTCACTGATTTAGCCAAGCAGGTAAGGTTAACACAAAAATGTATCTCTTAGGGGAGTTTCACGTAGGTGTGGTCTGTCTATGAATCACAGACCAACCCAACTGCTAAGGATGGGACTTCTTGAGTCATATTTAAGAAGGATGCAAGGAGTCCCATTCACCGTAAAACAGCAGTGCCATAATAAAACCATGATTACATTGAGAGCAATGTTGTTTAGTGGGGAAACTGGCTGCTTGCATTATACACTCACTGGCCACTTTATTAGGTACACCTGTCCAACTGCTCGTTAACACTTAATTTCTAATCAGCCAATCACATGGCGGCAACTCAGTGCATTTAGGCATGTAGACATGGTCAAGACAATCTCCTGCAGTTCAAACCGAGCATCAGTATGGGGAAGAAAGGTGATTTGAGTGCCTTTGAACGTGGCATGGTTATTGGTGCCAGAAGGGCTGGTCTGAGTATTTCAGAAACTGCTCATCTACTGGGATTTTCACGCACAACCATCTCTAGGGTTTACAGAGATGGCGGATTAAGCTGCCGCTGAAAATCACCTCCTATTTTATCCAATTGTACTTGAAGAAGGGCTGATTAGCCCGAAACGAGTCTACTATGGAATAAAGCATTTTAACCTTCTTGAAGACCTTTGTCCGAATAGCGCCGTTCCAGCCCTCTTTTGGTTTTCTAAACCACCCCTTCTGTCTATTGGATCACTGGTTTAACTTAGGTTAAACACCAGCACGCTGAAGGGCAGCTTACGGATACTTTAAAAGCGCATTAACTTTATAATAAGGTGAGCACACCTCTAGGGGGGTTCACTACCCTATTTTCTGCGTGGTTCCATTGGATACCATACGTACCTCTTTCCCCTTGTCCTCACAGTATCACACGAGGCGCCGTCCTCTTGTTTGCCTTTGTTACAACCAAGGTAGGCAGAAGAGCATCTCTGAACGCACAGTACGTCGAACTTTGAGGCAGATGGGCTACAGCAGCAGAAGACCACACCGGGTGCCTCTCCTTTCAGCTAAGAACAGGAAACTGAGGCTACAATTTGCACAAGCTCATCGAAATTGGACAGTAGAAGATTGGAAAAACGTTGCCTGGTCTGAGGAGTCTTGATTTCTGCTGCGACATTCGGATGGTAGGGTCAGAATTTGGCATCAACAACATGAAAGCATGGATCCATCCTGCCTTGTATCAACGGTTCAGGCTGGTGGTGGTGTCATGGTGTGGGGAATATTTTCTTGGCACTCTTTGGGCCCCTTGGTACCAATTGAGCATCGTTGCAACGCCACAGCCTACCTGAGTATTGTTGCTGACCATGTCCATCCCTTTATGACCACAATGTACCCAACATCTGATGGCTCATTTTAGCAGGATAATGCGCCATGTCAAAGCTGGAATCATCTCAGACTGGTTTCTTGAACATGACAATGAGTTCACTGTACTCAAATGGCCTCCACAGTCACCAGATCTCAATCCAATAGAGCATCTTTGGGATGTGGTGGAACGGGAGATTCGCATCATGGATGTGCAGCCGACAAATCTGCGGCAACTGTGTGATGCCATCATGTCACTATGGAGCAAAATCTCTGAGGAGCTTCCAGCACCTTGTTGTATCTATGCCACGAAGAATTGAGGCAGTTCTGAAGGCAAAAGGGGGTCCAACCCGTTACTAGCATGGTGTACCTAATAAAGTGGCCGGTGAGTGTATATCCCTACGATGCACATCCTGTCCTCAGCACTGTGGAGTCCTGTCTGTGATACATGACACTGCACTCTTTGTGACCGAACATGCCAGTGTGAAATGACCCTAATGTGGTAGATTTTATGTGGTAGTCCAGTACTATATTTGGGTAGTCCAGTACTATATTTGGGTAGTCCTGTGGATATGTCAAATACTCAAGATAGGAAATCCTCTTTAACCCATTCCCTAGGCCTTTCTGAAAGAAGCCCCAATTCGACATGAGTTTGGATGATCCCAATGAATTTAGACATGGGGAGGTCATTCAGTTTTTGTGATGTTATTTCAGTGCGTTTGGGGACTTGATTAATCTGATGTATGTGATTGTATAAACATGTGTATTATTATGCAATTAAACACTCATTTATACATTTATAGATACAGTTCTACAATCATATTCACACATACATTCATTACACAGACATATACTGTATATACATACACACACATACGTACATTATATACACACACCATGGGTGACATTTATCAGGGCTTCCATGCCTTATGAGCCAGAGTTCATAGAGTACATCTTTGAAACTGATATTTCTGGGGTTTTCTAACATGCAGTGAGCAGAATACAAAGTGAAGCTATGGGGGGAAAAAAAAACCCCCACAGACATCACTAAGAATAGATGCGCAGCCGTGAATATGTCTCCCTCTATTTTTATGTAGTTTGTTATTCATGAGGTTTTTTTCGTACATGGAATTGTGTAGCCTGCATCATTTTGTTTTTCCTGTAGTATGAAGAGTTTGATACTGTGATTACTGACGATCGCTTAGAGAAAGAAAAGGCCCAGCAACAGAAAAACCAGGAGAAGATGGAACTAACAAGTGTCATTAAGGTAAACAGTTTAGGATACCTACCAGAAGTAACAGAAAACATTTAACCTCTCCCCACAAATGAACACGCTATCTGATGGTGGCCATGTAACTCTTTAGATCCCTCTGCTGCCGCTGACAGGAGAAGGAGGGAAATCCCTGCCCATGGTGCCGGTGGTTGTCATGGCAGTCTGGGGTCTTGGGAAGGTCCCCAAGTTTCCCCCAGGGCTGCCTTTCTAGGCTTACATTTTAGCAAGAAGTTAGAACAAAAACCTCAAAACACCAAAAACTTTTTTTTTTTGTAAATATGAAAAAAATGTCATACACACACGTTTTGCAAAACTGGATTTCTTCATGGTTTGTCTTTCTTTACAGATACAAGCCTGGTGGAGGGGATTAATGGTTCGGAAAAACCTGGGACCTTACGCCAAAACAAAAAGCAAAAAAGGGAAAGAGACAGGCAAAAAGGGAAAGAAAGGAGGTAAAAAGAAGAAATGACTGTACTTAAGCTTATGGTGCTGCTGCAATAAAAGACTTCAGTTTCATTCAGATTATTTTTCCTTACTCATTTATACAACATGCAGTGAGAAAGCACAAAGATTATTGGTTACAGTTTAAAAGCGAAAACTAGTGTCTATTATAAAAGAGGAGAATAAATTGTGTATGTTATTCCTCTATCAGTACAATCCTGGCTTTAGTTGTAAAAACGTATGCTTCTACCCGGGTGATTTACGCATTGTTTCAGTTTGCATGTCCTTCTTGCATTGGTAGTTTTGCAAAGGTTAACATCTGTGCCAGAACTTACAGGAGTAATTGACAAGCTCTGGATGGAAAACTAGAGAAAAATCCTGCAGGACAGTACAGTTAGTGCTGCAGGGTTACTTCTGTATCCACTACATTGGGATTGTACAGCCATCAGAAAAGCTTAGCTGTGTGCACTGCAATTCTGACCAATGGTAACCAAGTACCACGTTGGCGCACCCCAAATTATAATCCAGAAATATTAAGAAACACATGCTTACAAATTATTACAGTAAGGATGTACTGGCCATACCAACCAATTAGGGCTCCAGGATTTGGGCAAAAATAAAAATTTTCTCAAAATGCTTTGCGTTTCATCAGTGACCTCCCCATCTTTTCTCTATGTTGCATCTTTGTCTCTCTAAGCTCAAAGCTCTCCGCTGCCCACCACTCACATCTCTATTACCCCCCCCCCCCCCCATACAATTCTGTTGGCCCTCTCTGATTTATTTATGCTTCCTTCTATCTTTACTAAATGTCTTACCCCATTGTCATCTATGCTCACATCTCATGTTGTTGCCCCCCATACTTACTCTATGCTCCTTATCATTTTTTAGTTACCTGTAGCTCAGTAAAAGAAACAAAGCAGCTTCCAGGAGCTGGAGGGGTGTTCTGGGCATCGGCTCCTCCTGAGGAGTGCATGTAACATTACCCCGTATAGCATAATTTTCTCAGTTTATTACAAGCACATATTTAATTAGTTCATTTTTACCTTTTTCCATGCGGTTTTTTTTGTAAACGGAACTAACCGACTCCAAAATACTGGTCCCATTAATGATAAATCTGGCCTTATCAATACCGTTAGTAAAAAGCAGAAACACATATTACTTGAAAAGGTACATTTTATTCAGTTTACCACATGTATCACACGATAGATCAGATACAGAACAGCAACAGTTGACATCTGCGGTGAAACTACTAGATGTACAGACATATATACTTTTAACAAATTTAGAAATATGGAATGTATTTACAAAAATTAACAATAATGAAAGCTTGTAATGTTTAGTTACAATTCACCGTTCTATATTGTCCATCTGTACATTGTTCATGATCACAATAAAAGGCACCGAGACACTGGTGACTGGTGGTGGAGCTCATCACCATTCAAGTGAAGCGTTATATATATACACATTGTACACTCCCTAAATATCCATTGAAAGTCTGATCTGTGTGCCATGGATAATCTTCTCAAGGTCTGAACCACCCAAAGATCTGTATGTTCCTAAATAAGTGCACATTTGCTGCACAGAATATCTATTTGCTGTCAGTCTGAAACCCCATTTACAGCAGAGCTTGTCCAGGATTAGAATAAAGGCATTTTTTCTGGAGATATTGAGACACATTTATGTCAAGGTGAATAGTACTGCGCTGCAATACTAAGCTCGTGTAGCAGGTGCTGGAAAACAAACTTAATAAAGCAGATCTCATTGTAGAATCCTATGCATCCCCTTTAACAAAAGCACAGTGTTATTACAGACCAGTAAATGTGCTCGTCTTGGCAGCGATCTCTAAAGGTTTTCACATTCCATGCAGACTCAGTCCTACAAACTTCCATTGGCTACTTTAGGCCTAGTTCCCATTTTTTGAGGAAGTTTTTCTGTCCAGAGGGTGAATAAGAATTAAGTCTCCATGTTTCATTCATTTTCTTGGCTACAAAGATGAATAAAATTTAAAGGTTCAAAGTTAAAGGGTTGTATAATATTTCAAGACAAAGAAAAGTTCTTATAAGCCTCCATTGTCTTGTATTATACACAGTTTAGTGCTTCTGTATATCTGACAGCACACTCTTCATCCACAGTAATGACTTCCGTTACAAAAAAAAAAAAAAAAGTTTCTGGATGCCTCTGTATTGAACAGGGTCTATGTTTTTAACATAACGTAGTTTTAAAATCAGAAATAAACCCAAAAGGCCACTCTTTCAGGACACTTGGATCAATGTAATCCTTTGGACGTGTTTATTTTGTGGACACCAGGACCGCCAAAAAGAAGCATGAGGATTGAAACTTGTAATGCATTTGAAAATACTGCATTTAAAAGGGGTTGGCCACTTTTTCTCATGTTTTTTGTAATGTGTGTAAGTGTGGAGGGGCAGGATATTAGGTAATTTACCAATATACCCCTATTAATAGTTCTCAGCTGTCTTGATATGACATTCCTGTACATATAATGGCTGCTGATGGAGGGCCACGTGATCTCTAACTGTCCATGGGCAAAAGCCCTGCCAGGACTTTATGATGGTATTCATGGACATAAGATCAAGGTCCTGGCAGGGTGATTGCTCATGGACACACAAGATCACATGACCCTTGATCTCCATCCATTTTATGGTCAGGAATGTCTGGGTAATGGAGGTAACGGACAGGAGGCTTCACTGTACAATGTATATTGGCAAAATAGCCAATATCCTTGCCCTCCACACTTGCACAAGCTAATTTTGCAGACATTAGCAACCAGGAGACGTAATGATCTCCAGTCATTATGTGACTTGTAGTTAGTTTACAACAGCTCCTATCTATGCCGCCTTGTCTTAGTTTTGCAGTGCACTTATTGTTTAGGGTGGGTACTGTGATGCCTTGCTCTATCTCCTACATAGAGCTTTATTGTATAAGGACATCCCTGCGAGCTACTGTTTTGCAGCTTATAAAATGGATTTCACTGAAATTCCAAAGTGAAAATCAGATTTGGAGGGAGACTGATAGATGGACTTAAATCTGATAAGGTATACTACAAGGTTTCTTGTAGTCACTTGTACAAATGATTTTTTTAAAGTTTGTTAAAAAGTTGTTCACCATTTAAAAAGTTGTACAATTCTTGTACAATTATGCAACAAGTGGCATTTTCTAACACCTTTACCACACTTTTCTGCTGCATTTTGTAGGACAAATAGGGTATTACATTATAATATACACTCCAGTTATGACAGAGTATTACCAAAGCCCATTTTAGGGCTCGGTTACAGGGATTCAGAAGATGTTATTTTGTTGGTTACATTTAATGTGATTGAAGCTGGGCTGTGGTACCAGACTTTCACATTGCATTAGTATAAGGCCAAATGGGTTAAAAAAAACTGAAGAGGTACACTACTTTTCATTATACCTTTTCTCTCTTTATATTCCACTCCTGATGCTAAATACCGACCAAAATGTGGCCAAACCGTCCTTAACGGATTGTGGTAAGAAGAGACATTTGTCACCAATGAGTACCGGTATCTGCAAAGCTACGCCTAAAACCTGGTGCAGCTAAAACTACCTCGGCAGATAGCTATATTCATTCGGTGGCAATAAAACATAAAATTATACATAGACTGGGGCTTCTTAAATCACAGCAGCAGGTAAGGAACTTAATAATTGCATTCAGTCATAGATTCCACAATGAACAGCTTGTAACATTCAAGATTGTGGGTTATTTTTACATTTTTTGAACACTTTACAATGGAAATAAATTTGACAAAATTCTCTGCAATATATTACATCAAGAAGTTTCCAATAGAACCAACTCTTTTAGTTATATCTAAGCAAAATATTTAGCATATTAATATAGTAAAATCAGTGTCTGTATCTGAATGAATTTGCAAGGGCTAAAAATATTTTAGGGCAATAAACCCATCAATGTAATATCCATAGTAAAGAAATAAAGATATTTACAGAAAAAACAAACCGTCTACTATACATTGTAATGCGAACCCTTCATGGTGTATGGATATCAGAATTATGTATTAATAGTTACTTCATGTGTATATACCGTATACTAGTAGGTATCTGCAGTGACATAGAGAATAATAAAAAAACTCCAACACATTAAAAAGGTAATCTGCCATCAGAATCCATAATGATAAACCAGGGACACTTACTCAGACACAGGCACCGTGACTATGGTAATCTTATATTTGTTATCCATGGCCTCCTTCCTTCTAAAAATAAACTGTTAAAATTATGCTTTCACCTCCTCCTGTTCTCAGAACCGTGTAACAGCCTGTGAAGCTACAACACTGACTGGGCTCTGGTAACAACCCCAGAGCCCTTCTGGTTTATTAGCATAATTTAAAAAGTTGATTTTAAAATAGGAGGAGAATATGGATTACACACACATTCGAAAATTACCACAGTCACTCTGCCTGAATCTATGTGTCCATGGTTTATCATGATTTGCTTTAAAGGAAATCAAAATCAAAATCAAACTTCTCACTATGAAAATAACAGTGTAGCCTTCTGGAAGCATGTTATAGAGCAGGATGAGAAGCATTTAATTTTGTTAGAAAGATTCATTGTCAAATATATTTTCTAAATCCACATTTCTGACCTTTCTTTGCTGAGAACATGTAGATTATCCTATCAAAGAGTAAACAAGTCCTCTGTGTATCAGTTTGAATACTGATAGGGGTCAATCCCTGACAGCTCCACCTCCATGACTCCTCAGCCTAGAAAGAGCATAGATGCATAACAGGACAAAGTTAAACTAAATGTTCTGCTCTGTTCCTTCTGCTCTAGAACATGTAGCCTTTAGAGAACACTGAATTTTGAAGGTGGGAATGAGACTTTAAAAACCCAAATAAGGGATAGTTCACATACCAGTTATTTCATCAGTTATTGTGAGTCAACACCAGGGGACAGAAATAAGGCAGTTCTGCCTCACCTGCTTTTGGCTCAATATAGCAACTGATGCAAATAAAGGAGATACATATCCTGACAAACACCATATGCACTTACTGCACAAATTAAACCATGACGACAAATCTGTATAAATTGTTTCATTTACAAGGTATTACAGTATTAAAAGTGGCACAGAGAAATGAATGCTAATAGCCTGCAACTGATCTACTTAAGGCATTGGCCACCTTTAGCTTGTGTAATAAATGGGATAATAACGAATTCTCTCAGACCCAATAGTGGGTGCTGAACCCGCTCATCCATCACTTTGCTCTGGTCCCTGCTAGGTTCCCTGGCTCTTTGCAGTGTCTCTTGAGTTAGAGGCATCAGCAGGTGCCATAGCACAAGGCTACGTATATCACAGCCCGCTGTCATCATTGTGTGCATGTCCACCAGAGAAGCGCACACGACTGACAGAGGAGGATCACATGTTCCTCCAGTGAGGAAGACAGGAAGGACAGCCATGTACAGGCGGTCCCCTACTTAAGGACACCCGACTTACAGACAACCCATAGTTACAGACGGACCCCTCTGCCCCATGTGACCTCTGGTGAAGCTCTCTGGATGCTTTACTATAGTCCCAGACTGCAATGATCAGCTGTAAGAGGTCTGTAATGAAGCTTTATTGATAATTCTTGGTCCAATTACACCAAAAATTTTGAAACTCCAATTGTCACTGGGGCAAAAGAAAAAAAATTGTCTAGAACTTCCATTATAAAATATACAGTTTCGACTTACATACAAATTCAACTTAAGAACAAACCTCCAGACCCTATGTTGTATGTAACCCGGGGACTGCCTGTATTGTTAATATTGGCAAGTTTGATAAATTTGCCAACTATGGACTGGGGGCAGGATGAGTTTTATACGAAGGTGGCCAACCGCTTTAAAAGGAAATCTACCAACAGGACGAAGGATTGTGAACCAAGAAACTGGTGTGTTCCCCCTCTGGCAGGATCTGCTCTTTTAGCTTTCTATGCCCTTGTTTTTAAGAAAAAGAGCCAGTAAAATTAACACCTAAGAAACCTAGAGCCCCTCAGGCTTATTTGCATAATTTAAAAGCCTTTTGTAAAAACAAGAAAGAGCATAAGAAGCTACAAGAGGAGAAGATCCTGCCAGAGGGGGCACACAGCAGTATGTCACAGTGCTTGGTTTACAACCCTGGTGGTAGATGTCCTTTAACTTTCAGCTGGGGACCCACTTAAGGGTGAAGTATAACCATTTGTCCTACTGCAGACAGAACACAGCATAGGGCTTCTAGCTTCAGCCTGTTGTCTACAGGTTGTCCTAGGTCTGCAAAGAGGTGGTTCAAGTGGTACATGGTATTTAGTTATATGAAGCCAATTTTCCCCCCCTGTGTTTAGGGACTCTAAACAATCGATCAATGTTTAGCATGGGTAGAAATAACAATAGTATCCTTCAGCTTCAGATATTGACCTCACTTCTATGACAACATACAGAACTGTTTTATATTAAAAAAGAAACCATTATAACAGTTTAAATTTGTATAAAGGAGGAGGTATAGTGGCTCATGAAGCTTGGAGCAATAATAGCTGATATTTTGTTGTTGTACAACACTCTTAAGTGCTTTCTAAAAGAAGTTGCCTAAAAAAGTATTTTTAAAACATCACTTAATGAATACTGTGCTATAATAATTGTACACGGGGGAGGCTGAATACAATATTTAAACTGCAAATCTCCTTTGAAATCTTCATCATTGCTGTAAACCATTTATGTTAATGTCTACAAAGGAGATTACAATTGCCATGACCAAATATGGTGGAACAGTCTATCCAGGCAATAACCAAGCTTTGTATAGTTGCTTGTGAATTGCCATATGCCCATCTCTAGGATCTAGACATCTTTATTGCATGGATGGTCAATTTAGATATATAACGCAGCCACTTAATCTTTCCAGCTATCAGGGTTACACCAATTTACTACAAAGTGATGATGGTTGTGCAACATGTAATATTTACAACACCACCTATCAGCTAAAACCGTCCTTTCCCTGTAAGTTTGTTCAGAGTGACCAGATACTGGAATTATCAGAGCTTTAAAAAAAAAAAACTTTAAAAAAAATAAAATAAATAAAAGCATAAATTAAAACAAAAGCACAAAAATTATTCCACTAACTTGAAGGTCAATGAATGAAAATTCCAAGCACATTAGGTCAACATGTCCATACAAGGAAAGGTTAAGTCAATTTAGGAGTCAGTTTGTGTCAGATTTTATATTCAGCTTCTTCCAATAAAACCATGAAATATTTTGTGTATGGTGGCATTCTATTATTTACATCAGTCAGTCATCTTCAGTTGTCAGGCCTCCATAGAAGTGCGTAATGGTGCTTTGCCTTGATGGCTTGATATTCTCAGCATTTTAGCGCAGAATATGTGCCTTAGATTGTCATTGCAGACTGTTCAGGGAATTCCTCAGGCACACTGCAGACTTCCTCCCATTGGGATGAACAATAAAAGGACCTCACCATAGGCAGGAACAAGGAAAATTAAAATAAATAACTTGTTCCTTTGCAGGGCTTTGAATTTGCTTTCCCTCTTGAGTCACAAATGTCAGTCATGTATCTAACAATTGAATATTGCACTTTTTATCTTTGTAGCCCTTTCATTGGTTGGGGATGACTTTAGTTTTAAAAAGTGCTCAGAAAATTGATAATGAATGCAGAACATTGAGCGGATACCAAATTAAAACCTTTAGTAAATAAAAGTGGAGGATGTGCGTGTAAAGTCTGTTGCGTGCTGGTCATCTGCCGGCCTCTGTAGTGAAAAGCAGGATGCAGATGTGGCACACAGAAAGAGGAGCCGGTGGGTAACATGGCATTCACACACTGGTGGGGGAAAGTGGTTTTGGTGGTGCAAGATCCAGCAAGGCCTGCACTGTTCCTGCTACTTCCACTAATCCAGTTTCCTCAAGGATATGCGGAGGCAGACACAAACGACCCTGGACGTGAAAGTAAGGGAGGAGGAGAAAGAAAAAAAAAAAAAAAAAAGGGGGGGGGGGGGAAACAAAACAAAATTATAAAACAAATAGTAGGCTCAAAACAATACTATGGATATCATTTAGCAGGAGTCTATGCTCATGGAATAATCATTACCTCATAATATAAGACATTTCAAACAGCCAAGAGCATATATGTTGTGTATGGAAATATGAGAACCCCAGGAAAAGAAAGCAGAAGATAGAGAAAAGACTTAAATCAGTAGCAAAATTTATTTACAAAGTTCAGCAAAAAAACCAAAGTGCAATTGATAGAATAGCATGTTATAACATCCGTGCTCTGCATTCCTGCTTATTTCTAACAGTCTCTGATGCTACGCATGAGCCCTATAAAGAAGGCAGGGGTTACATAGCAATAAAAGCCAGCACTCCTGCCCCGTTACCAAATATTGCAGCGTCAACATTTAACAACCTAGCAGTGTAAGGTCCCTTGCACATGAACGTATGCTGGCCTGAACATACAGTGGGTGCAGGGGAAGGGTGAGGGCTCCTCACCCTTCCCGTCTCCATTGAAAGCAGAGTGGCTGCACTGTAATACAACATATTTAGGACATGTCCAAATTTTGTGGTGCATCCACCCGACTCAGTCATGGGGCTGTGATGCGGCCATAGCAACGACCATCCATTTGCTCTTGTACAAGGGGACTTAGTGTGTAGTGAATTTTTCAAGTGTCTCAATAGACAAACAACCTTAGATTTGCAGCACAACCCTGTCAGAGACAGAGACATCTTTGGTTAAAATGCCGAGTTGCGGCCAAAACGGCTCAATAGTCCCAAAGGAATTTTTCATGGACAATGGAGTTGCTATGCATATTGCCAACATGATCAGAAAATATTGTGTAAGCCCAGCATAAAGCTTCTATACTGATGTTGCAGCATTTGTGGGATTAGAATAATGGACACAAATCTATCAAATTTGTCTCTGTGCAGTATAATACTACTTTGTGGTGGAAACATGAAAATCATATGGGCCAAACTTCTTTACCTACAAGCAAAGTTGATCTAGGTTTACATGCTACAATGTCTTCAATCTGACAAAGCAGATTATGTAAATTGTGTCCTTTTAGAACACTGAATAGCATTACTGTTAAAAATAAATGTTATTATGATGAAAGGTAGCTTTACAGTATTCTAAGTATTAAGGATAGATGCAAAAGAAAATGCAATAGAATATGAATTTAAAAGAAATCCACAGAAAGCTAAAAACTAAATAAAAAATAGACAACTAACTACTAAACTTTCAGGATATCATCTGTTCAAACTAAAAAACCCCTACCTTTTACTTTGCACTCTGTATAATCATAATGACCACAATCGCTACAATTCTATTAGAAGCAGATATTTCTAGACAGGACTGATTTGTAGCATGTAAACCACAGATTTTGCTTGCCTTGCCTTTAGGAATACATTAATTCTAATATATTGTTATTTAGCTGTAAGAATGAATATCTAAATAAAACGATATAGCAACACTGTTCTTTACATCAGTTCTCAGAGGAGGTGGAGCGCAATATAGAAAGCAGCCAGGTAAGAATGCTGTCTGCCAAACCATTTTAGCATAATGTACTTTATGAGTAGTCTCCATTGTTTTTCTGTAAACATTCCAGAGTTTCAGAGGTTAACTCAATAGCTGCCAGTATAAGCATGGCAAGGAACATAACACAGTACTTGAAGGAACCTTCTATATTGCTTCATATAACTTACGATAAGGTTTTATTATATTTGTATATGTTCCCCAGAATCTGTAAAGCACTACAGAATTTGATGGCGCTATATAAAAAGATTACTACCATCAAAATCCAGTATGATAAACCAGGGACACTTACTCAGATCCAGACACTGACTAATAATTCTCTTATTTTTAATCCTTCCGAAATGAACATTTAAAATTTATGCTAATGAGCCCAAGGAGCTACCCTAGCCCCTCTGTGATCTGACTAAATAAGCTGCACTGCGGACCACCCACTGCTTCCTCAGCACTTTTGCAGTGAACACTCCCAGCGCTGAGGTAGCAGGGGGAGGGCGAGGGTGTGGCAGCGGGCCAGGTAAACTTTTATAAACTTTTAAAAGTGAGTGAAACCAGTAACAATTATAAAAGCAGATTGGGAATTAGTATTAAACAGGCGGTGGGCACCTGTCATTGGGTGAAAATGTGAAATCCTTATGACAGGTTTGCTTTTATGAAATTCAACTTTTTCTAGTCTTTTCCCTTACCTATTTAATTTTTTTTTCTCTCTGCTATACAGCAGGCACATAAGAATACATTTTGATTTGGAGAGGTTTATTGGTCACTGGTAAAAAAAAGCGGAAATCTCTTAAAAACAGTAGGGTCAGCAAAACTATTAAAACTTTATTTAAAAGTAAGCAGAGTTCTTACCACATATTCTCATTAAGAGGCTACAGAATACGTCCATTTGACAAAAGGACGGTAGTGGCTTTCAATGCAAATTTCACCTCCGCTTAAAACTATTTTACCAATTCTTTCCCTTTAAGGAGTCTTACTGAAAAGGAAATTGGACAAACTCCCTTGAAGAACGGTTGTAATTTTAAAAATATAAAAAGTTTCTGAAATCCTAAATATGGGGCTTCCACACAGGCAAGACTGAGTATCATGTCTGTCACTTTTGAATTTTCCCTGAGAGGAAAAAAAGAACAGACATCATAATTGTAGAATCTGACCCATCTGAAAGGAGATTTAAAAAAGACCTTTAGACTTAAAGTGAACCTGTCACCAGGAATGTAATTTTAAGCTGGTGACAGGTTCCAATTGCCTATGCGATGCCGGTTTTAAAAATGCCTTTGTCAGCCTTCTGAATCATTTCAGTAGTTTATACAAGTATAATTTACATTACCTGGCTCCCTGCCAGCAGCACATAGTGAGTTTTACTTTAAATAGAGGTATATTGGGAAATTAGCTAAAATCCTGCCACACTCACAAGACAAAGAAATGAAATAATGTGACCATCCCCTTTAATACCTTAAAGTTCATTTCCAGGACCTAATTTTCCAGGGGGAAAAAAATAAATAATGTACGGGCCCTGCACCACCTCCCTGATTTAGCATGACTCCTGAAGCCTTTTCTAAGACAATCCCAATGATTAGGCCCACACAAATCTTTCCAACCCAAACAGCAGTATCAGCTAAGAGGCGACAGGAGGGACACTTTAACATGCATGGAATTTATAAGTTCCACCCAATCAAAAATACTGAAAAGTATATTGGGGAAATTATTAAAGGTGTTTTTACAAAAGTATTATGTACCCCTGCTATTCCAACAACGGTTGCTCTGGTCCTCCCTGCCAATCTCTGTATACTAAAATGCAGCCATGACATTTTATGAAAATGCAGCCCATTTCTGGCATCTGCAGCCTACTTCAGAATGTGACTCATGACAAATATAGACCATAGTGGTCCCAGGGCTACATGTCACCACTGCATCCAAGTAGACACAAACCAGTATAGTGAAACAATGGTGCGGAAATGTTGGGGGCGGGGTGGTAAAAAGGAGACTAATGCTTTCTTTTATTATTTCATCACTTTTTCAAGCTGTAAGATAAAACCTTTTAATTGAGGTTGTTCCATTTCATAAGATGCTCACTGGTGGAGACTATCCGCTGGAATAACCCCCATTCATGACACCAAAAAGAACAGCATTAGTCCTGGGACTGACACTTTCCAGGTGGAGAAGTGGAATACACGTTCAGCTTGCTGTTATATTTACTTAGGAAAATAGGCCCTTCCATCCTGTGCTCTAGGGAGGTCCCAGTAGTTGGATACCCACTAACTAGCATATTAACTTGATTAAGGGATAACATATTTTGATATGCCCTTTAAGGACAAAACCATGCCATTTATTGTGAAGTGACCACTAAGAAAAAGCAAGTGTTACATGCAGGTCATTCAAATGAATAGCTGGCCATGTACTTAATGGATAGGTCAGGTACATCTTTAATTTGGCTCATAGAGGGGGTGCTTTTATTATCCCTGAACTTCACATCTGGTACTTCTTTAATGTCACTGAAGTCCTGAGGTGATGGCAATTTCTCACATCAGTTGGAGCTCAAGTACTTATAAGTTAGCCCTTGTTTGTCTTGTAAAAAAAAGTCAGACAATTGAGACTTTGGTATTGGATATTCCCACCTGTCCTCAGAATGCAGCCAATCTTTTATATGCGACCAAACTTGGAACCTAACAACACTGGCATGAAGGCACATAAAGGGTGCAGAGTGCTCTGAAAAAAAGAGACCTTCTTGTCCAGCCGTTCTTTTTTTTAAGGGGTCAAGCAGTGTTTCCATTATAACATTTAGCAACCGCCTTAAATAACATGTAGCCACAGAGAGTGGCATGAAGCATGTACTATGTACTGGTAAAGCTGGCATCTCACAGGAAGCTCATAGGCATAGAGAATGTAATAATTGCATCCACAGACATTCATGTTTGTTGGCTCTGGATTATTTCACAGTGAAGGGTTAATACTGATGTTGTGCTTCAGAGAGAGTTTTTCAGAAGAATTCAAAGTTGCAGGATCAAGAACACACACAACCCTAGCAACAGTTAGTAAGATGATCCCCCAGCCTCTTCATGTCTGGGTCCAGAAGGTAAGAAACCAGCGATAGAGCATGAAGAGAAGAAGCATAAGGGTGCAGTAGAAAACCCCAAAGCCCAGGAGGTGGGAGGTAAGAGCAGGTGCTTGTGAGCCTTCTCCAAAGGAGAGTAGACTTTCCAGAGTCCCCTTAACGCTGGAGAGGTTTAGCTGGAGAATGTCTGAAGGGAGACAAACTTTGTCCTGTCCAGAGGGGGTGTGCAGCAAGGGAAAAACAGAAAGCAGAGTCAGTCATGCAAACACATCATGCAGTTAGACACTTGCCTGTTGTTGACAAGAGAAATAAGGGGAAAACTGGAAAATCAACATGAAGCTCTGTAGAAAGATCTGTCTTAGGCGGGAGCACACACTGCGATTTTCTGACAATGCTATAAATGGCAATTATCCTGCAGCAGGGATAAACCTTTGAATCTCTAGGGTAAGGTTTCACAGCTAAAAACTGCAGCAGAAATTCACCAGCAGAGAAAAGCATTTTCCTCCACAGGTTTTTTTTTTCACATCATGTTAAAAATAAAATAAGATTGTCAGGATAGCCGGAAGCCTTCTTAAGGATTGCAGGTCAACATTACATTAGTTCTTAAGGTAGAAAACCCGTATTTTATAGCTATACGAGCCATCAAATAATTTTATGTTTATGGCTGTGAGGAAAAGACAATATACACAACATATCACTTGTTTTTATACTTCTATAGCATAGGGCAGCCAAATTATTTTTTTGCACAACAAATGCGCTTTATATTTGTTCTCACATCAGTGACCAAAAAAATGGACCTTATGCCAGGTTATTCTTACCTGGGGAACACCAATTTTTCTGCAGGCTTCCAGAAAGTTTTCAACATTTCTCCTGCATTTTGCCATTTTGAGCTTTGGCTATTAAAGACAGACATAGCTTGTTACTGTTGAAAACCAAAACATTATTCTTGCAGTGTTTAGGGTATAAAAATTGCCCCATACTTACAACAGCAGGCGAGGGAACATGTATGCTCGGAACTGATCTTGGCCGAACATGGTTCGCTAAATGACACAATACCACACCATCTGTAAGAGCTGCTCCCAGGTCACTTGGAAGTGATACTTTTAACCGTGATTCTATATTCTATAAGAAAAATAAAATAAAGGGAAAACCTTAAGATCAAAACAGTTCTACCGGAGGATTTTAAAGACACAAACCTTCTATGTTTTACTGCCAGTAAGCTCTGCAAACATATGACTCTAAGGCTGCATTCACACAAATGTATGAAGGATGTATATCCGGCTGCAGATTTAGGTCTTCCATAGCATCCATGGCGCCGGGGCTCGTTATAGAGTGCTCACAGTTCCGAGCCATGGCCGCAAAAAAGATAGAGAATGCTCTATTTTTGGTTGTAAGAACGGCCGTGCGGCTTTATTTTTTGTGGAGGGTGGAGGGGAGAGCAGCGCTCACCTCTCCACTGCGCCCAACATGAGCCCGCACACGTTCAGGTGAATGCAGCCTAGGGCATACTGTGAGTGTTTCCAGGTTGACGATATAGCTAGTGAGTACACTGACTATTTCAATGTTGTGAATTCCTCATTCATTCTAGAATTTGTACCAAGAATTCAAACACTACTAATTGTGCAGAGAACAAGGATGACGTTATGACTTGGTACCTATGGTAAACAATTTAACTTTACATTATTTTGAACGTCATACCTTTCATTCTAATCTTAAAAAAATGTTTTTACTTTTACTATCTTGACAAAGGATAAATGCCAAGATAAAATGTTTATAGAATCCACAAATGTAGAATCTTCCTGGTAGGTGAGCTGGTATTTTTGATATTACAGACCTTTCTGAGTTGCTCTATGACTTCTAATTCTCCTTGTCTAATTTTGGAGCCGTTTTCTGATCTGGAGGTTTCACTAGATATAGCAATGGGAGGAGGTGGTGTATTACCTGGTGACAATAAAAGAAATGGTAGAAAAGCCTCTCATTACAAAAGACAAATCATGTAGGTTTTTGCTGTATGAACTTGTAATGAACATTGAATAGTAGAGATATGCAGAATTAACTGGATACATATGATGTAATTTAACATAGTAATTTTGTGTGGACAAGCAGATCTAGCAATTTTACAAGAATGGCCAAAAATGTCCATACACAAAGGCTCGAAAAAAAAGGTCTCGCTTACTTCTTTTGATTTCTTCTCGAACAGCGGCCCGGAATAAGAAGCTTTCTGGACGCTGAGGAGAGCTTCTATGTAACGTAACAGATGCTGGAGAGGATAAATGTACTATAGAAAATAGAAACATTTGAAGCATTAGTCTAGTGCTCCAAACTGTGATACTACCCGCTTTATCAAAATACGCAGTGCACATATACTATATACGTTTGTAGAACGTGGTCAGATTTAAGTTTACATGTAATGGTGGGAGGGGGGGTATAATGACAGTGTCAATGGAAACAGGACCCAACTAGACTGAATAAAGACCACTAAGACATACTGACCCTCCTACTCACTTACCTGTGGCTGGATCAACAGACATCATTTAGACCTGGTATGTCAACCCTGCGAGACACATCAGCCCAATAGTTGCCTTTCAAGGGTAGCTTGTACTTGTCAAACTATACAAAAGTAATGTTCTCCTCTCAACCATTCCTAAATACTCATTTTCCCCAATGACTCACACCCAACCAACCTGGGATTTTAAAGACTGCAAGCTAGTTTTAAGTGCGAGGGCAGCGAAACAGGATATCCAGCTATGGTCGTTTGGCCCGACGTCTAAAAGCGGAATCAGCTGAATGAGCTATGGGGCTTTTTTGTAGAAATGTGTGGTCCAGACAAAGCTAAGCATTTTAACTAAAGCCATAGACATGAACATGGAGACACTGTGGTTAGGCATTTCTGGATTTGTGTTAAAGTGATTTGTAAATTCATATTAGAGGGTTTAAACTTGTCATAACCATGCACCTCAACCATTTCAATGACAAACTTACCAGTCTGAGATGTAGGTGATATGGGAGTCAGCGATGACCTCTCATCACTCTATCAAATGGATGAAAAGGAAAACTTAATAAATGACATTCACACAAAAAGATGAAAGAGATTAAAAAAAAAAATTCTAGTAACAGGCATGGGGCAACACAAACTTCTGAACTCTGTAACAAAAGCACTTATTGTTACATGTTAACAGTATATCAGCCATTCTGATATACCAGCCGAAAGGCTTGCAAGACAAGCTTTCAGTCATATGTTTACTGGATCATAGATTAAGCTTACAATAAAGCATGGTAAAAAAACAAAACAGAAGTGAGCTGTGTTATAGGAGAAAAATAATAATGGAAACTCAGAATTTTGAACATGACCACCACAAAATTTTCTACATAGATCACTAATATTTAGCAGCACAAGCATTAGTAAACCTGTATGTCCCTTACTTAAATAGCAGCGCTCTACAAGAAATGGGGGATATTTATTAACAATGTCTAATAGTTACACATAGTAAACATAGGCTAATCTTAAAAAACACTAGATATATAGTGACTGCTATAGGGTAAGTATCTTTAGTCCAAGTTTATACCACCTATTAGGTATCTTGGTTTACACCAAACGTTTTTTTTTTTTTGTAAAGTCAGGACCCTGGTTAAGCCACTATTGTGGCAAAAATGTGTCTAAAAAGATAAATGTTTACAAGGTCATATAAGCACATCACTTCTCCAGTCACATGTGCCGCTCAATGACTTCATTCTTGTGATTGCTGGGGTCCTAGCAGTCAGACTGTGAATAGAGTACAAGTATGATTTGTGGGACAAGTCCTTTAAGATCTCATATCTTGTAAAACTGGATAACAACAGGGGAGATGCATTACAAAAAAATTTTATCAGCAGGAAAGTTGTAAGTGGAATAGGAGACAACAATGGGAGAAGGAATATAAAGACCCCAGTAGCAGCATGCATTATTCACCTGTATATGACTTCCCGGCCTCCTTTTAATGGTATTGGTGTTATTGTCAATCTCAAAGAAAAAGTGAGGCTCAAAGCCATTCTGCCAGCAGCAGCAGCAGAAAGAAGAAAGAAGAGGAGAGATAGAAACAGTGTGGTTCAAGTAAAAGCGTTTTAGATATCCGGAAAATAGTAGAGATAGACAGGCACTTCCCCCACCACAGAAAGGCAGCCAAGTGCATGCAGAGATTTAAAAAAAAAAAAAATATATATATATATTTATTATTAATAATAATAATAACAATAATAATTATTATTATTAATAAAAAAGATCAGAAAGTAAAGCTGCAAACACGTACCCAAGCCTGCACCTTACTATACATTAATGAGTCTACACATACTGTAACATTTATAGGAATATATCATTTATGTTCACCATCACGGATACTAGAAGACATTAGGAACTATACATTAGCACATTCAACATTTCAGCAGTATAAGCACAAAGCAACTTGCTCTTTTTAACTATTAGTAAAATTAACCACAAAAACTATGCACCATTTTCTTTTGTTTAAGACTTTAAATGGAAACATATTCATTTTTTAAACAGTAATCCTAATGACATATTAACCCCCAGGTGATGTGACAGATTTTGACCAGGATTCTGGAAGACATTAATATGTTATTAGCTATCTGCAGATGGGTGTTTAGCAGCTAGCAACGTTTTTTTTTTCCCCCCCCCCCCCCAGGCTACTCTCCATTTACCATGCATTCTGGTAACCATGGGAAACAGTATAGAAAAGGCTTGGAGGAGGGGCTGTATGACCTTTAGTGATGTCACAAGCATGTGATTCATCACATGCTTCAGATTGGCTAGTTACAAACATGCTGTCCTGTTTTGGGTTCAGTGCCCAGAGTTTATGTCACAACCTGGAAGCACCCACCCACATCAGGAATGGCTGAATTTGATTTAATAATAATGTTAAATATACCAGATATATCTCAAGCTGGAAAGTATCCAGCTGCATGATACAGCCATTGTTGGAATTGTTGTCAAAGGGTCTCTCAGCAACATTACAGTTACGCTACAAACAGTCAAGGGTTGATCCAGTAAAACCAAATTGTAAAACATAGAAAACGAGTTCTGACGGAGCTCCCGTCCCTTGCTTCCGTGTGTCTTTTTCTTCCAAATGTCACTCACAAAATAGAGCAGTTCACATCCTCCAGCACAAATTCCTGAATCTCCGATAAGAATATACGCTATCAGACCAACACTCTTGCGTTTTCTTGTGCCTCCTCCGTATGCAAACATATGTTGCGGTAGATCGCTGGAAGAAATTCACCTGCAGATAGCGTAGTACAGTTTACATTCAGGATTTATTTAGGTTAAAAACATACTCACAAAAGAGCGATAAAAATGTGCATATAAAACTCCAATATGGGACGCCAGCTGCACGTTCTCGTCGAGAAACACATTGCAAATGCCTTGGGATGGGGCTCAGCCCAATCGTAAATGCGTTTCCAAAACATGCAATCAGTAACAATCAACAAGTGATTTGTGAGGAAAGCTTTTGTTTATTACCATATGTACTCGAGTATAAGCCAAGGCACCTAATTTTACCACCAAAAACTGGGAAAACCTATTGACTTGAGTATAAACAAAGGGTGGGAAATGCATTGGTCACAGCCTCCCAGTATGTAGCCAGCCCCGTTAGTATAATGACAATATACGACATGGACAAGTGCTCATCACTATGTGCATTGAGCTTGTATAAGACTATAACTCTGTGGAGATAAAATCCTTCCATTGACAACTAGTAAGTCCATACTCTAGTGCAGTGATGGCGAACCTTTTAGAGACCGAGTGCCCAAACTACAACAAAGACCCGCTTATTATCGCAAAGTGCCAACACAGAAAGTAATTTGTGATTATACTCCCTTCTCTGTCACAGTTTCATTGATACCAGCCCTGAGGACCCCAATTAAAGCAGACAAATAGTCCCAGGTACAGCTGTCACTTTAAAATAGCTCTGTGCCAAAGCAAGTCCTGGGCGTCTGGGACCGCAGGAAGCTACCTGGAGTCCCTCTTGGTGATGGCCTGAGTGCCCACAGAAAGGGCTCTGAGTGCCACCTCTGGCACCAGTGCCATAGGTTAGCCATCACTGCTCTAGTGGATAGAGACTCTCTCTATGACAGGTAGAGATTGGAGGTTGTGAGTTCAAATCCTGACTGGGCAAAATAAATATTTAATTGCATAACATGAAATAATTTAGAGACCAGTGTCAGGGGAAGCCCTGGGAGATGTAGAAACACCATATTTAGACAGTTACTGAATTTCCCGATGAATGATCCCTTCCTACCTCTGATCTGACACAAGGATTCCCCTGCAGCACACTACTAGGAGTCTGTACAACAGCAAAGTTTTTAGTACCAAAAAAGATTCTGAGCTTGAAAAGTATGAACAAGTACAGAAGTTTCGATAATTGTACAAACCCTAAAGGTTCGACAAAACGATACGGCGAAGAAAATACTAGTGGATGTAAAGTTTCCATTTTTGTACAAACTTGTGTCAAATGCACATTTGTACGAAAGAGATCATGACCAAGTTGCACCCTCCCTTCGTGGTGGTGCTTCTAACCAGTATACAAGGTAGGTACCGAAAACCACTGTTCATCCACAGAAGTAGTAGAACTAATCAGTCATAGCAATATCATTTATTGTTGTCTTAGATTGTCGGAAGTGAAATTGCTAAAATTTTGAAGACTCAGGACAAATGGAAGGAAACTTTGAAGAACTAATGGCAACACGTGCAGATGTCCAGTTAACACCCACCACGCTCTTAAGCAAGTTGCCAGGATCTAAAGGAGCAGGTGCATGAAACTGTGAAAAGTGAAAACAAGCATGTGAAATTCACAAAGGCTGCAAGACAAAACCCTTTAACATCTGACAACCTAGGAAGGTCCAGGCAGATAGGTAAAGACCAGATCCCTACTGCTCCAGGTTATAGCATGGTATTTCAATATGGTGAGCTCCGTTATGAATGCTAGTTAATGGATGTGGATATGTTGTTCCATATCATTTCTTATTTCTCTGTAGACAGTTTGCTGCGGACATTCATTGCAGATCTGTTACGGAGCTTGGAAAGTCTGGATCATTTCAGAGTCTTCAGGATGCTGTGGCAATTGAGAAGGAGAAAAAGCAAACCTCTACAGTACCATAACAAGGGGATAGTGGAATATACAGATGGTGTGGCAAACCACAGTTCTAATGTACTAAACCTCACAACTTTATGTGCTTAAAGTACAGTAGCGGTCTGGCAATTCAGAAGCTCAGTGCATCATAAACAATATAAGTCACACAATCCCTGATCACAGACTGTGCAGAGTCCTGATTGCTGACAGGATAAACACGATTTGTCTTGGTGTAAACAAAAAAATTAGGATACCTACTGACTTGTCAACATAAGACCTAGCCCTGCCTAATTCCGCTAAATATAAGCCCACTAAGCCCAACAGCCGGTGGACACTCGAATCCAATAACATCGTCCTTTACCCATATAATATACCTATTATTTATCCTTATTATTTCAGAGAACAGGAGGGCAGAAAGAAGATTAAATTTGTACAAAAGCAGTTACAAGACGTGCAACAAGAAAAGAAAGTGGGAGGTGAGGTGATACATTTTATATGAAGGATTATATTATTATGGTTCATTCGTCAAAGGATTCAAAAGAGTAGAAAAACGCGTCAGATTAATTAGACATATGTTCAAGAAATGACCAACAACAGTCAATATAACAAGCAAATAAATATACTTTAAAAAAATAAATTAAATATATCTTATGTACAGAGGGTCAGACAGACGTCATATGACAACTCACAATGGATTGTTAGGCATATGTCGGGTCTCCTTGTAGCAGACAATAAAAACAGGCCCAAATAAAACTTGTATGTTACATATATCTTTCTGTTCTATTTCTCAGAGCCGCATGAATGATTGCCCATCTAAAGGATCAATTGCCAGGAGATGAAAGCTAAAACAGCATGGAAGGCAAATACATAAAGAAGGACACCGAACTTCAAGTGTCCCAGACACAGAAAAAAGTGCAACATAGCGGAGTCTGACCTACAGATGGAGCTCCAGTGTACATTGAAGAATGAGGCTTACATGAAACGATGACACGTACCCAATCATATTAGAGCAGGGTTATAGGGTAACTCTGTAAGATATAATAACCCAGGAAAATGCCTGCGGATTACAAATACTAAAAAGACAGTCACCCAAATGAAGCCAGAGCGCAGTAAAGGGACAATAAAAAGTTCTGTTTCAATTTGCTATGGACTTATACAGGGATTGTTATACAGCTGGATGACATACATCTGGGTACAATAATGAGGCTTTTTTTCCCTTACCCAAGGCTGTTACCAGTGTCAGGAAACTGCATTCAACAAATCTTGCATCACTGTACATCACATTTTAGGATAAGAGGTTGATGCACAACTGCATAACACCATATAAAATTCACATATCTTGCCACTCTCATCACCAGAACCGCTTGCATTGTAGATTGCTCCTCCGTTATAGCAGTATTATAGCGAGGATGAAACCGTGCAGGAATCCTCTGTTTGTGGAATTTCTCTTCAAAAGAAAAATTGGTAAATCTGCCAACAAAGGAATGTTTCCATGCAGAAAACCTGCAGCATTTCAATCCAAATAGAGCAACTCTCGGATGCCTGTACATGAACGTGTGTACAGGCAGTCCCGGGCTTACGTACGTACAAGTCGGAACTGGTATATTCTAGTAGGTATAATTCTAGCCAAAAATTTTTTGTCCATGTGGACAATTGGATTTTTTCACAATTTTGTGCTGTCCTGGGGAGAAGAGTTATCAATACTTTGTCTCGAGACACCTTACAGCTGACAAATTGCAGCCTAGGACTAAAGTAAAGCATCCAGAAAGCTTCACCAGAGGTCACAGTGGGCAGAGAGTCCGTTTGTAAACTAGGGGTTGTATGAAGTCCTGTCTGTTCCATCAGAATGCGTAGCTCTGCTTACCAGCTGAGACAGGAGGGTAGACTACTCAAGCCGCAACATGGACAGGAATAGGATCTGGCAAAATTTGAAACAATTCTAGCTACATGTCAAAAACAGCATTTGTATGCATGAGCCCTTATGCTGGCGGCACACGTGGCCTTTGGAACCCGTTTTGGGGCCGTTAAAAAAAAAACCCATGTGTTTTTTGACAGGGTTTTACCAATAATCGTAATTAAAACTGGTCAAAAAACGCATGCGGTTTTAACAGACTGCTTAAACGGCCAAAAAATGGGCTTCCAAACGCCACGTGTGCTGTCGGCAGACAAGCCTCGGCCCCTTGCGCATCAGCGTTCTATGGAAACGCCTGCAATCGGGAACGAGCGCTGGTGGTTTGCGGTAATTTATGAAAAACACCGGTGTGGCTTGTTCCCGATTCGCAGCGGTTTCCATAGAACCGCTGATGCTATGGGCCGCGCGTGCCCGGAGGCGCGGCTTTGTCTGCCTTTGCGTTTTCAAACACAGGCAAAGCGATGCGTTGTGGCACCGGCCTTAGGCTGCTAACAAATGGGGAAAACAAGAAGCAGGAATTTTTATCTTTTTTTATGGCAATACCAATCCAATAACCAGTTTATGAACGTGACAAATCTAACCTCATCCAAACTGTCTTTTTTCACAGAAAAAATGAAAGAAAGATGGATGAAGAGATAAGAGTCCAATGTCGAGATCGAAAATTTCCTAAGGCAGCACCAACAGGTGAGTAAACATTACTTACATTGTGTGATATTACTCAAACATAAGAGTTTTGTGTAAAGATTCTATGGGTTTGACAACTATTTGCTTTATTAACAACATAGCACATGGAAAACAAATCAAAGAATTGGACAATTTAGTGTTTCAAACTCTACAGGACAACCACCAATTCGTTCACAGAGCAATCTTTCCGTTTATTTTTAACCATCAATAAAAGCCCTAAGTTATTATCCTGTAGTATTATGGGCTTGTTTTTGAGAATAGTGGGCGATAAATTTTTCACCAGCCACCGTAGATATAAAAATTACAAGTGCATATTCTGCATAGTAAGTACAACTTCAGACAATAACCAATAAGGCAGTATCGGGGTTACTTACAGGATAGTTTCTTTAGGTTTGTTCTCAAGTTGAATTTGTATTATTGTATTTGTAACTGTATATTAATCAGTGAACTCCAGACAAAAAAATCTTTTTGTCCCTGGACAATTGGATTTCTAGATTTTGCTGTCATGGGAACAAGGATTATCAACAAAGCTTCATTACAGACACCTTACAGCTGATATTGCGAACTGGACTAAGTAAAGCATCAGAGGTCACAGTGGGCGAGAGGTCTGTCTGTAATAGGGGTCGTCTGTAAGTCCAGTGTCCTGCACTGCAGGGACTGCCTGTATAAGTCTTCTGCAGCTCTATGGTTTGACAAAGGCCATAGAATATTAGAGTTCTTTCTGAGGGTGGATTCACATGTGGTGTAACGCATGCGTTTTCAAATGCATCACAACAGCAGTGAAGAGGAGATCTGCTAATTACACTGCTGTCAACATGTTGCGTTTACTTATCTTTGTTTTCAAAGTGCAATGGTTTACAGCAATGTATAAGGTAAATCTACTGTTGTGATGCATTTGAAAACGCATGGTTAACACCCACGTGTGAATGCACATCAAAGAGGAGCCCTCAGATGTAAATCTCCACACATGGACAGGTCAAGTGATTTTCCGCTGGTACGTTGGTTCCTGATCTTCAGGCTGAACAGAGAGGATTTTCTTAAGCAGTGCAGGAACCAACATGTCCAGCAGCTACTACATCAGGGAATCCCTAGAACAACATAGTATCTAAAAATAACATGGCAACTGCGTATGAAAACTTTCCAGTACTGAAAAATAAAAGTATTGAAGTTTTAATGCCTTGTCAACTCTGATGTGTATAGGTTCCAATCCATAATATTGAGGGATAACATGTTTGGTTATTTGCTTTGCCATCATCAGGAGCTGGAAGAAAAGTTGGAATAATGGATGGAGAAGTGACAAAGACACAGAGAAAAACGCCGAACTGAACACACTGAAGACTTCTAGAACAAATGACCTTTCACTACTCACTGATTTAGCCAAGCAGGTAAGGTTAACACAAAAATGATCTTTAGGGGAGTTTCACGTAGGTGTGGTCTGTCTATGAATCACAGACCAACCCAACTGCTAAGGATGAGGACTTCTTGAGTCATATTTATTAAGAAGGATGCAAGAGTCCCATCACAACTACAAACACAGTCCATTAATAAAAACAACATGATTACAATTGAGAGCCTAATGTGGTGTTAGTGGGGAAACTGGGCTGCGCATTATACACTCACTGGCCACTTTATTAGGTACACCTGTCCCAACTGCTCGTTAAACACCTTAATTTTCCAATCAGCCATATCACATGGGCGGCCAACTCAGTGGCATTATGCATGTAGACATGGTCAAGACAATCTCCTGCAGTTCAAGTGTTCTGACAATGTGCTTAGATTATCAGGGTACATGTTTATATAAATTTTTATTTAGCATCTGGACATTCTATTAGGATTTGATACATAGAAAAAGAGAGAAGACAGATCAGAGATAAGATTCATGAGATGCATATTACACATGACATTCTCAGTTCTGCTACATGCCTCCCTCCCCTGGATAAAGACCTTATCTGTTTGTAGCTTTAATCTTCATAAAAAAATATGACCTGAAATTAATTCAGGTCAGCCCAATCGCAAATGCGTTTCCAAAACATGCAATCAGTAACAATCAACAAGCGATTTGTGAGGCTTTGTTTTTTGTTTATTACCATATGTTCTCGAGAATAAGCCAAGGCACCTAATTTTACCACCAAAAACTGGGAAACCTATTGACTCGAGTATAAACAAAGAGTGAGAAATGCATTGGTCACAGCCTCCCAGTATGTGGCCAGCCCCCGTTAGTATAATGCCAATATACGACATGACATGTGCTCAATCACTATGTGCATTGAGCTTGTATAAGACTATAACTCTGTGGAGATAAAATCCTTCCATTGACAACTAGTAAGTCCATACTCTAGTGGATAGAGACTCTCTAAGACAGGTAGAGATTGGAGGTTGTGAGTTCAAATCCTGACTGGGCAAAATAAATATTTAATTGCATAACATGAAATAATTTAGAGACCATGTGTCAGGGGAAGCCGTGGGAGATGTAGAAACACCATATTTAGACAGTTAATGATATTTCCCTGATGGCATGATCCCTTTCCTGCCTCTGATCTGACACAAAGGGTTCCCCTGCCGACAACTACTAGGAGTCTGTACAACAGCTGAAGCTTTTTAGTACCAAAAATGATTCTGAGCTTGAAAGTATTGAAAAAGTACGGAAGTTTCGATACATTGTACAACCCTAAAGGTTCCGACAAAACGATACAGAAGAAAATACTAGTGGATGTAAATGTTTCCATTTTTGTACAAACTTGTGTCAAATGCAGAATTTGTACAAAAGAGATCATGACCAAGTTGCATCCCTCCCTTCTGGTTGGTTGCTTCTAACCAGTTATACAAGGTAGGTACCGAAAACCACTGTTCATCCACAGAAGTAGTAGAACGACATCAGTCATAGCAATATCATTTATTTGTTGTCTTAGATTGTCGGAAGTGAAATTGCTAAAATTTTGAAGACTCAGAGACAAATGGAAGGAAACTTTGAAGAACTAATGGCAACACGTGCAGATGTCCAGTTAACACCACCACCGCTCTTAAGCAAGTTGCAGGATCTAAAGGAGCAGGTGCATGAAACTAGTGAAAAGCTGAAAACAAGCAATGTGAAATTCACAAAGGCTGCAAGACAAAACCCTTTAACATCTGACAACCTAAGGAAGGTCCAGGCAGATAGGTAAAAACCAGATCCCTACTGCTCCAGGTTATAGCATTGGTATTTCAATATGGTGAGCTCCGTTATGAATGCTAGTTAATGGATGTGGATATGTTGTTCCATAATCATTTCTTATTTCTCCTGTAGACAGTTTGCTGCGGACATCATTGCAGATCTGTTAATGGAGCTTGGAAAGTCTGGATCATTTCAGAGTCTTCAGGATGCTGTGGCAATTGAGAAGGAGAAAAAAGCAAACCTCTACAGTACCATAACAAGGTGATAGTGGATAATACAGATTGGTTGGCAAACCACAGTTCTAATGTACTAACCTCACAACTTTATGTGCTTAAAGTACAGTAGCGGTCTGGCAATTCAGAAGCTCAGTGCATCATAAATCAATATAAGTACACACAATCCCTGATCACAGACTGTGCAGAGTCCTGTGCTGCAGGAACACGATTTGTGGCATCAAATTGATATATACAATGCAAGGAGTCTTTGATTCTCTGCTAAAGACCAGCGTAAACACTGTAATCAATTACATTGGTGTAAACAAAAAAATTAGGATACCTACTGACTTGTCACATAAGACCTAGCCCTGCTAATTCCGCTAAATATAGCCCACTAACCCAACAGCCCCCAGTGACCACTGCCCACTAACCCTAATGTACATTAGCATAATTTTAAAAGTTGATTTTAGAAGGAAAGATGCCCCGGATCACAAATATAAGATTACCACAGTCAGGCCTGGATCTATAAGTGTCCCTGGTTGATTATGCCCAATTTTGATGCTAGATTTCTTTTAACCAGCCCCACATTGAGCACTGAGAAATCATACAAAGCCAAAAGCGATTACGGTGGACATCTCAAAGGAATCCAATAACATCGTCCTTTACCCATATAATATACCTATATATTTATCCTTATTATTTCAGAGAACAGGAGGGCAGAAAGAAGATTAAATTGCTACAAAAGCAGTTACAAGACGTGCAACAAGAAAAGAAAGTGGAGTTGCAGGTGATACATTTTTATATGAAGGATATCTTATATTATGGTTCATTCGTCAAAGGATTCAAAAGGAGTAGAAAACGCGTCAGATTAATTAGACATATGTTCCCAGAAATGACAACAACAGTCAATATAACAAGCAAATATAATATACTTTAAAAAAAATAAATAAATATATCTTATGTACAGAGGGTCAGACAGACGTCATATGACAACTCACAATGGATGTTTAGGCATATGTCGTGTCTCCTTGTATAGCAGACAATAAAACCAGGCCCAAATAAAACTTGTATGTTACATATATCTCTTCTGTTCTATTTCTCAGAGCCGCATTGAATTGATTGCCCATCTAAAGGATCAATTGCAGGAGATGAAAGCTAAAACCAGCATGGAAGGCAAATACATAAAGAAGGACACCGAACTTCAAGTGTCCCAGACACAGAAAAAGTGCAACATAGCGGAGTCTGACCTACAGATGGAGCTCCAGGTGTACATTGAAGAATGAGGCTTACTGAAACGCATGACACGTAACCCAATCATATTAGAGCAGGGTTTATAGGGTACTCTGTAAGATATAATAGCCCAGAAAATGCCTGTGGATTACAAATACTAAAAAGACAGTCACCCAAATGAAGCCAGAGCCAAGTAAATGGGCAATAAAAAGTTCTGTTTCAATCTTGCTTATGGCTTATACAGGAATTGTTATCACAGCTGGATGACATACTATCTGGGTACAATAATTGAAGCTTTTTTTCCCTTACCCAAGGCTGTTACCCAGTGTCAGGAAACTGCAGTCAACAAATCTTGCATCATTGTACATCACATTTTAGGGATAAGAGGTTGATGCACACTGCATAACACCATATAAAATTCACATATCTTGCCATCTCATCACCAGAACCGCTTGCATTGTAGATTTGCTCCTCCGTTATGGCAGTATTATAGCAGGATGAAACCGTGCAGGAATCCTCTCTTTGTGGGAATTTCTCTTCACAAAGAAAATTTGGTAAATCTGCAACAAATGGAATGTTTTCCACTGCAGAAAACCTGCATTTCAATCCAGATAGAGCATACCCTCAGGATCCCTGTACATGAACGTGTGTACAGGCAGTCCCCAGCTTACGTACGTACAAGTCGGAACTGGTATATTTAGTAGGTATAATTCTAGCCAAAAATTTTTTTGTCCATGTGACAATTGGATTTTCACAATTTTGTGCTGTCCTGGGGAGAAGAGTTATCAATACTTTGTCATTTTAGACACCTTACAGCTGACAATTGCAGCCTAGGACTAAAGTAAAGCATCCAGAAAGCTTCACCAGAGGTCACAGTGGGCAGAGAGATCCGTCTGTAACTAGGGGTTGTATGAAGTCCTGTCCTGTTCCATCAGAATGCGAGCTCTGCTTACCAGCTGATGACAGGAGGGTAGACTACTCAAGCCGCAACATGGACAGGAATAGGATCTGCCGCAAAATTTGAAACAATTGCTAGCACATGTCAAAAACAGCATTTGTATGCATGAGCCCTTATGCTGGCGGCACACGTGGCATTTGGAACCCGTTTTGGGGCCGTTAAAAAAAAAACCCATGTGTTTTTTGACAGGTTTTACCAATAATCTTAATTAAAACTGGTCAAAAAACGCATGCGGTTTTTAACAGACTGCTTAAACGGCCCAAAAAATGGGCTCCAAACGCCACGTGTGCTGTCGGCAGACAAAGCCGCGCCCCGTTCGCATCAGCGTTTCTATGGAAACGCCTGCAATCGGGAACGAGGCGCTGGTGGTTTGCGTTAATTTAATGCAAAACACCGGTGGCTTGTTCCCGATCGCAGGCGTTTCCATAGAAACGCTGATGCTATCGGGCCGCGGCGTGCTCCGGTAGGCGCGGCTTTGTCTGCCTTTGCGTTTTCAAACACAGGCAAAGCGATGCGTGTGGCACCGGCCTTAGGCTGCTAACAAATGGGAAAACAAGAAGCAGGAATTTATGCTTTTCTTTTATGGCAATACAAATCCAATAACCAGTTTCTGAACTGTGACAAATCTAACCTCATCCAAACTGTCTTTTTTCACAGAAAATGAAAGAAAAGATGGATGAAGAGATAAGAGTCCATGTCGAGATAGAAAATTTCCTAAGGCAGCACCAACAGGTGAGTAAACCATTACTTACATTGGTGATATTACTCAAACATAAGAGTTTTGTGTAAAGATTCTACGGGTTTGTCAACTATTGCTTTATTAACAACATAGCACATGGAAAATAAATCAAAGAATTGGACAATTTAGTGTTCAAACCCTACAGGACACCACCAATTCGTTCACAGAGCAATCTTTCCTTTTTATTTTTAACATCAATAAAAAGCCCTAAGTTATTATCCTGTTAGTATTATGGGCTTGTTTTTGAGACTAATTGGTTGAATTTTAATAACTCTGGTGCAGTCAAAAATGAAACGGTAATTTGGCCATTTCAACTCAAATTTTACATTTTTTCACCATCCACCACCGTAAGATAAAAATTACAAGTTGCATTTATTCTGCGAGTAAGTACGATTCAGACAATACCCAATAAAGGCAGTATCGGGGTTACTTACAGGATAGTTTCTTTAGGTTTGTTCTCAAGTTGAATTTGTATATATTTGTAACTGTATATTTAATAATTGTAACTCCAGACAAAAATTTTTTTTGTCCCTGTGACAATTGGATTTTCAAAATTTTATGCTGTCATGGGAACAAGGATTATCAACAAAGCTTCATTACAGACACCTTACAGCTGATCATTGCAGCCTGGGACTAAAGTAAAGCATCAGAGGTCACAGTGGGCTGAGAGGTCTGTCTGTAACTAGGGGTCGTCTGTAAGTCCAGTGTCCTGACTTGCAGGGACTGCCTGTATACGTCTTCTGCAGCTCTATGGTTTGACAAAGGCCACTAGAATATTGGAGTTCTTTCTGAGGGTGCATTCACATGTGGTGTTAACGCATGCGTTTTCAAATGCATCACAACAGCAGTGAAGAGGAGATCTGCCTAATTACACTGCTGTCAACATTGCGTTTACTTATCTGTGTTTTCAAAGTGCAATGTTTACAGCAATGTAATCAGGTAAATCTACTGTTGTGATGCATTTGAAAACGCATGGTTAACACCACGTGTGAATGCACCATCAGAGGGAGCCCTCAGATGTAAAATCTCCACACATGGACAGGTCAAGTGATTTTCCGCGGTTACGTTGGTTCCTGATCTTCAGGGCTGACTCAGAGAGGATTTTCTTAAGCAGTGCAGGAACCAACAATGTCCAGCAGCTACTACATCAGGAATCCCTAGAACAACATAGTATCTAAAAATAACATGGCACTGGTATTGAAAGCTTTCCAGTACTGAAAAAGTAAAAGTATTGAAGTTTTAATGCCTTGTGCAACTCTAATGTGTATAGGTTCCAATCCATAATATGAGGATAACATGTTGGTTATTATGCTTTGCCATCATCAGGAGCTGGAAGAAAAGTTGGAATACTGGATGGAGAAGTATGACAAAGACACAGAAGAAAAACAGGCCGAACTGAACACACTGAAGACTTCTAGAACAAATGACCTTTCACTACTCACTGATTTAGCCAAGCAGGTAAGGTTAACACAAAAATGTATCTCTTAGGGGAGTTTCACGTAGGTGTGGTCTGTCTATGAATCACAGACCAACCCAACTGCTAAGGATGGGACTTCTTGAGTCATATTTAAGAAGGATGCAAGGAGTCCCATTCACCGTAAAACAGCAGTGCCATAATAAAACCATGATTACATTGAGAGCAATGTTGTTTAGTGGGGAAACTGGCTGCTTGCATTATACACTCACTGGCCACTTTATTAGGTACACCTGTCCAACTGCTCGTTAACACTTAATTTCTAATCAGCCAATCACATGGCGGCAACTCAGTGCATTTAGGCATGTAGACATGGTCAAGACAATCTCCTGCAGTTCAAACCGAGCATCAGTATGGGGAAGAAAGGTGATTTGAGTGCCTTTGAACGTGGCATGGTTATTGGTGCCAGAAGGGCTGGTCTGAGTATTTCAGAAACTGCTCATCTACTGGGATTTTCACGCACAACCATCTCTAGGGTTTACAGAGATGGCGGATTAAGCTGCCGCTGAAAATCACCTCCTATTTTATCCAATTGTACTTGAAGAAGGGCTGATTAGCCCGAAACGAGTCTACTATGGAATAAAGCATTTTAACCTTCTTGAAGACCTTTGTCCGAATAGCGCCGTTCCAGCCCTCTTTTGGTTTTCTAAACCACCCCTTCTGTCTATTGGATCACTGGTTTAACTTAGGTTAAACACCAGCACGCTGAAGGGCAGCTTACGGATACTTTAAAAGCGCATTAACTTTATAATAAGGTGAGCACACCTCTAGGGGGGTTCACTACCCTATTTTCTGCGTGGTTCCATTGGATACCATACGTACCTCTTTCCCCTTGTCCTCACAGTATCACACGAGGCGCCGTCCTCTTGTTTGCCTTTGTTACAACCAAGGTAGGCAGAAGAGCATCTCTGAACGCACAGTACGTCGAACTTTGAGGCAGATGGGCTACAGCAGCAGAAGACCACACCGGGTGCCTCTCCTTTCAGCTAAGAACAGGAAACTGAGGCTACAATTTGCACAAGCTCATCGAAATTGGACAGTAGAAGATTGGAAAAACGTTGCCTGGTCTGAGGAGTCTTGATTTCTGCTGCGACATTCGGATGGTAGGGTCAGAATTTGGCATCAACAACATGAAAGCATGGATCCATCCTGCCTTGTATCAACGGTTCAGGCTGGTGGTGGTGTCATGGTGTGGGGAATATTTTCTTGGCACTCTTTGGGCCCCTTGGTACCAATTGAGCATCGTTGCAACGCCACAGCCTACCTGAGTATTGTTGCTGACCATGTCCATCCCTTTATGACCACAATGTACCCAACATCTGATGGCTCATTTTAGCAGGATAATGCGCCATGTCAAAGCTGGAATCATCTCAGACTGGTTTCTTGAACATGACAATGAGTTCACTGTACTCAAATGGCCTCCACAGTCACCAGATCTCAATCCAATAGAGCATCTTTGGGATGTGGTGGAACGGGAGATTCGCATCATGGATGTGCAGCCGACAAATCTGCGGCAACTGTGTGATGCCATCATGTCACTATGGAGCAAAATCTCTGAGGAGCTTCCAGCACCTTGTTGTATCTATGCCACGAAGAATTGAGGCAGTTCTGAAGGCAAAAGGGGGTCCAACCCGTTACTAGCATGGTGTACCTAATAAAGTGGCCGGTGAGTGTATATCCCTACGATGCACATCCTGTCCTCAGCACTGTGGAGTCCTGTCTGTGATACATGACACTGCACTCTTTGTGACCGAACATGCCAGTGTGAAATGACCCTAATGTGGTAGATTTTATGTGGTAGTCCAGTACTATATTTGGGTAGTCCAGTACTATATTTGGGTAGTCCTGTGGATATGTCAAATACTCAAGATAGGAAATCCTCTTTAACCCATTCCCTAGGCCTTTCTGAAAGAAGCCCCAATTCGACATGAGTTTGGATGATCCCAATGAATTTAGACATGGGGAGGTCATTCAGTTTTTGTGATGTTATTTCAGTGCGTTTGGGGACTTGATTAATCTGATGTATGTGATTGTATAAACATGTGTATTATTATGCAATTAAACACTCATTTATACATTTATAGATACAGTTCTACAATCATATTCACACATACATTCATTACACAGACATATACTGTATATACATACACACACATACGTACATTATATACACACACCATGGGTGACATTTATCAGGGCTTCCATGCCTTATGAGCCAGAGTTCATAGAGTACATCTTTGAAACTGATATTTCTGGGGTTTTCTAACATGCAGTGAGCAGAATACAAAGTGAAGCTATGGGGGGAAAAAAAAACCCCCACAGACATCACTAAGAATAGATGCGCAGCCGTGAATATGTCTCCCTCTATTTTTATGTAGTTTGTTATTCATGAGGTTTTTTTCGTACATGGAATTGTGTAGCCTGCATCATTTTGTTTTTCCTGTAGTATGAAGAGTTTGATACTGTGATTACTGACGATCGCTTAGAGAAAGAAAAGGCCCAGCAACAGAAAAACCAGGAGAAGATGGAACTAACAAGTGTCATTAAGGTAAACAGTTTAGGATACCTACCAGAAGTAACAGAAAACATTTAACCTCTCCCCACAAATGAACACGCTATCTGATGGTGGCCATGTAACTCTTTAGATCCCTCTGCTGCCGCTGACAGGAGAAGGAGGGAAATCCCTGCCCATGGTGCCGGTGGTTGTCATGGCAGTCTGGGGTCTTGGGAAGGTCCCCAAGTTTCCCCCAGGGCTGCCTTTCTAGGCTTACATTTTAGCAAGAAGTTAGAACAAAAACCTCAAAACACCAAAAACTTTTTTTTTTTGTAAATATGAAAAAAATGTCATACACACACGTTTTGCAAAACTGGATTTCTTCATGGTTTGTCTTTCTTTACAGATACAAGCCTGGTGGAGGGGATTAATGGTTCGGAAAAACCTGGGACCTTACGCCAAAACAAAAAGCAAAAAAGGGAAAGAGACAGGCAAAAAGGGAAAGAAAGGAGGTAAAAAGAAGAAATGACTGTACTTAAGCTTATGGTGCTGCTGCAATAAAAGACTTCAGTTTCATTCAGATTATTTTTCCTTACTCATTTATACAACATGCAGTGAGAAAGCACAAAGATTATTGGTTACAGTTTAAAAGCGAAAACTAGTGTCTATTATAAAAGAGGAGAATAAATTGTGTATGTTATTCCTCTATCAGTACAATCCTGGCTTTAGTTGTAAAAACGTATGCTTCTACCCGGGTGATTTACGCATTGTTTCAGTTTGCATGTCCTTCTTGCATTGGTAGTTTTGCAAAGGTTAACATCTGTGCCAGAACTTACAGGAGTAATTGACAAGCTCTGGATGGAAAACTAGAGAAAAATCCTGCAGGACAGTACAGTTAGTGCTGCAGGGTTACTTCTGTATCCACTACATTGGGATTGTACAGCCATCAGAAAAGCTTAGCTGTGTGCACTGCAATTCTGACCAATGGTAACCAAGTACCACGTTGGCGCACCCCAAATTATAATCCAGAAATATTAAGAAACACATGCTTACAAATTATTACAGTAAGGATGTACTGGCCATACCAACCAATTAGGGCTCCAGGATTTGGGCAAAAATAAAAATTTTCTCAAAATGCTTTGCGTTTCATCAGTGACCTCCCCATCTTTTCTCTATGTTGCATCTTTGTCTCTCTAAGCTCAAAGCTCTCCGCTGCCCACCACTCACATCTCTATTACCCCCCCCCCCCCCCATACAATTCTGTTGGCCCTCTCTGATTTATTTATGCTTCCTTCTATCTTTACTAAATGTCTTACCCCATTGTCATCTATGCTCACATCTCATGTTGTTGCCCCCCATACTTACTCTATGCTCCTTATCATTTTTTAGTTACCTGTAGCTCAGTAAAAGAAACAAAGCAGCTTCCAGGAGCTGGAGGGGTGTTCTGGGCATCGGCTCCTCCTGAGGAGTGCATGTAACATTACCCCGTATAGCATAATTTTCTCAGTTTATTACAAGCACATATTTAATTAGTTCATTTTTACCTTTTTCCATGCGGTTTTTTTTGTAAACGGAACTAACCGACTCCAAAATACTGGTCCCATTAATGATAAATCTGGCCTTATCAATACCGTTAGTAAAAAGCAGAAACACATATTACTTGAAAAGGTACATTTTATTCAGTTTACCACATGTATCACACGATAGATCAGATACAGAACAGCAACAGTTGACATCTGCGGTGAAACTACTAGATGTACAGACATATATACTTTTAACAAATTTAGAAATATGGAATGTATTTACAAAAATTAACAATAATGAAAGCTTGTAATGTTTAGTTACAATTCACCGTTCTATATTGTCCATCTGTACATTGTTCATGATCACAATAAAAGGCACCGAGACACTGGTGACTGGTGGTGGAGCTCATCACCATTCAAGTGAAGCGTTATATATATACACATTGTACACTCCCTAAATATCCATTGAAAGTCTGATCTGTGTGCCATGGATAATCTTCTCAAGGTCTGAACCACCCAAAGATCTGTATGTTCCTAAATAAGTGCACATTTGCTGCACAGAATATCTATTTGCTGTCAGTCTGAAACCCCATTTACAGCAGAGCTTGTCCAGGATTAGAATAAAGGCATTTTTTCTGGAGATATTGAGACACATTTATGTCAAGGTGAATAGTACTGCGCTGCAATACTAAGCTCGTGTAGCAGGTGCTGGAAAACAAACTTAATAAAGCAGATCTCATTGTAGAATCCTATGCATCCCCTTTAACAAAAGCACAGTGTTATTACAGACCAGTAAATGTGCTCGTCTTGGCAGCGATCTCTAAAGGTTTTCACATTCCATGCAGACTCAGTCCTACAAACTTCCATTGGCTACTTTAGGCCTAGTTCCCATTTTTTGAGGAAGTTTTTCTGTCCAGAGGGTGAATAAGAATTAAGTCTCCATGTTTCATTCATTTTCTTGGCTACAAAGATGAATAAAATTTAAAGGTTCAAAGTTAAAGGGTTGTATAATATTTCAAGACAAAGAAAAGTTCTTATAAGCCTCCATTGTCTTGTATTATACACAGTTTAGTGCTTCTGTATATCTGACAGCACACTCTTCATCCACAGTAATGACTTCCGTTACAAAAAAAAAAAAAAAAGTTTCTGGATGCCTCTGTATTGAACAGGGTCTATGTTTTTAACATAACGTAGTTTTAAAATCAGAAATAAACCCAAAAGGCCACTCTTTCAGGACACTTGGATCAATGTAATCCTTTGGACGTGTTTATTTTGTGGACACCAGGACCGCCAAAAAGAAGCATGAGGATTGAAACTTGTAATGCATTTGAAAATACTGCATTTAAAAGGGGTTGGCCACTTTTTCTCATGTTTTTTGTAATGTGTGTAAGTGTGGAGGGGCAGGATATTAGGTAATTTACCAATATACCCCTATTAATAGTTCTCAGCTGTCTTGATATGACATTCCTGTACATATAATGGCTGCTGATGGAGGGCCACGTGATCTCTAACTGTCCATGGGCAAAAGCCCTGCCAGGACTTTATGATGGTATTCATGGACATAAGATCAAGGTCCTGGCAGGGTGATTGCTCATGGACACACAAGATCACATGACCCTTGATCTCCATCCATTTTATGGTCAGGAATGTCTGGGTAATGGAGGTAACGGACAGGAGGCTTCACTGTACAATGTATATTGGCAAAATAGCCAATATCCTTGCCCTCCACACTTGCACAAGCTAATTTTGCAGACATTAGCAACCAGGAGACGTAATGATCTCCAGTCATTATGTGACTTGTAGTTAGTTTACAACAGCTCCTATCTATGCCGCCTTGTCTTAGTTTTGCAGTGCACTTATTGTTTAGGGTGGGTACTGTGATGCCTTGCTCTATCTCCTACATAGAGCTTTATTGTATAAGGACATCCCTGCGAGCTACTGTTTTGCAGCTTATAAAATGGATTTCACTGAAATTCCAAAGTGAAAATCAGATTTGGAGGGAGACTGATAGATGGACTTAAATCTGATAAGGTATACTACAAGGTTTCTTGTAGTCACTTGTACAAATGATTTTTTTAAAGTTTGTTAAAAAGTTGTTCACCATTTAAAAAGTTGTACAATTCTTGTACAATTATGCAACAAGTGGCATTTTCTAACACCTTTACCACACTTTTCTGCTGCATTTTGTAGGACAAATAGGGTATTACATTATAATATACACTCCAGTTATGACAGAGTATTACCAAAGCCCATTTTAGGGCTCGGTTACAGGGATTCAGAAGATGTTATTTTGTTGGTTACATTTAATGTGATTGAAGCTGGGCTGTGGTACCAGACTTTCACATTGCATTAGTATAAGGCCAAATGGGTTAAAAAAAACTGAAGAGGTACACTACTTTTCATTATACCTTTTCTCTCTTTATATTCCACTCCTGATGCTAAATACCGACCAAAATGTGGCCAAACCGTCCTTAACGGATTGTGGTAAGAAGAGACATTTGTCACCAATGAGTACCGGTATCTGCAAAGCTACGCCTAAAACCTGGTGCAGCTAAAACTACCTCGGCAGATAGCTATATTCATTCGGTGGCAATAAAACATAAAATTATACATAGACTGGGGCTTCTTAAATCACAGCAGCAGGTAAGGAACTTAATAATTGCATTCAGTCATAGATTCCACAATGAACAGCTTGTAACATTCAAGATTGTGGGTTATTTTTACATTTTTTGAACACTTTACAATGGAAATAAATTTGACAAAATTCTCTGCAATATATTACATCAAGAAGTTTCCAATAGAACCAACTCTTTTAGTTATATCTAAGCAAAATATTTAGCATATTAATATAGTAAAATCAGTGTCTGTATCTGAATGAATTTGCAAGGGCTAAAAATATTTTAGGGCAATAAACCCATCAATGTAATATCCATAGTAAAGAAATAAAGATATTTACAGAAAAAACAAACCGTCTACTATACATTGTAATGCGAACCCTTCATGGTGTATGGATATCAGAATTATGTATTAATAGTTACTTCATGTGTATATACCGTATACTAGTAGGTATCTGCAGTGACATAGAGAATAATAAAAAAACTCCAACACATTAAAAAGGTAATCTGCCATCAGAATCCATAATGATAAACCAGGGACACTTACTCAGACACAGGCACCGTGACTATGGTAATCTTATATTTGTTATCCATGGCCTCCTTCCTTCTAAAAATAAACTGTTAAAATTATGCTTTCACCTCCTCCTGTTCTCAGAACCGTGTAACAGCCTGTGAAGCTACAACACTGACTGGGCTCTGGTAACAACCCCAGAGCCCTTCTGGTTTATTAGCATAATTTAAAAAGTTGATTTTAAAATAGGAGGAGAATATGGATTACACACACATTCGAAAATTACCACAGTCACTCTGCCTGAATCTATGTGTCCATGGTTTATCATGATTTGCTTTAAAGGAAATCAAAATCAAAATCAAACTTCTCACTATGAAAATAACAGTGTAGCCTTCTGGAAGCATGTTATAGAGCAGGATGAGAAGCATTTAATTTTGTTAGAAAGATTCATTGTCAAATATATTTTCTAAATCCACATTTCTGACCTTTCTTTGCTGAGAACATGTAGATTATCCTATCAAAGAGTAAACAAGTCCTCTGTGTATCAGTTTGAATACTGATAGGGGTCAATCCCTGACAGCTCCACCTCCATGACTCCTCAGCCTAGAAAGAGCATAGATGCATAACAGGACAAAGTTAAACTAAATGTTCTGCTCTGTTCCTTCTGCTCTAGAACATGTAGCCTTTAGAGAACACTGAATTTTGAAGGTGGGAATGAGACTTTAAAAACCCAAATAAGGGATAGTTCACATACCAGTTATTTCATCAGTTATTGTGAGTCAACACCAGGGGACAGAAATAAGGCAGTTCTGCCTCACCTGCTTTTGGCTCAATATAGCAACTGATGCAAATAAAGGAGATACATATCCTGACAAACACCATATGCACTTACTGCACAAATTAAACCATGACGACAAATCTGTATAAATTGTTTCATTTACAAGGTATTACAGTATTAAAAGTGGCACAGAGAAATGAATGCTAATAGCCTGCAACTGATCTACTTAAGGCATTGGCCACCTTTAGCTTGTGTAATAAATGGGATAATAACGAATTCTCTCAGACCCAATAGTGGGTGCTGAACCCGCTCATCCATCACTTTGCTCTGGTCCCTGCTAGGTTCCCTGGCTCTTTGCAGTGTCTCTTGAGTTAGAGGCATCAGCAGGTGCCATAGCACAAGGCTACGTATATCACAGCCCGCTGTCATCATTGTGTGCATGTCCACCAGAGAAGCGCACACGACTGACAGAGGAGGATCACATGTTCCTCCAGTGAGGAAGACAGGAAGGACAGCCATGTACAGGCGGTCCCCTACTTAAGGACACCCGACTTACAGACAACCCATAGTTACAGACGGACCCCTCTGCCCCATGTGACCTCTGGTGAAGCTCTCTGGATGCTTTACTATAGTCCCAGACTGCAATGATCAGCTGTAAGAGGTCTGTAATGAAGCTTTATTGATAATTCTTGGTCCAATTACACCAAAAATTTTGAAACTCCAATTGTCACTGGGGCAAAAGAAAAAAAATTGTCTAGAACTTCCATTATAAAATATACAGTTTCGACTTACATACAAATTCAACTTAAGAACAAACCTCCAGACCCTATGTTGTATGTAACCCGGGGACTGCCTGTATTGTTAATATTGGCAAGTTTGATAAATTTGCCAACTATGGACTGGGGGCAGGATGAGTTTTATACGAAGGTGGCCAACCGCTTTAAAAGGAAATCTACCAACAGGACGAAGGATTGTGAACCAAGAAACTGGTGTGTTCCCCCTCTGGCAGGATCTGCTCTTTTAGCTTTCTATGCCCTTGTTTTTAAGAAAAAGAGCCAGTAAAATTAACACCTAAGAAACCTAGAGCCCCTCAGGCTTATTTGCATAATTTAAAAGCCTTTTGTAAAAACAAGAAAGAGCATAAGAAGCTACAAGAGGAGAAGATCCTGCCAGAGGGGGCACACAGCAGTATGTCACAGTGCTTGGTTTACAACCCTGGTGGTAGATGTCCTTTAACTTTCAGCTGGGGACCCACTTAAGGGTGAAGTATAACCATTTGTCCTACTGCAGACAGAACACAGCATAGGGCTTCTAGCTTCAGCCTGTTGTCTACAGGTTGTCCTAGGTCTGCAAAGAGGTGGTTCAAGTGGTACATGGTATTTAGTTATATGAAGCCAATTTTCCCCCCCTGTGTTTAGGGACTCTAAACAATCGATCAATGTTTAGCATGGGTAGAAATAACAATAGTATCCTTCAGCTTCAGATATTGACCTCACTTCTATGACAACATACAGAACTGTTTTATATTAAAAAAGAAACCATTATAACAGTTTAAATTTGTATAAAGGAGGAGGTATAGTGGCTCATGAAGCTTGGAGCAATAATAGCTGATATTTTGTTGTTGTACAACACTCTTAAGTGCTTTCTAAAAGAAGTTGCCTAAAAAAGTATTTTTAAAACATCACTTAATGAATACTGTGCTATAATAATTGTACACGGGGGAGGCTGAATACAATATTTAAACTGCAAATCTCCTTTGAAATCTTCATCATTGCTGTAAACCATTTATGTTAATGTCTACAAAGGAGATTACAATTGCCATGACCAAATATGGTGGAACAGTCTATCCAGGCAATAACCAAGCTTTGTATAGTTGCTTGTGAATTGCCATATGCCCATCTCTAGGATCTAGACATCTTTATTGCATGGATGGTCAATTTAGATATATAACGCAGCCACTTAATCTTTCCAGCTATCAGGGTTACACCAATTTACTACAAAGTGATGATGGTTGTGCAACATGTAATATTTACAACACCACCTATCAGCTAAAACCGTCCTTTCCCTGTAAGTTTGTTCAGAGTGACCAGATACTGGAATTATCAGAGCTTTAAAAAAAAAAAACTTTAAAAAAAATAAAATAAATAAAAGCATAAATTAAAACAAAAGCACAAAAATTATTCCACTAACTTGAAGGTCAATGAATGAAAATTCCAAGCACATTAGGTCAACATGTCCATACAAGGAAAGGTTAAGTCAATTTAGGAGTCAGTTTGTGTCAGATTTTATATTCAGCTTCTTCCAATAAAACCATGAAATATTTTGTGTATGGTGGCATTCTATTATTTACATCAGTCAGTCATCTTCAGTTGTCAGGCCTCCATAGAAGTGCGTAATGGTGCTTTGCCTTGATGGCTTGATATTCTCAGCATTTTAGCGCAGAATATGTGCCTTAGATTGTCATTGCAGACTGTTCAGGGAATTCCTCAGGCACACTGCAGACTTCCTCCCATTGGGATGAACAATAAAAGGACCTCACCATAGGCAGGAACAAGGAAAATTAAAATAAATAACTTGTTCCTTTGCAGGGCTTTGAATTTGCTTTCCCTCTTGAGTCACAAATGTCAGTCATGTATCTAACAATTGAATATTGCACTTTTTATCTTTGTAGCCCTTTCATTGGTTGGGGATGACTTTAGTTTTAAAAAGTGCTCAGAAAATTGATAATGAATGCAGAACATTGAGCGGATACCAAATTAAAACCTTTAGTAAATAAAAGTGGAGGATGTGCGTGTAAAGTCTGTTGCGTGCTGGTCATCTGCCGGCCTCTGTAGTGAAAAGCAGGATGCAGATGTGGCACACAGAAAGAGGAGCCGGTGGGTAACATGGCATTCACACACTGGTGGGGGAAAGTGGTTTTGGTGGTGCAAGATCCAGCAAGGCCTGCACTGTTCCTGCTACTTCCACTAATCCAGTTTCCTCAAGGATATGCGGAGGCAGACACAAACGACCCTGGACGTGAAAGTAAGGGAGGAGGAGAAAGAAAAAAAAAAAAAAAAAAGGGGGGGGGGGGGAAACAAAACAAAATTATAAAACAAATAGTAGGCTCAAAACAATACTATGGATATCATTTAGCAGGAGTCTATGCTCATGGAATAATCATTACCTCATAATATAAGACATTTCAAACAGCCAAGAGCATATATGTTGTGTATGGAAATATGAGAACCCCAGGAAAAGAAAGCAGAAGATAGAGAAAAGACTTAAATCAGTAGCAAAATTTATTTACAAAGTTCAGCAAAAAAACCAAAGTGCAATTGATAGAATAGCATGTTATAACATCCGTGCTCTGCATTCCTGCTTATTTCTAACAGTCTCTGATGCTACGCATGAGCCCTATAAAGAAGGCAGGGGTTACATAGCAATAAAAGCCAGCACTCCTGCCCCGTTACCAAATATTGCAGCGTCAACATTTAACAACCTAGCAGTGTAAGGTCCCTTGCACATGAACGTATGCTGGCCTGAACATACAGTGGGTGCAGGGGAAGGGTGAGGGCTCCTCACCCTTCCCGTCTCCATTGAAAGCAGAGTGGCTGCACTGTAATACAACATATTTAGGACATGTCCAAATTTTGTGGTGCATCCACCCGACTCAGTCATGGGGCTGTGATGCGGCCATAGCAACGACCATCCATTTGCTCTTGTACAAGGGGACTTAGTGTGTAGTGAATTTTTCAAGTGTCTCAATAGACAAACAACCTTAGATTTGCAGCACAACCCTGTCAGAGACAGAGACATCTTTGGTTAAAATGCCGAGTTGCGGCCAAAACGGCTCAATAGTCCCAAAGGAATTTTTCATGGACAATGGAGTTGCTATGCATATTGCCAACATGATCAGAAAATATTGTGTAAGCCCAGCATAAAGCTTCTATACTGATGTTGCAGCATTTGTGGGATTAGAATAATGGACACAAATCTATCAAATTTGTCTCTGTGCAGTATAATACTACTTTGTGGTGGAAACATGAAAATCATATGGGCCAAACTTCTTTACCTACAAGCAAAGTTGATCTAGGTTTACATGCTACAATGTCTTCAATCTGACAAAGCAGATTATGTAAATTGTGTCCTTTTAGAACACTGAATAGCATTACTGTTAAAAATAAATGTTATTATGATGAAAGGTAGCTTTACAGTATTCTAAGTATTAAGGATAGATGCAAAAGAAAATGCAATAGAATATGAATTTAAAAGAAATCCACAGAAAGCTAAAAACTAAATAAAAAATAGACAACTAACTACTAAACTTTCAGGATATCATCTGTTCAAACTAAAAAACCCCTACCTTTTACTTTGCACTCTGTATAATCATAATGACCACAATCGCTACAATTCTATTAGAAGCAGATATTTCTAGACAGGACTGATTTGTAGCATGTAAACCACAGATTTTGCTTGCCTTGCCTTTAGGAATACATTAATTCTAATATATTGTTATTTAGCTGTAAGAATGAATATCTAAATAAAACGATATAGCAACACTGTTCTTTACATCAGTTCTCAGAGGAGGTGGAGCGCAATATAGAAAGCAGCCAGGTAAGAATGCTGTCTGCCAAACCATTTTAGCATAATGTACTTTATGAGTAGTCTCCATTGTTTTTCTGTAAACATTCCAGAGTTTCAGAGGTTAACTCAATAGCTGCCAGTATAAGCATGGCAAGGAACATAACACAGTACTTGAAGGAACCTTCTATATTGCTTCATATAACTTACGATAAGGTTTTATTATATTTGTATATGTTCCCCAGAATCTGTAAAGCACTACAGAATTTGATGGCGCTATATAAAAAGATTACTACCATCAAAATCCAGTATGATAAACCAGGGACACTTACTCAGATCCAGACACTGACTAATAATTCTCTTATTTTTAATCCTTCCGAAATGAACATTTAAAATTTATGCTAATGAGCCCAAGGAGCTACCCTAGCCCCTCTGTGATCTGACTAAATAAGCTGCACTGCGGACCACCCACTGCTTCCTCAGCACTTTTGCAGTGAACACTCCCAGCGCTGAGGTAGCAGGGGGAGGGCGAGGGTGTGGCAGCGGGCCAGGTAAACTTTTATAAACTTTTAAAAGTGAGTGAAACCAGTAACAATTATAAAAGCAGATTGGGAATTAGTATTAAACAGGCGGTGGGCACCTGTCATTGGGTGAAAATGTGAAATCCTTATGACAGGTTTGCTTTTATGAAATTCAACTTTTTCTAGTCTTTTCCCTTACCTATTTAATTTTTTTTTCTCTCTGCTATACAGCAGGCACATAAGAATACATTTTGATTTGGAGAGGTTTATTGGTCACTGGTAAAAAAAAGCGGAAATCTCTTAAAAACAGTAGGGTCAGCAAAACTATTAAAACTTTATTTAAAAGTAAGCAGAGTTCTTACCACATATTCTCATTAAGAGGCTACAGAATACGTCCATTTGACAAAAGGACGGTAGTGGCTTTCAATGCAAATTTCACCTCCGCTTAAAACTATTTTACCAATTCTTTCCCTTTAAGGAGTCTTACTGAAAAGGAAATTGGACAAACTCCCTTGAAGAACGGTTGTAATTTTAAAAATATAAAAAGTTTCTGAAATCCTAAATATGGGGCTTCCACACAGGCAAGACTGAGTATCATGTCTGTCACTTTTGAATTTTCCCTGAGAGGAAAAAAAGAACAGACATCATAATTGTAGAATCTGACCCATCTGAAAGGAGATTTAAAAAAGACCTTTAGACTTAAAGTGAACCTGTCACCAGGAATGTAATTTTAAGCTGGTGACAGGTTCCAATTGCCTATGCGATGCCGGTTTTAAAAATGCCTTTGTCAGCCTTCTGAATCATTTCAGTAGTTTATACAAGTATAATTTACATTACCTGGCTCCCTGCCAGCAGCACATAGTGAGTTTTACTTTAAATAGAGGTATATTGGGAAATTAGCTAAAATCCTGCCACACTCACAAGACAAAGAAATGAAATAATGTGACCATCCCCTTTAATACCTTAAAGTTCATTTCCAGGACCTAATTTTCCAGGGGGAAAAAAATAAATAATGTACGGGCCCTGCACCACCTCCCTGATTTAGCATGACTCCTGAAGCCTTTTCTAAGACAATCCCAATGATTAGGCCCACACAAATCTTTCCAACCCAAACAGCAGTATCAGCTAAGAGGCGACAGGAGGGACACTTTAACATGCATGGAATTTATAAGTTCCACCCAATCAAAAATACTGAAAAGTATATTGGGGAAATTATTAAAGGTGTTTTTACAAAAGTATTATGTACCCCTGCTATTCCAACAACGGTTGCTCTGGTCCTCCCTGCCAATCTCTGTATACTAAAATGCAGCCATGACATTTTATGAAAATGCAGCCCATTTCTGGCATCTGCAGCCTACTTCAGAATGTGACTCATGACAAATATAGACCATAGTGGTCCCAGGGCTACATGTCACCACTGCATCCAAGTAGACACAAACCAGTATAGTGAAACAATGGTGCGGAAATGTTGGGGGCGGGGTGGTAAAAAGGAGACTAATGCTTTCTTTTATTATTTCATCACTTTTTCAAGCTGTAAGATAAAACCTTTTAATTGAGGTTGTTCCATTTCATAAGATGCTCACTGGTGGAGACTATCCGCTGGAATAACCCCCATTCATGACACCAAAAAGAACAGCATTAGTCCTGGGACTGACACTTTCCAGGTGGAGAAGTGGAATACACGTTCAGCTTGCTGTTATATTTACTTAGGAAAATAGGCCCTTCCATCCTGTGCTCTAGGGAGGTCCCAGTAGTTGGATACCCACTAACTAGCATATTAACTTGATTAAGGGATAACATATTTTGATATGCCCTTTAAGGACAAAACCATGCCATTTATTGTGAAGTGACCACTAAGAAAAAGCAAGTGTTACATGCAGGTCATTCAAATGAATAGCTGGCCATGTACTTAATGGATAGGTCAGGTACATCTTTAATTTGGCTCATAGAGGGGGTGCTTTTATTATCCCTGAACTTCACATCTGGTACTTCTTTAATGTCACTGAAGTCCTGAGGTGATGGCAATTTCTCACATCAGTTGGAGCTCAAGTACTTATAAGTTAGCCCTTGTTTGTCTTGTAAAAAAAAGTCAGACAATTGAGACTTTGGTATTGGATATTCCCACCTGTCCTCAGAATGCAGCCAATCTTTTATATGCGACCAAACTTGGAACCTAACAACACTGGCATGAAGGCACATAAAGGGTGCAGAGTGCTCTGAAAAAAAGAGACCTTCTTGTCCAGCCGTTCTTTTTTTTAAGGGGTCAAGCAGTGTTTCCATTATAACATTTAGCAACCGCCTTAAATAACATGTAGCCACAGAGAGTGGCATGAAGCATGTACTATGTACTGGTAAAGCTGGCATCTCACAGGAAGCTCATAGGCATAGAGAATGTAATAATTGCATCCACAGACATTCATGTTTGTTGGCTCTGGATTATTTCACAGTGAAGGGTTAATACTGATGTTGTGCTTCAGAGAGAGTTTTTCAGAAGAATTCAAAGTTGCAGGATCAAGAACACACACAACCCTAGCAACAGTTAGTAAGATGATCCCCCAGCCTCTTCATGTCTGGGTCCAGAAGGTAAGAAACCAGCGATAGAGCATGAAGAGAAGAAGCATAAGGGTGCAGTAGAAAACCCCAAAGCCCAGGAGGTGGGAGGTAAGAGCAGGTGCTTGTGAGCCTTCTCCAAAGGAGAGTAGACTTTCCAGAGTCCCCTTAACGCTGGAGAGGTTTAGCTGGAGAATGTCTGAAGGGAGACAAACTTTGTCCTGTCCAGAGGGGGTGTGCAGCAAGGGAAAAACAGAAAGCAGAGTCAGTCATGCAAACACATCATGCAGTTAGACACTTGCCTGTTGTTGACAAGAGAAATAAGGGGAAAACTGGAAAATCAACATGAAGCTCTGTAGAAAGATCTGTCTTAGGCGGGAGCACACACTGCGATTTTCTGACAATGCTATAAATGGCAATTATCCTGCAGCAGGGATAAACCTTTGAATCTCTAGGGTAAGGTTTCACAGCTAAAAACTGCAGCAGAAATTCACCAGCAGAGAAAAGCATTTTCCTCCACAGGTTTTTTTTTTCACATCATGTTAAAAATAAAATAAGATTGTCAGGATAGCCGGAAGCCTTCTTAAGGATTGCAGGTCAACATTACATTAGTTCTTAAGGTAGAAAACCCGTATTTTATAGCTATACGAGCCATCAAATAATTTTATGTTTATGGCTGTGAGGAAAAGACAATATACACAACATATCACTTGTTTTTATACTTCTATAGCATAGGGCAGCCAAATTATTTTTTTGCACAACAAATGCGCTTTATATTTGTTCTCACATCAGTGACCAAAAAAATGGACCTTATGCCAGGTTATTCTTACCTGGGGAACACCAATTTTTCTGCAGGCTTCCAGAAAGTTTTCAACATTTCTCCTGCATTTTGCCATTTTGAGCTTTGGCTATTAAAGACAGACATAGCTTGTTACTGTTGAAAACCAAAACATTATTCTTGCAGTGTTTAGGGTATAAAAATTGCCCCATACTTACAACAGCAGGCGAGGGAACATGTATGCTCGGAACTGATCTTGGCCGAACATGGTTCGCTAAATGACACAATACCACACCATCTGTAAGAGCTGCTCCCAGGTCACTTGGAAGTGATACTTTTAACCGTGATTCTATATTCTATAAGAAAAATAAAATAAAGGGAAAACCTTAAGATCAAAACAGTTCTACCGGAGGATTTTAAAGACACAAACCTTCTATGTTTTACTGCCAGTAAGCTCTGCAAACATATGACTCTAAGGCTGCATTCACACAAATGTATGAAGGATGTATATCCGGCTGCAGATTTAGGTCTTCCATAGCATCCATGGCGCCGGGGCTCGTTATAGAGTGCTCACAGTTCCGAGCCATGGCCGCAAAAAAGATAGAGAATGCTCTATTTTTGGTTGTAAGAACGGCCGTGCGGCTTTATTTTTTGTGGAGGGTGGAGGGGAGAGCAGCGCTCACCTCTCCACTGCGCCCAACATGAGCCCGCACACGTTCAGGTGAATGCAGCCTAGGGCATACTGTGAGTGTTTCCAGGTTGACGATATAGCTAGTGAGTACACTGACTATTTCAATGTTGTGAATTCCTCATTCATTCTAGAATTTGTACCAAGAATTCAAACACTACTAATTGTGCAGAGAACAAGGATGACGTTATGACTTGGTACCTATGGTAAACAATTTAACTTTACATTATTTTGAACGTCATACCTTTCATTCTAATCTTAAAAAAATGTTTTTACTTTTACTATCTTGACAAAGGATAAATGCCAAGATAAAATGTTTATAGAATCCACAAATGTAGAATCTTCCTGGTAGGTGAGCTGGTATTTTTGATATTACAGACCTTTCTGAGTTGCTCTATGACTTCTAATTCTCCTTGTCTAATTTTGGAGCCGTTTTCTGATCTGGAGGTTTCACTAGATATAGCAATGGGAGGAGGTGGTGTATTACCTGGTGACAATAAAAGAAATGGTAGAAAAGCCTCTCATTACAAAAGACAAATCATGTAGGTTTTTGCTGTATGAACTTGTAATGAACATTGAATAGTAGAGATATGCAGAATTAACTGGATACATATGATGTAATTTAACATAGTAATTTTGTGTGGACAAGCAGATCTAGCAATTTTACAAGAATGGCCAAAAATGTCCATACACAAAGGCTCGAAAAAAAAGGTCTCGCTTACTTCTTTTGATTTCTTCTCGAACAGCGGCCCGGAATAAGAAGCTTTCTGGACGCTGAGGAGAGCTTCTATGTAACGTAACAGATGCTGGAGAGGATAAATGTACTATAGAAAATAGAAACATTTGAAGCATTAGTCTAGTGCTCCAAACTGTGATACTACCCGCTTTATCAAAATACGCAGTGCACATATACTATATACGTTTGTAGAACGTGGTCAGATTTAAGTTTACATGTAATGGTGGGAGGGGGGGTATAATGACAGTGTCAATGGAAACAGGACCCAACTAGACTGAATAAAGACCACTAAGACATACTGACCCTCCTACTCACTTACCTGTGGCTGGATCAACAGACATCATTTAGACCTGGTATGTCAACCCTGCGAGACACATCAGCCCAATAGTTGCCTTTCAAGGGTAGCTTGTACTTGTCAAACTATACAAAAGTAATGTTCTCCTCTCAACCATTCCTAAATACTCATTTTCCCCAATGACTCACACCCAACCAACCTGGGATTTTAAAGACTGCAAGCTAGTTTTAAGTGCGAGGGCAGCGAAACAGGATATCCAGCTATGGTCGTTTGGCCCGACGTCTAAAAGCGGAATCAGCTGAATGAGCTATGGGGCTTTTTTGTAGAAATGTGTGGTCCAGACAAAGCTAAGCATTTTAACTAAAGCCATAGACATGAACATGGAGACACTGTGGTTAGGCATTTCTGGATTTGTGTTAAAGTGATTTGTAAATTCATATTAGAGGGTTTAAACTTGTCATAACCATGCACCTCAACCATTTCAATGACAAACTTACCAGTCTGAGATGTAGGTGATATGGGAGTCAGCGATGACCTCTCATCACTCTATCAAATGGATGAAAAGGAAAACTTAATAAATGACATTCACACAAAAAGATGAAAGAGATTAAAAAAAAAAATTCTAGTAACAGGCATGGGGCAACACAAACTTCTGAACTCTGTAACAAAAGCACTTATTGTTACATGTTAACAGTATATCAGCCATTCTGATATACCAGCCGAAAGGCTTGCAAGACAAGCTTTCAGTCATATGTTTACTGGATCATAGATTAAGCTTACAATAAAGCATGGTAAAAAAACAAAACAGAAGTGAGCTGTGTTATAGGAGAAAAATAATAATGGAAACTCAGAATTTTGAACATGACCACCACAAAATTTTCTACATAGATCACTAATATTTAGCAGCACAAGCATTAGTAAACCTGTATGTCCCTTACTTAAATAGCAGCGCTCTACAAGAAATGGGGGATATTTATTAACAATGTCTAATAGTTACACATAGTAAACATAGGCTAATCTTAAAAAACACTAGATATATAGTGACTGCTATAGGGTAAGTATCTTTAGTCCAAGTTTATACCACCTATTAGGTATCTTGGTTTACACCAAACGTTTTTTTTTTTTTGTAAAGTCAGGACCCTGGTTAAGCCACTATTGTGGCAAAAATGTGTCTAAAAAGATAAATGTTTACAAGGTCATATAAGCACATCACTTCTCCAGTCACATGTGCCGCTCAATGACTTCATTCTTGTGATTGCTGGGGTCCTAGCAGTCAGACTGTGAATAGAGTACAAGTATGATTTGTGGGACAAGTCCTTTAAGATCTCATATCTTGTAAAACTGGATAACAACAGGGGAGATGCATTACAAAAAAATTTTATCAGCAGGAAAGTTGTAAGTGGAATAGGAGACAACAATGGGAGAAGGAATATAAAGACCCCAGTAGCAGCATGCATTATTCACCTGTATATGACTTCCCGGCCTCCTTTTAATGGTATTGGTGTTATTGTCAATCTCAAAGAAAAAGTGAGGCTCAAAGCCATTCTGCCAGCAGCAGCAGCAGAAAGAAGAAAGAAGAGGAGAGATAGAAACAGTGTGGTTCAAGTAAAAGCGTTTTAGATATCCGGAAAATAGTAGAGATAGACAGGCACTTCCCCCACCACAGAAAGGCAGCCAAGTGCATGCAGAGATTTAAAAAAAAAAAAAATATATATATATATTTATTATTAATAATAATAATAACAATAATAATTATTATTATTAATAAAAAAGATCAGAAAGTAAAGCTGCAAACACGTACCCAAGCCTGCACCTTACTATACATTAATGAGTCTACACATACTGTAACATTTATAGGAATATATCATTTATGTTCACCATCACGGATACTAGAAGACATTAGGAACTATACATTAGCACATTCAACATTTCAGCAGTATAAGCACAAAGCAACTTGCTCTTTTTAACTATTAGTAAAATTAACCACAAAAACTATGCACCATTTTCTTTTGTTTAAGACTTTAAATGGAAACATATTCATTTTTTAAACAGTAATCCTAATGACATATTAACCCCCAGGTGATGTGACAGATTTTGACCAGGATTCTGGAAGACATTAATATGTTATTAGCTATCTGCAGATGGGTGTTTAGCAGCTAGCAACGTTTTTTTTTTCCCCCCCCCCCCCCAGGCTACTCTCCATTTACCATGCATTCTGGTAACCATGGGAAACAGTATAGAAAAGGCTTGGAGGAGGGGCTGTATGACCTTTAGTGATGTCACAAGCATGTGATTCATCACATGCTTCAGATTGGCTAGTTACAAACATGCTGTCCTGTTTTGGGTTCAGTGCCCAGAGTTTATGTCACAACCTGGAAGCACCCACCCACATCAGGAATGGCTGAATTTGATTTAATAATAATGTTAAATATACCAGATATATCTCAAGCTGGAAAGTATCCAGCTGCATGATACAGCCATTGTTGGAATTGTTGTCAAAGGGTCTCTCAGCAACATTACAGTTACGGAGTCAGTCAGATATTCCATACTGCGAGTTTCCCTTACCCTAGAGAGTAGGTCCATTCGGGAGGGGGGGGGGCTTGCCTTTTCCAGAATTGCGCTATCAGGCACCTTGCGGCTGTGAGTATGTGCAGGCTCAATTTTGTAGCCGTCTTGGCCATGGGCTGAGGAGAGACATTCAGCAAGTAATATAATGGGGAGAGTGGAATGTCTACCACTACAACCTCCCGGAGGAGAGTCTTTACCTCCTGCCAGAAAGGCTGCACCAATGGACACATCCAGAAGATGTGTTGAAGAGTTCCCCCAGTCGAGCCACATCGCCAGCAAGTATCCGGCGTGTCTGGAAATAGCCTGTGTAACAAGGACGGGGTATGATACCACTGCAACATCAGTTTGTACTGATTCTCCTTATGTGTAGCACACAAGGAGGTTTTAGCCGGGTCACACTGTATGATGTAGAATTTGGTAGGCCTCTGTGCTTTAAAACATTATTAAGAAGGCTCTAGCATGATTCTCCATCCATATTGCAACATCTGAATTTTGCAGTTTTGCAAATCGCTACTTATGGGCATTCGTTTTTGAGTGTGTTTGAGATTTTGTGTTCTATTGGGCAAAATTTTTTATTAAGCCTATGCAATTAGCCACAGCTAATATTTGGTTTTCCTTAACAAGTGATAAGTTTTGCATGAGCACCTTGCTTGACTAGGTGACCTCAAATGGCAGCGCTTTGTGGGCACTCCATGTCTTCATTATCACTAAATGAACATTCTTCCATCTTCAGCAGCTGGCAGGGTGGTAGGTGTGTCCGAGGATGTTTTTGATTTAGTGTGCCGGTCGAGTGGGTAGTCTTATTGCTCCATCAGTGTCCACTGTAAGGGGGCGGTGTCTGCCTACCTAATGGTACCAATGCTGGCGTCCTCACACTCTGGTCAAAGTATTCTGTCTCAAAATTGTTTGAATTTTGTAAGCCTGTTCTTTATAATAAATATAAATTCGCATTTTTGATATGAGTAAAAGATTGAGCCAGACATATGGGGAATTTAGTTAATAATACCAAAATTAGTTACTTACTTTCTGTCTGAAAAGGTTATAATTTAATTTTTTTTTTAATAAATAATGCCAGATATATCATATAATATTCCACTCACTGAAGCCCAATGGGGCAGATTATCAGGCTTGTCTGACAGTTAGAATATTCTAGTTTCCCATGGCAACCAATTAAGCTCTGCTTTCTTTTACATTGCTCATGAATAGTTTAAAAGGGGATCTGTGATTGGTGTCCATGGGCAACTAGGAATATTTGCTTTCAGACACCTTGAAATAATCTGCCTCATGTGTCACGAAAAAGTCATTTAAAAATTATTTAATAGGTTAAGTGTTTACATAGACAGCAACACATGATAAAATTACAACAAGGGTCTGAGCCTTAACATGCAAACTAGCTGCCTCCCTAAAGGGTTAATCCCCCACTGAAAGCTACTGGCTACCAAAATCATATCAAACTGATTATGATGCAAACGTGTCAAAAACTAGAGAGAGCAGAGGATGTGCTAGGATTGAGGGCCTGCACTGATAATGACCAAGGGTGCATGATTGCAACCAAGCTATATGTGTTTTTATTCATCTGCTATGAGTTGGTTATACGTGTCGATTTCAATTTTTTTTTATTGCTTTAAAAGTAGGAAATTTTGGTTCATGTAAAATTTATTTTATGTGCAATATTTTCTTTTTAACTAAATCTAAAGTTGGATAATTAAGTCTATAGGAGTCTGAGAATAGTGGTATTATTCGATTATGACTGGCCCACTGACGAAGACAGTCTGCTTTCTCCTTCTTCGTGGCATAGTCCATAGTTAATTTCATATTAAATGAAAAATGTTCCTGTAATATTTTGTTTCATTTGATACTCCCCATGTGTCATGAAAAAAACACAAAACATTTTTTAGGTATTGCATAAAAAAAGGAAGTTAAGGACACTTGATGCATGAACGTTTATCTTGTTGAGTGTGTGTCACATGTGGTGTTTACATGGTGAATTTAACTGCAATGCAAAGGCTGTTTTGGGAATATTTGCTTAATTGCATTCCATGACACAATGTTTCAATGCCATTGCAATCTAAACCTATTACAGGTGTTAACTCAACTTTTTGTGTTACTACAATAACAATCTTCATATTACCACCCTTCTTTGCCTCCATTACAAGGCTTCACAGGTTGTAATCAAAAGAACAGAGGTTGCGTGAAACAAGACACCTGGAGGTGGCCGCGTTCATTGACCCATGAATGCATCAGGTCAGAACTCCACAAATATGTTGTTATCTATGAGCTCCGAGTCCCCACAGGACAACAACTCCTCTGTTTTCAATGGAGACCTCATAATATTACTCTAAATAAGCCCATATTCTATTGGATTAATTAAACAACATAAAAGGCAGTAGTTAGAGCAATGACTAAGTAATGTCGTTTACATATTTATGTAAATTATCATGTCCTCTTTGTCAGTTTTTTCTCAAGACTATGTACATTTAGTTCTTAATCTTTACTCTAACTGAGATCTTCATTCCCCTTTATATCATTTTTGTGGCTCTCCCTGTACTCTCTAAAGCTCAGGGCATTCTTTTTAATAACTGAACTGCATATTCCAGATGTGGTCAAAGCAATGCTTTGTAACCGTTTACAATGTTAAATATCTATCCATTTACTTATTGATATTTATGTGTATATTGTGCTGCTGCATATTATATAGTGATTGTGGTTATTGTATTTGTGGATATATTTTATAACTAGAAAATGTACTCCTTTTGCTATAGTGAGCAGGCAGGTTTTTTGTTTAATGGCTAATGTTTTTTTCGTGATAGCATTTTATTTTTTGTAAAAAAAGAGATACTTTATGAGGGGTAGTCTTTGTATATAGATTCTAGTTTTATATAGTTTTGACTAATGTATTATTCATGCATCAACATCTACTCAAAATCAACATATGGTACTTTCACGCGAATTTGACTTGTACTCCATTTTCACTTGAAGGATTTGAATATGGTAACGCAAATTAGAACCCCCTGTAATTCATCCACTTAGACCCTTCCACACTAGCGTTTTTCACGCGTGAGTGTTGTGCGTGCTTTTGACCGCAGAACTTTTATTGCACTCTGTCCCATTGTTTCCAAAGGGCTTGTCATTATTTGCATTTTTTTCAGCGCGCTGCATGCATTTGTTGTGACGCGCTCTAAAGTACCAATTTAAGAAGGATGTGATTTAAAAACGTGGCGAGAAAACGCAAGAAAACAACAACACAAAACACACGCGGTGAAAAACGCTAATGACTCCAAGGAAAAAGACCAAAACGCAGCCAAAAACGTCCATTTTTCACGCATGCACCCTGACATAAACTGCAACTAGGGGCAGTTAGGCTACATTCACCACAGTTGGGGGACGTATATACGGCCGACATACGTCCCCCATACACTTCTATGGGCTCACGGCCTGTACGGAGCGGTACTGTGCAGCAGCACACGTGCGGGCGCGTACCGCTCTGTAGCACGGAAAGATAGGACATTGTCCTATCTTTTCCCGTATTACGGCGCCGTGCGCTGTATCTCCCTTGGAGAGGGGCGGGGGTGAGCAGACGCGCATCCCCTGCTCCTCTCCGCACGCCGATGTATGCAGTACGGCAGGCAACATCGTGTGAATGTACCTTAGATCAAGTTTTACCAATAGTGCAAAGTCCAATTAATAACAACAAGCTGCTGTGCACATCTAATCATCTGACTCTATATAAGACCATCTGTATTAGTAGCGGTATTGCTTTTGTAGGGACAATATTGGAGACAATTTGCCTCTATTAAAAAATACAAACTGCTTACTTACCTTTGAAACATCAAGGTCAAATTCGCTGAAAGTACCATATGTTGATTTTTTGTAGAGATGCATGAAATATACATTAGTGTAATTAATGGGTCCCAGAAAATAGCCCATCTATTAAAACAAATTAACTTATGATTAGACCATGTTGGTAAATGGAGAGAAACACGCAAGTTTTTGACCTGAATCACCTACGCAGAGACAGCTGGCTATCATATTGACAAAATACATACAGAACAAGAACACTGGAACAAATAGTTCTAGATGATTTTGCATCTCTGCATTACATTACGTACAATTACTTGTTTATCACTCCTAAATAAGGATTTTGAGCCTTTGGCTTCATGCACACAGTGTATGCTGTGTCCCAACTGGGACCAGGGCGTAACATTGTTTCAACTGGAGAAGGGGATGGGTGGGCCATACGTAAAGGGAAAGATAGAGCTTACTCTATCTTTTTCCCGTCTACTGTAGGTCAGTGGTTAATACGCCCATCAGAGGTCGCATTAACGCCTCACCGGCGCTCATAAAGCGTGATGAGGCGCCATTACCCCCCAAAATAATTGCCATGTTGTAAAGTTACGCTGGCACATTATTCCTTGTAGCGCGCAGGCTGAGCGGTTCGGTGCGCCCTGCAAAGAGTAATGTCTGTAGCGCGATCACAGCGCGTGCCGGGCCACTCAGCTACACATGACACAGTGATCTGTGTCATCAGCGCTCCGAGCGAGAGCGCAGGCCCCGGGAGACCTTGGACAGTGGGCTGCTGCTCCCTGTCCTGCTCCATCTCTACTGCCCGCAGATCCCGACGGGACTAAGAGCAGGCCGGTGAGTGTGTGTGCAGTGTGGGCAATGTGTGTGTAGTGTCTGGTGTGAGAGTGTGTGTAGTGTTCTGTGTGTGCGTGTGTAGTGTTCTGTGTGTGCAGTGTGTGTGTAGTGTTCTGTGTGTGCAGTGTGTGTGTGAGTGTTCTGTGTGTGCAGTGTGAGTGTAGTGTTCTGTGTGTGCAGTGTGAGTGTAGTGTTCTGTGTGTGCAGTGTGAGTGTACTGTAGTGTGCGCAGTGTGAGTGTAGTGTAGTGTGCGCAGTGTGAGTGTAGTTTAGTGTGCGCAGTGTGAGTGTAGTGTAGTGTGCGCAGTGTGAGTGTAGTGTAGTGTGCGCAGTGTGAGTGTAGTGTGCGCAGTGTGAGTGTAGTGCAGTGTGAGTGTAGTGTAGTGTGTGCAGTGTGAGTGTAGTGTAGTGTGCGCAGTGTGAGTGTAGTGTGCGCAGTGTGAGTGTAGTGTAGTGTGCGCAGTGTGAGTGTAGTGTAGTGTGCGCAGTGTGAGTGTAGTTTAGTGTTCTGTGTGTGAGTGTAGTGTGCGCAGTGTGTAGTGTAGTGTTCTGAGTGTAGTGTAGTGTAGTGTTCTGTGTGTGAGTGTAGTGTTCTGTGTGTGAGTGTAGTGTAGTGCTCTGTGTGTGAGTGTAGTGTAGTGTAGTGTGTGTAGTGTGCGCTGTGTGTGAGTGTAGTGTAGTGTAGTAATAGGGCCTTATTGGGGGTCAGGTAACGCAGGCGCCTCTTTAGGCCAGAGGTAAGAGTTAGGGTGAAAAGGGGCCAACCACAATTTCTCAATCTCCATCCATTTGGAGAATGCCAGCAGGGTGGACCATGCTGGAATGCGCCGCAAATGTGTTGCCCAGTAGTATCTGGTAATATCCGTCACCGATAGGCCGCCCTTTGATTTATGAGCGATTAGAACAGACCCGGAGATTCTGTGTCTCTTTTTTGCCCAGATAAAGTGTAGTATTGATGCTTGCAGAGATCTCAGAGCACCCAACGGGACTGGGACTGGTAGGGTTTCAAAGAGATAAAGCAGCTTAGGCAGGATAGTCATTTTAACCGCTGCTATCCTGCCAAAAAGAGAGAGGGGGAGGCTGTTCCAGTTATTGAGCAGAGTCCTTATTTCCCGAAAACTGCCAGGGAAGTTCTGCCTATAGAGCGTATTGTAAGAGGGGGTCAGAAGTATCCCCAAATACTTAATAGCATCTGCTTTCCAATTATATCTGAATGTGGCCTTCAGTTGGTCTACCAGCGGTTGGGCAAGGTTAAGAGGCAAGGCCTCCATCTTTGAAGTGTTTACTTTATAGCCAGAAAGACGGCCATACTGCTGCAGCCGTGCCTGTAAGTTGGGTAGAGAGATTAGAGGTTGAGTTATAGTAAGTAGGATATCATCTGCAAATAAAGACAGTTTGAATTCCTTGTCCCTAACCATAATACCATGGATATTAGGGTCCTGTCGGATGATGGAGGCCAAAGGTTCAATACAAAGTATGAACAGGAGAGGAGAAAGTGGGCAGCCTTGACGAGTACCGTTCCTTATCCACAGAGGTGGGGAGGACGCATGTGGAAGCTTAATTTCAGCTGTGGGATTTGAATATAGCCCCCTCAAGGCCTGGAGAAAGGGACCTTTTATTCCAATGTGTTCTAGTACTTGAAACATGAAGGGCCAGCTAAGGCGATCAAACGCCTTCTCAGCGTCTAAACTGAGGATCAGGGCCTGGTCATTTTGTTTATTAACTACATCAATGAGATCAATTGTTCTCCTCGTGTTGTCGCCACCTTGTCGTCCTGGTACAAAGCCTACCTGGTCCTTATGGATTACCTGAGGGATCCACTGAATCAGGCGATTGGCCAACAATTTTGTGAAAATTTTTAAATCTGCGTTCAAAAGTGCAATCGGCCTATAATTAGCACAATCAGTTGCATCTTTCCCAGGCTTGGGGATAAGAGTGATACAAGAATGAGTAAAAGTTGTAGGCATGGGTTCACCTTGTAAGAACGCATTAAACACCTTTGTAATATGTGGCAACAACACAGGGGAGAAGGTTTGGTAGTATAGATATGTGAGCCCATCTGGGCCCGGGGATTTCCCATTAGGAATTCCTTTAATCACCTCCTCTATCTCTTCCGATGTTAATTCTGAGCTAAGTGTCTCAATAGCCTCCGAGGGGATTCCAGGAAGTGAGCAAGAGTTCAAAAAAATCTACTAGCAACGTTTTTCTAAGGGCCTCATCCAGGGGTAGGGTGTTTGGCAGAGAATACAATTTAGCATAGAATTCTTGGAAGCGAGAGGCAATCGCTCTCGAGTCATGTAATAAGTTCCCCCCAGAATCCCGTATAATATGGGGGATTTGGTGGTCCCTCTTCTCCCTCAGTTGTTTCGCCAGGAGAGAATGGTGTTTGTTCGCTTGCTCATAGTACCGTTGCTTAGTGAACACCAACAATTTCTCTACCGCTTGGGTCTGGACCTCTCGTAGCTGCTCCCTAACCTCAATTAGCTGTTGGAGTCTCCTCCTAGTTGGTTTAGCTAACAAAGCTGCCTCCTGCTTACCAATCTCTTTTCTCAGTTCCTTCTCCAGATGGGCCCTATTTCTTTTTAATCTGGTTCCCTGTTCTATGCAATGACTTCGGAAAACCGCTTTATGGGCTTCCCACATCACAGGAATAGAGGGAATTGAATCCTCATTAAACTGAAAATATTCCCTTAATGCCCCATTTAACTCCTCCTTGATCAGGGGTTTTTTAAGAAGGGATTCGTTTAGGCGCCAATGACATACCCTAGTTGTAGAGGGACCCTCTCTAAGCTGCAGAAAAACTGGTGCATGATCTGACCACGACATGTCTCCCACCTCTGCGGTATGCATCATTCGTAAGAATTGTATATCTCCAAACCAGTAGTCTATACGGGTATGGGTGCCATGTGGAGCAGAATATAAGGTAAATGAACGGTCACCCGGGTTACCCACTCTCCATAAGTCATACAGAGCAAACCTCCTGATGACTCTACGGAAAGCCGCTGAAATAGTGTAGTTTATGCAGTAAGGCTCTGGTATGGGAGTGAGGGAGGGTGCCGGTGTGCGACGGCGTAAGGTGTCAGGAACACTAGGAAAGAAGGACAAGGAGTGTGACGAGGGGGGGACAAAACTTGCACACCACAAGACAAACAATCAATACGGATAAAAAGAAAACAAGTAAGAAAGTAATAAGAAAACAAGGATAAACTCCCAATTCTATAACCAGGGAGAGGAGAAGCCTCCTGACCCTAGTGCAGGTCTGTTCAGCCGGTCTGCCCCTAAAGTGGGGGAGTATAGTCGGCTGATCTGGGTTCACCACCTCCTGTATAAATCCTTGGTCAGAGCCAGAGGGCGAGATCCAGAGAAGACCCACCTAATGGGGGAAAACGTGGCAATGGAACCTTTTGAAGGAAAAGAATACGTCAAGTGTAGTACTACACAAGATTTAAAAACTTAGATATATCACTAACTATCCAGAGACTAACCCCGGTGCCCTTATGCATATTACTAAGGAGGGGAAGGGTACCCCGAATATAGGCAAACATAAGACCCCCTTCAAACAATCAAATGCAAGAACCATAAAGGATATATATTCAGCAGGCGTTCTCCTCTAATCATAAGAGTCCTGGGATGGAGCTCTGGTTCGTGGTTTTCACCTCTTTTGTTGCGGTTGGTTCTTATTCTGCAGTTGGCGCAGTTGAGGGGGGAGACCCCCCCAGTCGTCCAGTCGCGGAGTCGGGATATTCCAAATGTCACAGAATTCCCGCAGCTCCTCAATCACAGAGAGTGTTGCCGTTATTCCATCTTTGGTGGCAGACAGGGCAAAAGGAAAATTCCAGCGGTAGGATAAGTCGTTCTCACGTAAAATATCCAGCAACGGTCGTAAAATCCGCCTCTTCTGAAGGGTGATCCCAGAAAGATCCTGGTAGAGCTGTATGGTATCTCCGTTGAAATCAAAATTCTTTTTTTTCCTCGCCGCAAACATGAGGCGTTCCTTTAATTCAAAGTCATGCACACAACAGATAACGTCCCGCGGATTTCCTCCCAATGCTTTAGGCCTCAATGCTCTATGAGCTCTATCAAGCTTCACCTGTGTTTCCAGCACCCCTAGTAACGCTGAGAAAAGAGCTTGTAGTGTGGCACGAACATCCTCTTTGCCCTCCACCTCCGATAGACCCCTCACCCGAATATTGTTACGTCTTCCTCTGTTGTCAAGGTCTTCCAGGTGTCTGGTCATATCTTGTAGTGTAACAGATTGAGAATGCAAAGCATGTTGCGTATGTGAAATCTGACGCCTTGAGTCTGCCTGTTCAGCTTCTAGGTTATCAATTTTCTGCGTCATACACTGAATATCACGTCGTACCTCCGAAATTTCAGATTTGAACGCCTCTTTGACTTCGGCAATTAAAGATTTAAAGTCCTCTTTAGTAGGCAGATTCTGGAGGTGAGCATGCCATCGGTTCAGATGTCGATGGTCTCTTATCTGGCACAGTGTCCATACTACCTTGCTCAGGCGATGATGCCCACTCTGGGGAAGGTGCAGCATAGCGGGCGAGAGTGGGGGTAGCACCCAGCTCATCTTTCGTCACTTGCGACCTGGGGATATATGGGATTCCAGGAACAAATTCCCCTGGCTGCGGCAGTTGGGGGGATCTCAGTGGAAGGCCGCCAGGGTGTCGTCCTTGCCCTCCATTTTCTCCCTGTCCTGCTTCCATAGGGCCATATTCCTTCTCTGTGGACTGTACTGGTGGCAGGGCAGCATTTTCTGTTTGGAGGGATTTCCCCCCCCAGTGTGTCGCTGGCGGGCCCCCTGATCGGAGTTTTGCGAAAGCGCCACTTTATTCTGGCGCTGCTGCGCCACAGGGGAGCCGCGCTGCCTGTCTGGCTGAGGGCCAAGATGGCGGCTCGGCGCGGCCTTGTAAGTGCCGGCCGAGTCACTGCGGCCTGTATGTGAAGGCGGTGGACGCCGTGGATCCCCGCTTACCCGCTGCAGGTATGGGGGCCATGATGAGAGCCTCCGCAAGCTGCGGCTGTACTTTCTTCGGGTCGCCGGGCTTCCGTACAGCACGCGGCCCTGCGCTGATCGTGACGGTGGAGCGGAGAAAGAAGCGGGTAAGTTTCGCCTACCAGACCTGCGTCCTGGGGTCCCGAGGGCTTCGCTCCCCTTCTGGGGGTCATTTTGATTTTGGGGGCCAGGGTAGGTCCCCTCCTTTTGGGCGAAATAGGCACCGGGGCTGCGGAGCTCTGTTAATGTGCGGCCATCAGGTCCAGAGTCCAGCCACGCCCCCCAGACTGGCTGATTAACTAGCTAATTGTCTCCTCAGAAGTCAACCAGCTTGTCACATTTTCCCCAACAACAAATCTGAAGCCATCATTCAGCTTTGAGGTTGTGAGTGCCGAATGATGGTACAGACCCGAATATCAAGGTTTGGATCCACTCAACACTAGTCGTTATCATATGAAGGATACCTATATTCCCTTTTGTCTTTGATTAGAGAGAATATTAATGGAGCAATAAATGTTCAGAAATCAATGCATTAAACTTGTATTATTAATTTTTATCTCTTGCATGTCTGGGGTGGTTGACATGGTTTTTAAATAATGTATGCATTGACCTAATTACATAAATATTGATTTGTTGTGCATGAATACTTTCTAGGTCTTTTTATAATCACAATGTCAATATTTGTTGCAAGTAATAACCTTACATTTAGACTAAGTAATTATAATTGATGGAAGAATGAAGTAAGATTATGGAAAATAAACTAGGTGGTATGCAAACAAAGCACTAATACATCAATATAATTGACATTTTGGCACACACACACACAACTAATTTTGTCAAGGTTTTGCATTTCATATAAATAAAACAAACTAAATATATCTGTGACTAAAAGAACTGATGCCCGTAGGTTCGTAATAAAGAAAAGACATTTTCCATAATTCTGACTAATTCTAAAGCACAGCAGGCTTGCTTAGAAGTTCATAGTGTACTGGTCATTTGAAGAATGTGGGAATCATTTGGAGACAATAGAAGTGACTCATCATATGGGGGAGCTTTATGCGCCGGCATATGATGAAAATCTGGCACTCCGGGACCTGTGGATACATCAGGATGTATTTGGGAAGGGGGTGTTCCAGCTGCGCCAGTGTCAGGATACGGGATCAGTGGATCCTCTGGACCACCGCGGGAGGTGGTACTAGCCGACACCTGGGACCAGAATGTAAGTGGCACCTGGTCTTCAGCAGAGCTCGCCGCAAAGCAGGACGGTCTTGCTGCGGCGGGGTACCACCAGGTAGTTCCACAGGTGCGACTAGCCTGCGGTGGCAGCCGAGGTACCTTAGCAGAAGACAGTCTTCTGGTCAGGTTCAGGCTTAGGGCTTATTCACATGGCCGTCTGCGAGGACGTACATGAGGCTGCAAATTTGCGGCCGCATGTACGTCCCCATAAACAGCAATTTCCGCTATTGTCTATGGAGGGAGGAGGGGTCACCTCCTCCTCCTCTCCAGCACACGGCGGTATGCCCGCACGGCGGGCATATCGCGTGTGAATGTACCCTTAAGGTCAGGACAGGTGGCAGAGATGCAAGGTCAAGTCCAATCCAGGGTCAGCAATGGGAGGTCCAGGCAGATGGGAACGGGAACACAGTAACGGACAGGAATACACAGGAGCACGGGAACAAGAATGCAGGGACACAGGAACACTTGACCCAGGAGCAGGAACACACAGGAACATAGGGATACTCAGGAATGTCACAAGGAAGCGTTCTCAATGGCGTAGGCCTAAAGATCCAACAGGGAACACAGGAAGGTGCTGGGAATTTATTAGGAAGGGTAGCTGGCCGGCGCCAATTAACGTTGCGCTGGCCCTTTAAATCTAAAAGCTAAATCCTAGGCTTTTGGAGCAAGCGAGGAGCCGCTGCTGGAAACTGGCGAGGTGAGTAGCGCGGCATGCGCAGCAGCCCACATGGAGGTACAGGGGCACCCCTGACAGCCAGCATGTAAGTTTAATCCAGGCAGACAAAATTGTGCTATTATCAGTAACCTTTCAGACTTGAACAGTCGCTGGCTGTAGTGCGCAAGCGCTGGGATGTAGAGGTGGGATGAAGGGAGAAATAATCATAATGCATGTTGGTTCGTTGAGATTATTTCAGAACACTGGCTTACATGCCCTGATAAATGTCCCCCTATGGTTTTGGGGATGTAATTAGGTCCAGATTCATGTACCCAAATCCGAAGACCCATGGTCGATGCTCGCGGCGATCTAGCCAAGGTTACAAAAGAATTTCTGCAGCAGTCAAGGTTCCTAAGAGCACAGTGGCCTCCAGTTTGGAACATCCACAACTCTTCCTCAACCTGGCCATCCGGCCAAACTTAGCAATCCTGGGAGAAGAGCCTTGGTGAGAGAGGTAAAGAAGAACCCCAAGATCACTGTGGCTGAGCTCCAGAGATGCAGTAGAGATATGGGAGAAAGTTCCACAAAGTCCATTATCACTGCAGCCCTCCACCAGTCGGCTCTACACCAGAGTGTGCCCACGGAAGCTTCTCTTTAGTGCAAGACATATGAAAACCTGCATACAGTTTGCAAAAAACACATGTAGGGCTCCCATACTATGAGAAATAAGATTCTCTGGTCTGAGACGAATATTGAACTAATTGGTGTTTATTCTAAGCGGTATGTGTGGAGAAAACCAGGCCGTTCTCATCACCTACCAAATACAATCCCAACAGTGAAACGTGGTAGTGGCAGCATCATGCTATGGGATTGTTTTTCAGCTGCAGGGACAGGCTAACTGCAGTAGTTGCAATTAAAGGACTGGGACGAAGGTTTACCTTCCGACAAAACTTAAAGCCATTAATGGCTATAAGTCTCCATGAGCCTACAAGGCTACCTTAATAGGCAAATCTCCATAAGGAGAACTCTTACCTCCTGACCCTAGTCAATTGCATTTCACTCAGCCAAACCAGTTTCCTATGCTGTACTGACCCAACCAGGTTGAAACACTGCCATCTCCAGTTGGAAATCTGTTTCTTCTGGAATAGATATACTAGTTTGGATTAATCACAGATCATGTTATTAATGCTTCTTCTAAGTCATGCTTCGTGTTAAGGGGGCTGCCTTTCAAGGTAGCAAAAAGAGGCACTGTTTTCCCTTTCCCACCCAGGAAAACATATTTCCTATCTTTAAAAAATACGAGTATAAATTATTTCTTTGAAGTTTTGTCATCACTTCTAGGAAACTTTTTTTTCTGGCATCCTAAAGTTACTTATTTGCATGATGGGTACATTTGAATGTTAGTGAAAAATCATTGTGCTTAAAATAAATGTCTGAAAATACTTTACCTATTTGTACATTATTTAATGGAACATTGAGTTTTGTTGGTACAAAAGCTTGTTTCCTAGGGGAATAGGAATAGAATAATAGCTCAAATGTGTTACATTTTACATAACTATTTAAAAGAAGATAAATATTATATTTCTTTGTTAAATCAAATGATAATATTTTTTAAGTTTGCTGTTACATGCATCCCTGATTCCAGGTTAACTGCCACAAATGTGCCAGTGGCTTAACCCACAGCAATCTACAGTAAAATTATTAGGAACAACTGTGAACTGTGTAATAAACCATTTCTGGCAATGCTCTTCTAAATTTTTGTTTTCATTTTTTGATCCTCTTTATAAATCCCTAACTTTTTTTTTGTGTACGGAGCTTTATAAGGGCTTGTTTTCTGTATAACCATCTGTTCTTCCCAGTAACAGTACTTAATTTTTCATTCTGTGTACTGGGAAGCAGGAAAAAAGTCCAAATGCAGTAAAACATGCCCAAATAATCTTTTGCACCATTTTGTTGTGCACTTGTTTTTACAACTTTCAATGTGCGTTCCAAATGCCACTTCCCCTCATTCTGCGGGTCGGTGTGGTTGCAGGGATGCGATGGATTTTATTTGTTTTAAAAAAATTAAATGTCTTCATTTTGCGATATTCTGATGCTAATAACTTTCTCATACTTTGGCGTATGCAGTAGTGTAAGGAGACATTTTTTGTGGGACATGATGATTACATGATGACATATTCATTGCTACCATTATGGGCTACCTTTTTGATCACTTTTTATAATTTTTTTTAATGTGTTTCAAAATGACAAAGTAGCGTGGGTGCTATTTTCCGTTATAGGATCACAGCTGTTTTCACATATTGATAGATTGGGACTTTTAGGGCATGGCGATATCTAACATATTTATGATTTTTATAGTTTATTTATATCCGTTCTAGGGGAGAGGGATGATTTGAAGTTTTTTTTAACTGTTTTTCAATACTCCTTATGATACTTTAAATTCACTGTATCTGTCATCTGCTGACAGCAGGCTTCTTTACAGATTCTGGTATGACAGCCATGGAACCCTGTGTGAGGGTCTTGGCTGTCATAGCAACTAGCCGATGTCCACTGATGACGTCAATGTGGGCGCTGGCCGCATCCAAAATGGCCCATGCTGCGCCTTCACTTAAGTGCTACCTTCTTAATGGCGTTTGATGGTGGCACTTAAGGGGTTAACACTTGCAATTGGTACCCGCACTGATCTTGGGTGTTAGCTGTAGGTGTTACCTGCATAATGCAGCTACCACCCATGTTGTTAGGGGGTTAAAAAGATATTAAGTATATTCAGGGGAAATCTATCAAGGGGGAATACTGGGACTCCAGTCAAGGGGCACTGTTTGGAGTCCTAGTATTCCCCACTCACATCCACACTGATTAAATGTACAGGTTTGGGATCTGATCATGAAGAAGTCCAAAATCAATCCATGCTTGATTTTGATGGTTGATTAAATCAAATCATCATCAAATCAAGCATGATGACACTAACTCATAGATACAGGTACTATCCAGGCACTGTGACCGTGATAATTGATAACTTGATTTGATGATAAATTTCCTTTAATCATCAAGCATAAGTCACAGAGAGGCTAGGGTAGACCCTCAGGGTCATCAGCATACTTTTATTTTAGAAGGAAGGAGGCCATGGGTAGTTAGTGTCCCTTGTTTATCATGCATTGTAACAATTACACTCTACCGGTGTGTGATGCGATGTATGGTCACTTATTATTTTTTTTTAATAGTATTCAGTCTAAGGCCCCTTTTACATGAACATATACTCACCTGAGCCATAACCTGGCTGAGTATACAGCCGGGTGTAGGAGGGAAGAGGGGTGAATACTCATTACCCCACCCCTCTCCATTGAAACCTGAGCAGCTGGGCCGTAAAAACTGAAAGGTAAGACAGACACCCCACTAAGTCATGGTGCGGTGAGAGACCTTGTGATCACCACACTGTGACCAGATGCCATACACTTCTATAGGGGCTGTGATGCACCCACAAATTGCGCAGCTGTGTAACCGGCACACATTTGTCTTTATGTGGCCTACCTATCAGAACTGAAGGAGCGGACCAGCACTACTCAATATAATAATATAATGTAGTGACCATAGCATGCCAAAAAATGACCATGTAATAATATAAAAAAGGACAGAAACTTGCAACAAGGTCAGAAAAATACAAGAACCTTTATTAATCAATTCACAGTACAAGACAGAAAAAAAATAAAAACATTTAGAAATGTGAATCAATGTCACCAATGAATCAATCCCCAGGACAAAGCTCAACACATGATAATGCTGGCTGTCCTGGTACTCCGGCTCCCCCCTTCTGGCCAACCTCCGATACAACATAGACCATTAAAGTGCCAACAATATTGCAGAAAGGAATCACCAATGGCGTAATGCCTGAATAACCCTGCAAGTCACTTAGACAATCCAAATAAATATGACAATAAAGTGCATATATTACCTATAATGAAGGCCAAATAGAAGGGGGGCTGGGGAGGAATGCTCACAGCAGCTTCCTCAGGGACCAGAAGGGGAAGCCAGAGTACTAGGACAGCAAGCATTATCATGTGATGAGCTTTGTCCTGGTGATTGATTCATTGGTGACATCTGTTCACATTTTTAAATGTTTTTATTTTTCTTGTGGTGTAAATTGATTAATACAGGCAGTCCCCGGGTTACATACAAGATAGGGACTGTAGGTTTGTTCTTAAGTTGAATTTGTATGTAAGTCGAAACTGTATATTTTATCATTGTAGTTCCCGACAATTTTTTTTTTTGCCCCAGTGACAATTGGAGTTTCAAATTTTTTTTCTGTAATAGGACCAAGAATTATCAATAAAGCTTCATTGCAGACAATTTTAAGCTGATTATTGCAGTCTGGGACTATTTTAAAGCATCCAGAGAGCTTCACCAGAGGTCACAGTGGGCAGAGGGGTCTGTCTGTAACTATGGGTTGTCTGTAAGTCGGGTGTCCTTAAGTAGGGGACCGCCTGTAAAGGTTCTTGTATTTTTCTGACCTTGTTGAATGTTTCTGTCCTTTTTTATATTATTGCTTCATGTGGCCTTACCTGCCTATATCACTACTAGATAAAGGCATTAACTACAAGTCTGTTTGCCAAACTAAGAACGTTAGGTACAAATGCTTTTTGTATCCGTTTTACAGCGTAGCAAAATTAAATGATCACTGATGGTTAGTTATTCACTTTTGCAATAAATTGCATAAGACTGGGTCATATATAGACCTATCTATCAAAATCAAGCATAGATAACCCATGGGGTACTTACTCAAAGACTTAGGCACTTTGGCCTCCTTCAAAAACAAACTATACAAATTATGCAAATGAGCCTTAAGGGGTACTAAGGAGGATCCCAGAGCCCCTCAGTGCTACAGATTCATAGGCTGTTACATTGTAGATAGAGTTTTTCCTTGCCCCACTGTTTGCAGAAAGTTCCTGTGCTGCAGTGATATTTTATCAGGGGAAGGGAGAAATGTTGAGAGAGCAGAGGGGGAGTGGGAGACAGTATAACAGTTGGAAATCTAAAGTATGAAGGGGCTCTGGGAACCACCCAGTAGCTATTCCAACTCATTAGCATATTTTGAATTTAAAATTGGAGGCTGTGGATTATCACAATCATGGTGACTGTGATTAAGTGCCCTTTTTTCCTCTTACCTGGCCAAAGACACTCCAGTCCCTCTAGGACTTAAGGCTCATCTCAAAAGGGCAATGTCTGTCTACTGTGAAGAATCAGTTTACCTCTTCCTTAAAAAGATCTGTAGTGTTGCTAACTGGGATAATCTCCGTACCATTTTTAGTCACAGACCTGATATTCTTTTCCATTGCAACCTTTGATGTTAAAGTGTTATCTACTGTGTCCCAGTCATGATGTATTCTTATGGACCTTGTTGTGTGCAATTAGGGGGAAGTTAACAATTACCCTTACTGGTTTTGTTCCCTCCATGGTTTCCCGTCTGCATTTTCAAATACTGAAGTGGCATTTTTATCTGTAAAATATTCTCGCTAACCACCAGGTGCTCAATCCAGTCTTCCACTTTCACAAGCAAATGCAAGTCCAAAAAAAAAAAAGGAGTTTGATTGGCACTCACCAGCTCCGTTAAAAATAATTCAGCTTTATTCATCCAAGATGAGACAATACAAAGTGCAAGGATAAGGTGCAAGTACGAATAACAATCTTACGCGTTTCAGACACTAAGGTCCTTAATCATAGATATCCCTGAATGTTTGAGAGCAGTCTAATATGCTGGGCAGACCGGAAGTGGAAATTTCTACACAGGTGCCGGGCAACTAGTGCATCTCAATACTATCAAAATCAGGGTTCCACAAGAGATACAATAAACATGCATAAAAACAAAAAAATTTGAAAATATGTGAGTATGTACAAACAGGTTCATATAAAAACGTATCAATAATTTAAAATCAAGTCATTTCTAACATTAAGACCTTTAATGGATCTCTCATTAAGATCCAGTATCCTTCTCGGTTCAGCAGCTTCCTTCTTAGATTACCTCCCCTTTTGTTAGGCTTAACCCTTTCAATGCCGCCGAAGAAAAAACTAGCAAGGTCTCCATGATGTTGGATGGAAAAATGGCGGCATTGGAAGGGTTTCTGGCATCTGGATTAACCCCATTAAGATGTTCCCAGATTCTTTCTTTGAGACTGCGACTAGTGCAAACTACATAATCCACATTGCATACATTACAGGTTATACAGTAAATTACATTGCGAGTATGACAGTTTATAGATTCAGTAATTGGGTGCAGTGTATTATCAATTTTGCTTGCTATCTCTTTCCTCGGTTGTGCGAAGGCACAACATCTGCATATATTGGCCCCGCACTTAAAAAAACCTTTAAAATTGCCAGTGATAAAAAAAACTTTGTTCCTCTCCTTGTGCCCTCTTTACGTTAATGCCAGAGCTACAGTGCAGGGGATGCATGGTGACATCACCTACTCTCACCCCTTGCTGACTTTCAGCTCCCCTGATCTGCTGCTCTCCGTCCATCACACAGGCCGCTAGAGTGCAGTCCATGTGATGGCGGATGTGGCACAGGTGATGTGCAATGGCGTGTCTGCCTGCAGCGGGTCAAAGATGCAAATGCCTGTGGCTGGAGATGACCCAGTGCAGGTGGACACACATCACCTGTGCCACATCCACCATCACATGAGCTGCAAACTAGTGGCCTGTGTGATGGACAGAGAGCAACGGAGCGGAAAGCAAGCAAGGGTTGGGAACAGGTTTTTGGACTTGGTTCTCCCCAGATCGAGAGCTGGTAGTAATTTTAACAACCAGCTCACCTGACCTGGGACAAGCCATTGAGATGCCTTCCTTGGGCTTATCTTTTCCAGAATCACAAACATGCAGGAGAAAGGAAGCTGCACTAAGATGTTCCTACAGGACAGTCAGATTTTATCACCTCAAAGTGTTGACTTGTGTCCCCAGATTTGCTCTCTTTCCAGATATAAAGAAAGTAGAAGTGAAATATACTTAATGAAGAGGATGACTAAATGGATTACATAAGTAAAGCCAGACTGTGGAATACAATTTGCCATTTTGGAGAACAGATCTATAAAAAGGAAAAAAGTCTGTGATAAAGCCCATGGAATTGTTCTGCCAACAATGCTAGTGGATGAAGAAATTCGGCTGGTTTTTGCCAAGAAACCCAAGACGCAGGTATAAACTGGGCTTTAGAATGTGATTACAAGTTCTTCTTACTATAGGACGCACGCCTAATTTAGGCATCCAAAAAAGGAAAAATATATTTTACACCAATTAAAATATCACTGTTGGTTGCACTTAAGCACAACACACACAGCTCTGCTTTATCCATACAGTTACACACACAGCTCTGCTATACACACAGAACTCCCCTCTTCCCCCTTCTCCTATATCCCTCTTCCCCTTCTTCTTGTCCTGTCACAGGGCAGCGTGTCCCCATTCTCGGCAGTATGTGGTGATGTAAGAAGCATGTGATCAGTCACATGATTTTGATATCACCACAGGTCCTGTAGGACACCCGGGAGAGGGGAGAGCAGTGCGGAGGCTCTCCTCTCTGGGAGATCAGGTGCAGCTCTATATCAGGGCATCACCCGATCTCCATTACAGCGGTCAGGAGGGTCTGGCAGTGCTGGATCCTCCTAACCCTCAGTCCTCAGATGCAGGCACTTTTTAAAAAGTGCGCCTTATAGTCCAAAAAATACGGTAGTTATTGAGATATTCTGGAATATCTGGTAGAATATTGATAGTCATTTGTTTTCTCTAGTGGAACAAAATTATGCCAGCTAAAGACTAATATGCCTTTGCTGAAAAGCTATTTCTCTAAAATTATTCATTTAGCCAAATTATCACTAAAAATAAGTAAGCCCTACTTTTATTAATGGCTAAAATGATACTACATTTTCATGCTAAAGTGCATATTCCAGTGCTTTAAGCTAGGAGACACAGAAAAGCATGAATGGAATTTTTCAACCATAATTTTAGATTTTTTCCTTTTTATAGCTATAATTCAATATTACATGATCTTAGGGGACAAATTCATAAACTATGATTAATCCTCAATGTAAAGTGTTTATTTTACTGTGCAGCTGAAGAACGGAAGATATTGATTGTATTTTGAAACCTCTGGTTCACTGGTTACCTTAGAGACATCCCACATATTAAAATGACAGCACTTCTGTGTGTACCTTGTCGACCTTGGAAATGCCTTCACAGTACAGAAATATGGATCAATCAATGGGAAATTCAGGCAAATTCATTTTAGGTAAAGCATTATAGTTAAATAGTCTGTCATATAAAATAATGATCCTATTGTTTTTGAATACACTGATATTTATCTTTATAACATACTTTACTTACGAAAATATGTTATAATATAACATTATCAAATGTGAGATACCTCTAGTAGTACTACTGATTTGCATTTGTTATCACTGTTAGTGTATATCCCCTGACTAATAATCTAGGTTAGGGGTGCTGAATCATTTCTGGTTTCAGGACCACATTGTCTGATTGCAGTGCACCATTAAAACTTAAATGTTTGAAATGTAATAAATGTTTTATTTTTAGGACTGTGTTTTAGGATTTGCACTCCAGGGAGGAGGAAAGCATGTATGTGTTTGTCTCTCTCCTTTGTAGTTTATACTAAGTGCATAAACAGCAGGACATTTTACTGCCCCCAGTAAATGTTTTTTTTAAATCTACCTACCATGTTCCTTATGGAAACCAAAATACAGGAGTCAAGTTAGCTCGAAATGAGGATTTTAGCAAGCCCAGGTGTGATAAATAAGGTCTGGGGGAGGGAGGCCTTATACTACTCAAATCCTCCACTTTTACCAGCCTCAAATTCATGGAGCTAGCAGAGTGTTACCTGGCTCAGTAGGGGGCCGAGCTTCAAAACATTTTCCCAGATTTATTGTGCCATATACGGAAGTTGTGTGGACAACTTTAAATCACTTTCTGCACCTCTCAGAACCTGTGCATTCTGGGGATGTCTATAAAAGGATTACTAAGTGACCTTGCATGCCCTTCAGGGGTCCGAAACGTCACGGTTTCTTTCACACCTGGGAAAATGGCACACAAACCTTTTATGAGATGTCAGAGTCGCATTTCATAAGATGATTGGATCAGATCCATGACATCCAGACAAAAACAGACCAGCAAGGGAGAAATGTGAGTGGATGAAAATCCTGTCCATTTCCGCTAAATGAACTGTTTCACACTTCCCTTGCAGCCTCTAAATTTGACGCATCTCAGGCAAATATGCCTCTTCTCTGCACCTTTCCACATGACTTTGGAGGAGATTTTTTCCTTTTTGTAAACACCTTTTCTTTACTCATTGAATGAGAGGTTGTTATTTGCAGGACAAATTGTACTTCCGTGTAATGGAAGATAGAGAAAAAGATACCAAATTAAATGTTTTTTATTATATGTTTATAGCTTTAAAAAATTCTTGTAGAGACAAAAAATTCCATAGTGCCACCATATTCTGACAATTAACTTTTTTATACTTCTGTGTGCAGACTTGTATAACAATCTATTTTTTGGGTGGGGTGTCATTTCTATTAATACCACTGTGGGAACTGTACAACCTTTTAATTGCTTTTTATTCAAATTCTTGAATGGGTGTTGGCTATGTTTTTTCATTATGCTATTGACCTATGGGATAATTAATATTTTTTTATATATATATATATATCGGGCATTGTGGGAGTACTGAAAGAGTCACCACTTGTAATTAATGTCAGCATAGAATGCAGTTGTTAATGATGGGTATCAGCTTTTCAACAGATGCTCATCATGAAGGGTGGTGGATCAGCAGCAGTAGAATGTTATGGGCAGGTAGTTACCAGAATCTTGCTAATTACTTTTGTATTCTATAGCCTTCCCCTAGCTCTTGCTAGGCACATTCTGTCTTCACTGAGGAGCTGACTATGGAGGCAGAATGAGACGCCCCCTCTCACTGCTCCCTGCTGATTACCTCATAGCTCAGTGCTCCATCACTCATACATGTGCTGCCAGGAGCACTAACTAATGCAGTAACAAAGCAACTACACTTATCTCCCCCTCAGCTTTCCCTACACCTGTATATAAACAAATAATCCACATAGACACGAGATGCAGAGCACCACAATCCTCCCTCTCTCATCACCTCACACTCCACAGCAGGAAATGGCAGGAGAGAGAGAGAAACTCTCCAAGTCTTCAAGCTGTCCCCTCGTGTGCTGTGCTGAATGTTTACTTAGATAGGTAGATACATAGATAGATAGATATTAAAGTGAAGAGGCAGCACTCCAAGTAGCGTTGAAAGGGGGTGAACCTTTATTCCATGAACCGTGACGTTTCGGTGTGAGTTTATACCTTTCTCAAGCATAACATATGTGTCAGGTATCCAATTATTTAAAGACCAAACCATTCACTGATTGGTCAGTGATAAAGTGAACAAATACATGATAGAACGGGAAAAGAATACATTGCAATACTTCGTAATATCATTCTTGTGAAGATCATAAAGTGTCTAGGTACATTGTGCAATGAAATTTGCAGTGACAACAATATAAAGTGACATAGTGCTTTCTTTGTAAAACAGCTGATCCGCATTCCGGATAACCGGAAGTGACCTCACGGAGCGAGGTGGCCTTGACTGCGCAGGCGTATTAGATATATCTCATGAGCGGTGGCCATCTTAAAGGAAACCTACCATTTCAAATGGTCGGTGTAAGCTGTAAACACCGACCACCAGCTCAGGGTGAGCTGGTGCCGGTGCTTAGTTTCGTTAGTGTTATAAACCGCGGTATCGCGGTTTTAACACTTTTTAAACTTTATAGCAGAAACTGCTTCGGCGCTACGCGCGACCGTGCGCGCTCAACGCCTGCGGCATTTCCTATGTAGGCGAAGCAGTTTCTCCTATGCAGCGCCGAAGCAGTTTCTGCTATAAAGTTTAAAAAGTGTTAAAACTGCGATACCGCGGTTTATAACACTAACGAAACTAAGCACCGGCACCAGCTCACCCTGAGCTGGTGCTAGGTGTTTACAGCTTACACTGACCATTTGAAATGGTAGGTTTCCTTTAACCCCTTCCCGACGCGCGCCGTACTAGTACGGCGCGCGCCGGGTCCCGGTCCATGGAGAGGGCTCGCGGGCCGAGCCCTCTCCATAGCCGGCAAGTCTTTGCTGCATATTGCTAGCACCGATCGCGGGTGTTTTCACCTCGATCGCCGCCGGCAATGCTGCCGGCGGCTTCAAAGAGATGGCGCCGCATGGGCGCCGTCATCTTGTCGTGGATCGCTGCTCCCCGATGACGTCACGGGGAGCGGCGATCCATCGCCATGGTAACCTCGGGTGTTCCGAATACCCGAGGCTACTTCGTTTTAACCCATGCATTACAATGTGCAACATTGTAATGCATGGGGAGTAAAATCCACATATACTGCCATACTGTAGTATGGCAGTACAGGCGGTCCCCTACTTAAGGACACCCGACTTACAGACAACCCATAGTTACAGACAGACCCCTCTGCCCACTGTGACCTCTGGTGAAGCTCTCTGGATGCTTTAAAATAGTCCCAGACTGCAATAATCAGCTTAAAATTGTCTGCAATGAAGCTTTATTGATAATTCTTGGTCCTATTACAGCAAAAAAATTTGAAACTCCAATTGTCACTGGGGCAAAAAAAAAAATTGGCATATTGCTAGCACCGATCGCGGGTGTTTTCACCTCGATCGCCGCCGGCAATGCTGCCGGCGGCTTCAAAGAGATGGCGCCGCATGGGCGCCGCCATCTTGTCGTGGATCGCTGCTCCCCGATGACATCACGGGGAGCGGCGATCCATCGCCATGGTAACCTCGGGTGTTCCGAATACCCGAGGCTACTTCGTTTTAACCCATGCATTACAATGTGCTAATTGCACATTGTAATGCATGGGGAGTAAAATCCACATATACTGCCATACTGTAGTATGGCAGTACAGGCGGTCCCCTACTTAAGGACACCCGACTTACAGACAACCCATAGTTACAGACAGACCCCTCTGCCCACTGTGACCTCTGGTGAAGCTCTCTGGATGCTTTAAAATAGTCCCAGACTGCAATAATCAGCTTAAAATTGTCTGCAATGAAGCTTTATTGATAATTCTTGGTCCTATTACAGCAAAAAAATTTGAAACTCCAATTGTCACTGGGGCAAAAAAAAAAATTGTCGGGAACTACAATGATAAAATATACAGTTTCGACTTACATACAAATTCAACTTAAGAACAAACCTACAGTCCCTTTCTTGTATGTAACCCGGGGACTGCCTGTATATGATAGGATCGATCAGACTACCTAGGGTTAGAGTACCCTAGGGAGTCTGAAAAATAGTAAAAGTAAAAATAAAAAAAAGTTTAAAAAAAAAATTATAATAAAAAAACCTAAGAATTCAAATCACCCCCCTTTCCCTAGAACTGATATAAAAATAAATAAACAGTAAAAATCATAAACACATTAGGTATCGCCGCGTCCGAAAATGCCCGATCTATCAAAATATGATAATGTTTTTTCACTACGTTTAACCCCGTAACGGAAAATAGCGTCCAAAGTCGAAAATGGCATTTTTTTTGCCATTTTGAAAAATATAAAAAAATTAATAAAAAGTGATCAAAAGGTAGCACAGTAATGAAAACGCCATCAAAATTCGCAAAAAATGACACTATCCACAGCTCCGTACACCAAAGTATGAAAAAGTTATTGGCCCCAGAAGATGGCAAAATAAAAAAAAAATATTTTGTACAGGAGGTTTTAATTTTTTTAAATGTATGAAAACATTATAAAACCTATACAAATTTGGTATCCACGTGATCGTACCGACCCAAAGAATAAAGTAGACATGTCATTTGGGACGCAGAGTGAAAGCTGTAAAATCCAAGCCCACAAGAAAACGTCACAAATGTGGTTTTTCACCATTTTCACTGCATTTGGAATTTTTTTCCCGCTTCCCAGTACTTCTTAACCCTCGGGTCCATGTTCCAAGCCACCCCCCAGACTGCTGATTTAACTATGCTAATTGTCCCTCCTCAGAAGTCAACCAGCTTGTCACGATTTTTCCCCAACAACAAATCTTGAAGCCATCTTCACGTGTGAGGTTGAGTGCCGAATGATGGTACAGACCCCTAATATCAAGGTTTGGATCCACTCAACACTAGTCTTATCATATGAAGGATACCTATATTCCCCTTTTGTCTTGATTAAGAAATATTAATGGAGCAATAAATGTTCCAAGATCATGCATTAAACTTGTATTAACTTAATTTTTATCTCTTGCATGTCTGTGGGTTGACATGTTTTTTAAATATGTATGCATTGACCTAATTACATAAAATATGTGATTGTTGTGCATGAATACTTTCTAGTCTTTTTATAATCCAAGTCTATATTTGTGTGCATAGTAATAAACCTTCATTAGACTAAGTAATATATTGATTGGAAGAATGAAGTAAGATTATGGGAAACATAAGCTAGGTGGTATGTGCAACAAGCACTAATACACATCAATTAATTGACATTCTTTGGCACACCACCACACAACTAATTTTGTTCAGGTTTTGCATTTCATATAAATAAACACAACTAAATATATCTGTGAACTACAAAGATGATGCCCGTAGGTTCGTAATAAGAAAAGACATTTTCCTAATTCTGACTAATTCTAAAAAACACAGCAGCTTGCTTAAAGTTCATAGTGTACTGGTATTTGAGAATGTGGGAATCATTTGGAGACAATTAAGTGACTCAGCTATGGGGACTTTAATGCGCCGGCATCTTATGAAACAATCGGGCACTACCCGGGACCTGTGGATACTTCAGGAGGTTCACACGTCTCCGTATGTTATTTGGGAATGGGGGGTTTCGAGCTGCGCCAGTGTCCGGAAACGGATCAGTGGATCCTCGGACCCCGCGGGTGTGGTACTAAGCCGCACCTGGACCAGCAATGTAAGTGGCACCTGGTCTTCAGCAGAGCTCCCGCAAGCATTGACGGTCTTGCTGCGGCGGGGGACACCATGTAGTTCCACCAGGTGCGACAGCCTGCGGTGGCAGCCGATGTACCTTAGCAGAAGACAGTCTTCTGTCAGTTCAGGCTTAGGCTTATTCACATGGGCCTCTGCGAGGACGTACATGAGGCTGCAAATTTGCGCCAGCCGCATGTACGTCCCAAACACACTTTTCCGCTATTTGTCTTGTGAGGGATGAAGGGGTCACCTCTCCTCCTCTCCAGCACACGCGGTAGGCCCGCACGGCGGGCATATCGCGTGTGAATGTACCCGTAAGGTCCAGGACCAGGTGGCAGAGACTGCAACGTCAAGTCCAATCCAGTGTCATGCAATGGGAGGTCCGGGCAGATGGGAACCGGGAAACAGTTAACGGACAGGAATACACGGAGCACGGAAACAAGAATGCCGGACACAGCGAACACTTGAAACCAGGAGGCATGACCACAGGAACATATGGCTACTCCAGCGAATGTCACAGAGAAGCGTGCGTCTCAATGCGTAGGCCTAAAGATCCACAGGGAACACAGGAAGGTGGCTGGGAATTTATTAGTGATGTAGCTGGCCGGCGCAATTAACTTGCGCTGGGCCCTTTAAATCTAAAGCTAAAGTCCTAGGCTTTGGAGCAAGCGAGGAGCCTGCTGCTGAAACTGGCGAGGTGAGTAGTCGCGGCACTCAGCAGCCCACATGGAGTACAGGGGGCACCCCTGACAGCCACATGTAAGTTTAATCCAGGCAGCACAATTGTGGTGCTATTTCAGTAAACCTTTCAGACTTGACAGTCGCTGGCTGTCGTGCGGCAAGCGCAGGAGGTAGAGGTTGGATGAGGAGAAATAATCATAATGCATGGTTTGTTCGTTGAGATTATTTCAGAACACTGGCTTCATGCCTGAAATGTCCCCTATGGTTTTGTTGGGGATGTTAATTAGGTCCCAGATTTCATGTACCCAAACCGAAGCCCATGGTCGATGCTCCGCGCGATCTAGCCAAGGGTTAACAAAGAATTTCCTTCAGCAGTCAGGTTCCTAAGAGCACAGTGGCCTCCCAGTTTGGAACACCACACTCTTCTCTCAACCTGGGGGCCATCGCGGCCAAACTTACAATCCTTGGAGAAGAGCCTGTGATGAGAGAGGTAAGAAAGACCCCAAGATCACTGGTGGCCTAGCTTCCAGAATGCATTAGAGATATGGGAAGAAAGTTCCACAAAGATCCATTATCACTGCCCCTCCCCATCGGTCTCGTACACCAAGTGTGCCCCACGAACATCTTCTCCTTAGTGCAAAACATATGAAAACCTGCATACATTTTTGTCAAAAACACATGTAGGCTCCATACTATGAGAAATAAGATCTTGTCTCTGTCTGAGACGAATATTGAACTAATTGGTGTTTATTCTAACGGTATGTGTGGAGAAAACCAGCCGTTCTCATCACCTACCAAATACAATCCCAACAGTGAAACGTTGGTAGTGGCAGCATCAGCTATGGGATTGTTTTTCAGCTGCAGGACAGGCTACCTGCAGTAGTTGCAATTAAGGCTGGGACGAAGGTTTACATTCTCCGACAAAACTTAAAAGCCATTAATGGCTATAAGTCCTCCATGATACCTACAACGGCTACCTTAATAGGCAAATCTCCATCAGGATAACTCTTACCTCCTGACCCTAGTCAATTGCATTCACTCCAGCCCATTTTTCCTATCTGTACTGACCCAACCAGGTGAAACACTGCCATCTCCAGTTGGAACTCTTTTTTCTCTGGAATAGATATACTAGTTTGGATTAATCACAGATCATTTATTAAAATGCTTCTTCTAAGTCATGCTTCGTGTTAAGGGGCTGCCTTTCAAGGTAGCAAAAAGAGGCACTGTTTTCCCTTTCCCACCCAGGAAAACATATTTCCTATCTTTAAAAATACGAGTATAAATTTTTCTTTGAATTTTTGGTCATCACTTCTAGGAACTTTTTTTTCTGGCATCCTAAAGTTACTTATTTGCATGTGGGTACATTTGAATGTTAGTGAAAAATCATTGTGCTTAAAATAAATGTCTGAAATACTTTACCTATTTGTACATTATTTAATGGAACATTGAGTTTTTTTGGTACAAAAGCTTGTTTCCTAGGGGAATAGGAATAGAAAATATCTCAAATGTGTTACATTTTACATACTATTTAAAAAGAAGATAAATATTATATTCTTTGTTAAATCAAATGATAATATTTTTTCAGTTTGCTTGTTACATGCATCCCTGATTCCAGGTTAACTGCCACAAATGTGCCAGTGGCTTACCCACAGCAATCTACAGTAAAATTATTAGGAACACTGTGAACTGTGTAATAAACCCATTTCTGGCAATGCTCTTCTAATTTGGTTTTCATTTTTTGTGATCCTCTTTATAAATCCCTAACTTTTTTTTTTGTGTACGGAGCTTCTTATAAGGCTTGTTTTCTGTATAACCTCTGTTCTTTCTTTTCTTCTTTCCCAGTAACAGTACTTAATTTTTCATTCTGTGTACTGGGAAGCAGGAAAAAAAGTCCAAATGCAGTAAACATCCCAAATAAATCTTTTGCACCATTTTGTTGTGCACTGTTTTTACCAACTTTCAATGTGCGTTCCAAATGCCACTTCCCTCATTCTGCGGTCGGTGTGGTGCAGGATTCGATGGAGAATATTTTTGTTTAAAAAAATTAAATGTCTTCATTTTGCGATATTCTGATGCTAATAACTTTCTCATACTTTGGCGTATGCATAGTGTACGGAGACATTTTTTGTGGGACATGATGATTACATATACATCATTCATTGCTACCATTATGGCTACCTTTTTATCACTTTTTATAATTTTTTTTTAATGTGTTTCAAAATGACAAGTAGCGTGGGTGCTATTTTTCCGTTATAGGATCACAGCTGTTTTCACATATTGATAGATTGGGACTTTTAGGGCATGCGATATCTAACATATTTATGATTTTTATAGTTTATTTATATCCGTTCTAGGGGAGAGGGATGATTTGAAGTTTTTTTTAAACTGTTTTTCAATACTCCTTATGATACTTTAATTCACTGTATCCTGTCATCTGCTGACAGCAGCTTCTTTACAGATTCTGGTATGACCGCCATGGAACCCGTGTGAGGGTCTTGGCTGTCATAGCACTACCGATGTCCACTGATGACGTCAATTGGCGCTGGCCGCATCCAAAAGGCCCATGCCGCGCCTTCACTTAAGTGCTAACCTTCTTAATGGCGTTTGATGGTGGCACTTAAGGGTTTAACACTTGCAATTGGTACCCGCACTGATCTGGGTGTTAGCTGTAGGTGTTACCTTCATAATGCAGGCTACCACCCATGTTGTTAGGGGGTTAAAAAGATATTAAGTATATTCATGGGGAAATCTATCAAGGGGGAATACTGGGACTCCAGTCAAGGGGCACTGTTTGGAGTCCTAGTATTCCCCACTCACATCCACACTGATTAAATGTCAGGTTTGGGATCTGATCATGGAAGAATTCCAAAATCAATCCATTCTTGATTTTGATGGTGATTTAAATCAAATCATCATCAAATAAGCATGATGACACTAACTCATAGATACAGGTACTATCCAGGCACTGTGACCGTGATAATTGATACTTGATTGATGATAAATTTCCTTTAATCATCAAGCATAAGTCACAGAGAGCTAGGGTAGACCTCAGGGTCATCAGCATACTTTTATTTTAGAAGGAAGGAGGCCATGGGTAGTTAGTGTCCCTTGTTATCATGCATTGTAACAATTCACTCTACACCGGTGTGTGATGCGATGTATGTCACTTATTATTTTTTTTTAATAGTATTCAGTCTCATGCCCCTTTACATGAACATATACTCACCTGAGCCATAACCTGGCTGAGTATACAGCCGGGTGTAGGAGGAAGAGAGGGTGAATACTCATTACCCCCACCCCTCTCCATTGAAACCTGAGCAGCTGGCCGTAAAACTGAAGGTTAAGACAGACACACCCACTAGAGTCATGGTGCGGTTGATAGAGACCTTGTGATCACCACACTGTGCCAGATGCCATAACTTCTATAGGGGCTGTGATGCACCCACAAATTGCGCAGCTTGGTAACCGGCACACATTGTCTTTATGTGGCCTTACCTATCAGAACTGAAGGAGCGACCGCCACTACTCAATATAATAATATAATGTAGTGACCATAGCATGCCAAAAATGACCATGTAATAATATAAAAAGGACAGAAACTTGCAACAAGGTCAGAAAAATACAGAACCTTTATTAATAATCATTCACAGTACAAGACAGAAAAAAAATAAAAACATTTAGAATGTGATCAATGTCACAATGAATCAATCCCCAGGACAAAGCTCAACACATGATATCTTGCTGTCCTGGTACTCCGCTCCCCCCCTTCTGGCCAACCTCCGATACAACATAGACCATTAAAGTGCCAACATATTGTCAGAAAGAATCACAATGGCGTAATGCCTGAATAAACCCTGCAAGTCCACTTAGACCATCCAAATAAATATGAAACAAAGTGCATATATTACCTATAATGAAGGCCAAATAGAAGGGGGGCTGGGGAGGAAATGCTCACGCACGCTTTCCTCAGGGACCAGAAAGGGGAACCAGAGTACTAGACGCAACCATTATCATGTGATGAGCTTTGTCCTTGTGATTGATTCATTGGTGACATCTGTTCACATTTTTAAATGTTTTTTATTTTTCTTGTGGTGTAATTGATTAAAAGGTTCTTGTATTTTTTCTGACCTTTGTTGAATGTTTCTGTCCTTTTTTTATTATTGCTTGCTTCATGTGCTTTACCTGCCTATATCACTACTAGATAAAGGCATTAACTACAAGTCTGTTTGCCAACTAAGAAACGTTAGGTACAAATGCTTTTTTGTATCCGTTTTTACAGCGTAGCAAATTAAATGATAAGGATGGTTAGTTATTCACTTTTGCAATAAATTGCATAAAGACGGGTCATATATAGCCTATCTATCAAAATCAAGCATATATAACCCATGTGGGTACTTACTCAAAGACTTAGGCACTTTGGCCTCCTTCAAAAACAAACTATACAAATTATGCAAATGAGCCTTAAGGGGTACTAGAGGAATCCCAGAGCCCCTCAGTGCTACAGATTCATGGCTGTTACATTGTGATAGAGTTTTTCCTTGCCCCACTGTTTGCAGAAAGTTCCTGTGCTGCACTGATATTTTATCAGAGGGGAAGGGAGAAATGTTGAGAGAAGCAAGGGGGAGGTGGGAGACAGTATAACAGTTGGGAATCTAAAGTATAAGGGGCTCTGGAACCACCCAGTAGCTATTCCAACTATTAGCATAATTGTGAATTTAAAATTGGAGGCTGTGGATTATCACAATCATGGTGACTGTGATTAAGTGCCCTTTTTTCCTCTTACCTGGCCAAAGACACTCCAGTCCCCTCTAGGACTTAAGGCTCATCTCAAAAGGGCAATGTCTGTCTACTGTGACAGAATCATGTTTACCTCTCCTTAAAAAGATCTGTAGTGTTGCTAACTGGGATAATCTCCGTACCATTTTTAGTCACAGACCTGATATTCTTTTCCATTGCAAAACCTTTGATGTTAAAGTGTTATCTCACTGGGCCCAGTCATGATGTATTCTTATGGACCTTGTTGTGTGCAATTAGGGGGAATTAACAATTACCCTTACTGGTTTTGTTCCCTCCTGGTTTCCCCTCTGCATTTTCACATACTGAAGTGGCATTTTATCTGTAAAATATTCTCGCTAACCACCAGGTGCTCAATCCAGTCTTCCACTTTCACAAGCAAATGCAAGTCCAAAAAAAAAAAAGGAGTTGATTGGCACTCACCAGCTCCGTTAAAAATAAGCTTTATTCATCCAAGATGAACCATACAGTGCAAGATAAGGTGCAAGAACGAACAATCTACGCGTTTCAGACACTAAGGTCCTTATCATAGATATCCCTGAATGTTTATGAGAGCATCTAATATGCTGGGCAGACCGTAGTGGAAATTTCTACACACAGTGCCCGGCAACTAGTGCATCTCAATACTATCAAAATCAGTGTCCACAAGAGTACAATAAACATGCATAAAAACAAAAATTTGAAATATGTGGTATGTAACAGAACAGGTTCATATAAAAAACTTATCATAATTTAAAATCAGTCATTTCTACTACATTAAGACCTTTAATGGATCTCTCATTGAAGATCCAGTATCCTCTCCGTTTCAGCAGCTTCTTCTTAATTACCGTCCCCTTTTGTTAGGCTTAACCTTTCAATGCCGCCGAAGAAAAACTGCAAGGTCTCCAGATGATGTTGGATGAGAAAATGGCGGCATTGGAAGGGTTTCTGGCATCTGGATTAACCCCATTAAGATGTTCCCAGATTCTTTCTTGTAGACTGCGACTATTGTGCAAACTACATAATCCACATTGCATGCATTACGGTTATACAGTAAATTAACATTGCGATATGACAGTTTATAGATTCAGTAATTGGGTGCAGTGTAATTATTCATTTGCTTGCTATCTCCTTTCCTCGGTTGTGCGAAGGCACAACATCTGCATATATTGGCCCCGCACTTAAAAAAAAACTTTAAAATTTGCCAGTGATAAAAAAAACTTTGTTTCCTCTCCTTGTCCCTCTTTACGTTAATGCCAAGCTACAGTGCAGGGGATGCATGTGACATCACCTACTCTCACACCCCTTGCTGACTTTCAGCTCCCCTGATCTTGCTCTCCGTCCATCACACAGGCCGCTGAGTGCATTCCATGTTATTGGCGGATGTGGCAACAGTGAGATGTGCAATGGCGTGTCTGCCTGCACGGGTCAAAGATGCAAATGCCTGTGGCTGGAGATGACCCAGTGCAGGTGGACACACATCACCTGTGCCACATCCACCCTCACATGAGCTGCAAACTAGTGGCCTGTGTGATGGACAGAGAGCAAACGGAGCGGAAAGCAAGCAGGGTTGGGACAGGTTTTTGGACTGTTCTCCGCTCTCCCCAATCGAGAGCTGGTAGTAATTTTAACAACCAGCTCACCTGACCTGGGACAAGCCCATTGAGTGCCTTCCTTGGGCTTATCTTTTCCAGAATCACAAACATGCAGGAGAAAGGAAGCTGCACTAAGATGTTCTCCTACAGACATCAATTTTATCACCTCAAAGTGTTGACTTGTGTCCCCAATTTGCTCTCTTTCCAGATATAAAGAAAGTAAAGTGAAATAGACTATGAAGAGGATGACTAAATGGATTACATAAGTAAAGCCAGACGTGTGGAATACAATTTTGCCATTTTGGAGAACTATCTATAAAAGGAAAAAGTCTGTGATAAAGCCCATGGAATTGTTCTGGCCAACAATGCTAGCTGGATGAAGAATTCGGCTGGTTTTTGCCAAGAACCCAAGACGCAGGTATAAACTGGGCTTTAGAATGTGATTCAAGTTTCTTCTTACTATAGGACGCACGCCTAATTTAGGCATCCAAAAAAGGAAAAATATATTTTACACCAATTAAAATATCACTGTTGGTTGCACTTAGCACACACACACACACTCTGCTTTATCCATACAGTAACAACACACGCTCTGCTATACACACAGAACTCCCCTCTTCCCCCTTCTCCTATATCCCTCTCCCCTTCTTCTGTCCTGTCACAGGGCAGCGTGTCCCCATTCTCGGCAGTATTGTGATGTTAAGAAGCATGTGATCAGTCACATGATTTTGATATCACCACAGGTCCTGTAGGACACCCGGGAGAGGGAGAGCAGTGCGGAGGCTCTCCTCTCTGGGAGATCAGGTGCAGCTCTATATCGGGCATCACCCGATCTCCATTACAGCGTCAGGAGGGTCTCCGTGCTGGATCCTCCTAACCCTCAGTCTCTCAGATGCAGGCACTTTTAAATGCGCCTTATAGTCCAAAAATACGGTAGTTATTGAGATATTCTGGAATATCTGGTAGAATATTGATAGTCATTTGTTTTCTCTAGTGGAACAAAATTATACCAGCTAAAGACTATATATGCCTTTGCTGAAAAGCTATTTCTATAAATTATTCATTTAGCCAAATTATCACTAAAATAAGTAAGCCCTACTTTATTAATGGCTAAATGATACTACCTTTTCATGCTAAAGTGCATATTCCAGTGCTTTAACTAGGAGACCCAGAAAAGCATGAATGGAATTTTTCAACCATAATTTAGATTTTTTTCCTTTTTATAGCTATAATTCAATATTACATGATCTAGGGGACAATTCATAAACTATGATTAATCCTCAATGTAAAGTGTTTATTTTACTGTGCAGCTGAAGAACGGAAGATATGATTGTATTTTGAAACCTCTGGTTCACTGGTTACCTTAGAGACATCCCACATATTAAAATGACAGCACTTCTGTGTGTACCTGGTCGACCTTGGAAATGCCTTCAACAGTACAGAAATTGGATCAATCAATGGGAAATTCAGGCAAATTCATTTTAGGTAAAGCATTATAGTTAATAGTCTGTCATATAAATATGATCCTATTGTTTTTTGATACACTGATATTTATCTTATAACATACTTTTACTTACGAAAATATGTTATAATATAACATATCAAATGTGAGATACCTCTAGTAGTACTACTGATTTGCATTTGTTACACTGTTAGTGTATATCCCCTGACTAATAATCTATTAGGGTGCTGAATCATTTCTGGTTTCAGGACCACATTGTCTGATTGCAGTGCACCATAAAACTTAAATGTTTTGATGTAATAAATGTTTTATTTTTGGACGTGTTTTAGGATTTGCACTCCAGGAGGAGGAAAGCATGTATGTGTTTGTCTCTCTCCTTTGGTAGTTTTACTAAGTGCATAAACAGCAGGACATTTTACTGCCCCCAGTAAAAGTCCACTGTGCCCTCTCCCCAGTAGCCGTATATCACAGTGATGTCCCCAGTAGCCAGTAGCCAGCAGTCACAGTGAAGCCAAACAGTAGCCAATGTTTTTTTTTAAATCTACCTACCATGTTCCTTATGGAACCAAAATACAGGAGTCGTTAGCCTCGAAATGAGGATTTTAGCAAGCCCGGGGGTGATAAATAAGGTCTGGGGGAGGGAGCCTTATACTACTCACAATCCTCCCACTTTTACCAGCCTCAAATTCAGGAGCTAGCGAGTGTTACCTGGCTCAGTAGGGGCCGAGCTTCAAAACATTTTCCCAGATTTATTGTGCCATATACGGAAGTTGTGTGGACAACTTTAAATCACTTTCTGCACCTCTCAGAACCTGTGCCATTCTGGGAATGTCTATAAAAGGATTACTAAGTGACCTTGCATGCCCTTCAGGGGTCCGAAAACGTCACGGTTTCTTCTCACACCTGGGAAATGGCACACAAACCTTTTATGAGATGTCAGAGTCGCATTTCATAAGATGATGGATCAGATCCATGACATCCAGACAAAAACAGACCAGCAAGGAGAATGTGAGTGGATGAAAATCCTGTCCATTTCCGCTAAATGAACTGTTTCACACCTTCCCTTGCAGCCTCTAATTTGACGCATCTCAGGCAATATGCCTCTTCTCTGCACCTTTCCACATGACTTTGGAGGAGATTTTTTTTCTTTTTGTAACACCTTTTCTTTACTCATTGAATGAGAGGTTTGTTATTTGCAGAACAATTGTACTTCCGTGTAATGGAAGATAGAGAAAGATACCAAATTAAATGTTTTTTATTATATGTTTATAGCTTTAAAAATTCTTGTAGAGACAAAAATTCCATAGTGCCACCATATTCTGACAATTAACTTTTTATACTTCAGTGTGCAGACTTGTATAACAATCTATTTTTTTGGGTGGGGTGTCATTTCTATAATACCACGTGGGAACTGTACAACCTTTTTTAATTGCTTTTTTATTCAAATTCTTGAATGGGTGTTGGCTATGTTTTTTCATTATGCTATTGACTATGGGATATTAATATTTTTTATATATATATATATTCGGGCATTGTGGGAGTACTGAAAGAGTCACCACTTGTAATTAATGTCAGCATGAATGCAGTTGTTAATGATGGGTATCAGCTTTTCAACAGATGCTCATCATGAAGGGTGGTGGATCAGCAGCAGTAGAATGTTATGGGCAGGTAGTTACCAGAATCTTGCTAATTACTTTTGTATTCTATAGCCTTCCCCTAGCTCTTGCTAGGCACATTCTGTCTTCACTGAGGCTGACTATGGAGGCAGAATGAGACGCCCCCTCTCACTGCTCCCTGCTGATTACCTCACAGCTCAGTGCTCCATCACTCATACATGTGCTGCCAGGAGCACTAACTAATGCAGTAAACAAAGCAACTACTTATCTCCCCCTCACGCTCACACCCCAGGAAAGGCATCGGCCCCCCCACATCTTCCAACACTCTTATATAAAAAAATAACTCCACATAGACACGAGATGCAGAGCACCACAATCCTCCTCTCTCATCACCTCACACTCCACAGCAGGAATGGCAGGATAGAGAGAGAAACCTCCCAATCTTCAAGCTGTCCCCTCTTGTGCTGTGCTGAATGTTTACTTATAGGTAGATACATAGATAGTATTTAAAGTGAAGAGGCAGCACTCCAAGTAGCGTTTGAAAGGGGGTAACCTTTATTCATGAACCGTGACGTTTCGGTGTGAGTTTAACCTTTCTCAAGCATAACATATGTGTCAGGTCATCCAATTATTTAACAGAACCAAACCATTCACTGATTGTCAGTGATAAAGTGACAAATACATGATAGAACGGAAAAGAATACATTGCAATACTCGTATATACTTCTTGTGAAGATCATAAGTGTCTAGGTACATTGTGCAATGAATTGCAGTGACAACAATATAAGTGACATAGTGCTTTTTTCTTGTAAAACACGCTGATCCGCATCTCCGGATAACCGAAGTGACCTCACGGAGCGAGGTGGCCTTGACTGCGCAGCGTTATTATATATATCTCATAGCGGTGCCATCTTAAGGAAACCTACCATTCAAATGGTCGGTGTAAGCTGTAAACACCGAGCACCAGCTCAGGGTGAGCTGGTGCCGGTGCTTGTTTCGTTAGTGTTATAAACCGCTATCGCGGTTTTTAACACTTTTAAACTTTATAGCAAAACTGCTCGGCCTATCGCCGCTACGCGCGACCATGCGCCTCAACGCCTGCGGCATTTCCATTGTAGGCGAAGCAGTTTCTCCTATCAGCGGCCGAAGCAGTTTCTGCTATAAAGTTAAAAGTGTTTAACTGCGATCCGCGTTTTATACACTAACGAACTAAGCACCGCACCACTCACCCTGAGCTGGTGCTAGGTGTTTACAGCTTACACCGACCATTTGAAATGGTAGGTTTCCTTAACCCTTACCCCCCGACGCGCGCCGTACTAGTACGGCGCCGCGGTTCCCGGTCCCATGGAGAGGCTCGCGGCCGAGCCCTCATCCTCGCCTCAAGTCTTTGCTGCATATGGCAGCACCGATCGCGGGTGTTTTCACCTCGATCGCCGCGGCATGCTGCCGCGGCTTTCAAAGATATGGCGCCGCATGGGCGCGTCATCTTGTCGTGGATCGCTGCTTCCCCCGATTACGTCACGGGGTAGCGCGATCCATCGCCATGGTAACCTCGGGTGTTCCTGAATACCCGAGGCTCTTCGTTTTAAAACCCAGGCATTACAATGTGCAACATTGTAATGCATGGGGAGTAAAATCCCATATACTGCCATACTGTAGTATGGCAGTACAGGCGGTCCCCTACTTAAGGAAACCCGACTACAGACAACCCATAGTTACAGACAGACCCCTCTGCCCACTGTGACCTCTGGTGAAGCTCTCTGGATGCTTTGAATAAGTCCGACTGCAAAATCAGCTTAAAATTGTCTGCAATGAAGCTTTATTGATAATTCTTAGTCCTATTACAGCAAAAAAATTTGAAACTCCAATTGTCACTGGGGCAAAAAAAATTGTCGGGAACTACAATGATAAAATATACATTTTTCGACTTACATACAAATTCAACTTAAGAACAAACCTACAGTCCCTTCTTGTATGTAACCCGGGACTGCCTGTATAGATAGGATCGATCAGACTACCTAGGGTTAGAGTACCCTAGGAGGTCTGAAAAATAGTAAAGTAAAAATAAAAAAAGGTTTAAAAAAAAATTATAATAAAAAACCTAAGATCAATCACTACCCCCCCCTTTCCCTAGAACTGATATAAAATAAATAACAGTAAAATCATAAACACATTAGGTATCGCCGCGTCCGCAAATGCCCATCTATCAAAATATGATAATGTTTTTTCACTACGTTTAATACCACCCGTAACGGAAATAGCGTCCAAGTCAAAATGGCATTTTTTTTGCCATTTTGAAAAAATATAAAAATTAATAAAAAGTGATCAAAAGGTAGCACAGTAATGAAAACGCCATCAAAATTCGCAAAAAATACACTATCCACAGCTCCGTACACCCAAAGTATGAAAAAGTTATTGGCCCCAGAAGATGGCAAATCAAAAAAATATTTGTACATAATTTTAATTTTTTTAAATGATGAAATCATTATAAAACTTATACAAATACAAATTTGGTATCCACGTGATCGTACCGACCCAAAGAATAAAGTAGACATGTCATTTGGGACGCAGAGTGAAAGCTGTAAAATCCAAGCCCACAAGAAAACGTCACAAATGTGGTTTTTCACCATTTTCACTGCATTTGGAATTTTTTTCCCGCTTCCCAGTACACGCCATAGAATATTAAATACCGGCACTATGAAGTGCAATTTGTTACGCAGAAAATAAGCCATAACACAGCTCTTTATGTGGAAAAATAAAAAAGTTATAGATTTTTGAAGTTGGTGAGTGAAAAATGGAAGTGAAAAAACTAAAAAAGGCCAAGTCATTAAGGGGTTAAGGTCGTGCTGCCCTTGTTCCCACGGTACAAGTGATCGGAGCTAAGAGGTAAGTATAATAATACTGTTGTCGCTGGCGTGTGTTATATCGGTGAGCAACTATGTGAAACCCATGCAGAACCGGAATCACAATATGCCTGGTGCTACCCGCTCGGTGCAACGTCTGTCAAGTGACAGGCATGCAGCTCCCAGGGTATATAGTACCTACCACCAAGAAACACGTAATCACCAGAAAGGGATAATAATCCCACCTCACAAAGTTCCATATACAAGACTGGGGACTTTACAGGGAACTGATCAATGAAAAAATGTTAACAAAATGTTTACAAAAATTTGTTTACATAAAAAGGAGACGTGTGAAGATAGAATGAACCAAAATTAAATGGATATAACAGGGTTTCTCCTGAAATAACTACATATAATAAAGAAACAGGTGGTTATACATAGATGTCAGGGATATACAATTCATGTACAGAAAATGAATATTTATCAGAAGTTTAAAGTCATTAAATTGGTCCACAAGAATAACGCTATATTGGGAACTGAGTGGTAAACATAATTAGCGTTACTGTATTAGATAATACTTGTGACATTGTATTCTACATTTAACCCATGTAGGTGTAATGTATTTAGACGGTGAATCCACTGTAACTCCCGTTTTCTCAATAGTGATGCCCTATCTTATTGATGTGATCAATAAGTACAAAATGTAACTGGGATTCATTATGTCCCTTGTCAACAAAATGTCGTCTGACAGGTAAGTCGCGTTTCTTTTTACATATTGTATATTTGTGGTGTGTAATTCTGACCTTAAATTCATTAGTCGTCTCCTCTTGAGTCCACATGGGCAAAAAAACATATAAATCACAAAGTCACTATTACAGGTGAGGAAGTGGAGAATTTTACCCTCATGCATGAATGTCTCGCCCTTGTACATTGATGTGCAATTTATGCAGGATCTACAGGGGAAACTACCGGTACGGTGGTACCTGTTAGGCCCCTCTGTATGAGGGTCCCTAAAGGTCCTACATCAGATTTTACAATGCGGTCTCCAATGTTTGATGCTCTTTTGTAGGAAAAAGGGGGGGCTTGCAAAATTCAGGGACTCCAGTCAGTTCTCTGGTGAGTATGTTCCAATGTTTTTTTTTATGATAGAGGATATTCGGTCACTCTTTTGGTCTAAGTAAGTCCTTTCTATCATAGCTGTCAGCTAGTGATATATTTTTATCTAGGATTTTTTTAGGGTAACCTCTCTCTGCACATTTTTTGAACATTTGAATCTTATTGTGTTTGTACGTCTGTGTATCACTAGAAGTTCTCTTGATTCGGAGAAACTGGCTCAATGGCAGTGATTTCATCATATGGCGAGGGTGTGAACTGTCATATCTTAATAAGGTATTTCTGTCAGTGGCCTTAACGTATAAATCTGTATGGAGTGCTGGTTCCTGATAGAATACAGTAACATCTGAGAACTGAATCCTCACATGTTGTACTTCATTTTAGTGGTAAATTTTAGCTGATAATTTTTGAAATGTCTGGAGAATTTATTTTGATGTCACGTGGCTTACAAATCGTGGCTTACAATATTGATTTTTCCGTATTTTCAGAATTGACTGTTTTGGGGATAAATACTGTTTCAATGAAATTTTACAAGGACAAAGGGTTTTTACGCTCATTTCTTGCTCTCCACCTTCAAAAATCCATAACTTTTTCATTTTACGTGTACAGAGCTGTGTGAGGGCTTACTTTGTGCGTAACGAATTTTAATTTCCCCGTGATGATGTTTATTATAACATGCCATGTACTGGGAAGCAGGAAAAAAATTCCAAATGAGGAAAAATTGAGAAAAAAACTTTCACTCTGCGCTCCAAATAACATGTTTGCTTTATTCTTTCGTTCTGTACGATCGCATTGATACCAAATTTATATAGGTTTTATTGCGTTTTAATACATTTTTAAACATTAAAAAGGAAAAAGGAAAAAAAACTTTTGCCATCTTCCGACACTAATAACTTTTTCATACTCTGTGTACGGAGCTGTGTGATATGTCATTTTTTGCAAAATGAGCCGACATTTTCATTGCTGCCATTTTGAGGACTGTGCAACATTTTGATAACTTTTAATTAAATTTTTTTATGTCGTGTACAAAGGTGTAAAAGTCGTATTTCGGACATTTGGGTGCCATTTCCTGTTTTGGAGGTCACCACCAGTTATAAACATTTTTATATTTTGATAGGGCATTTTGGGATACCTAATGTGATTGTGATTTGTACTGTTTAATATATAAAAAAAGAAAAGACTCTCTCTCCCCTAATTCCCCAGCCTTAACAGCAACCTTCTCGTGCACCTAATATCCTATCTTCCTATCTACAAAACTTTTTATTTATCCATGGCCGCCAATCAATTCATATTTTTTCTGTACCAAAATCCCCTCTCAATGTTTTAGCGAAGCCATCAACTAGGATAATATTATTGACAACCCGCTGCCCCATTCCAGTTGTTGGAGTATCTTTAGCCATCCATTTTCGAACGAGGCAGAATCTTGTGGCAAATAGTAGTTTTTTCAGCACATATGCTTTAACTGTCTTACAACAGACTTCATCTAGAATACCCAAGACACAAGCCTGTAATGTATCGTGGATGGTAACATTGAAGATCTCCTTTATCTCCACCAGTACCCCCCTCCAGAAAATTCTGATCCTTGGACAAAACCACAACAAATGGATGTTATCTGCCTTCTCGATACCGCATCTATTGCATTGGAAAATCCTAGCCCCAAATCTTGATAATGTTTTTGGTGTGTAGTAAATTCGATTCAAGATAAATAATTGAGCCTGGCGATGGGCAGGGATAGTGAAGACCCTCCTCATATCTAAGAACACCTTTTCCCAAACATTTTCCTCTAAAATCCCCACCTCTCTGACCCACTTATTTATTATTCTCTTTGAATTATTGCCTTTCTCATTCGCGGGCCAGCATCTTAATATCTTATAACTTTTGAATTTAGTGCCTAACAGGCCACATAAACCTTCCAGGAGTGGGTGTAACTCCTCTGGGGAACTCACTGACCTATCCAATGTTTTCCACCAATGTTTAATTTGTAAATATGTATAGTATCCCGCAAGGCCAATCCCATACTCCTGCTGTAGTCGCTGGAAAGATTTGAAAGCCCCATTGTCGAAGAATTGTTTAATATATTTTACATTATGTTCCAGCATAGTTTTGCATTTGTGTCTGGAACCTTCCATTTCCTATTACCCCATATGGGGGATATTGATAGAATTGATATAAAAGAGCTTGAGTTCCAATCTAATAACACAGGTCTCCTAAGTAAAGGGGGGTGATTAGAATTTTTAGTGTTTTATAAATTTTTTAAACTTTTTTTTTTTCTTTTTTTTTCACAATTTCTTAGACCCTCTAGGGTACATTAACCCTAGATGATCAGATCATTCCTACCATATTCTGCAATACTTCTGTATTGCAGTATATGGAGTTTTGCATATGATTCATTACAATGAGCCACTGGCTCATTGCAACGAATCTGCATAAACCATGCAGCCTCAGGTCTGACGAAGGCAACCGATCGCCACCCCCTGATGTCGTTTAGGAGCGATGATAGGAGGAAACATGGTGGCGCCCATGCACCGCCATGTTTCAAGTGCCGCTGGCAAGCACCGACCACGGGTGATAACGATTGCTGCTGTGAGCCCTTTTCATATACCCTGCGGCGGATATATACATCGTAGAGCGTGAGGGGGTTAACATCAAAAACCCCCTACATAATCAACTAATTTTCAAATCTGCACCCCTCAAACTGTCAAAAACAACTTTTAGGAAAATTGTTAACCCTTGAGATCTTCATAGTAATTACGTCACAATGGAGGTGACATTTAGAAAGGTCAAATTTTGTCAGTTATCAGTCATTTAGCATTTACAAAAGATAAAAAGAGAAAACCCATCTTACAATTTGTTACGCAATTTCTCCTAAGCACAGAGACACCCCCCCCACATGTGACCATTACTTGTTTTATAGGCGCGCATCGAGGTGGAGAAGGGAAGGAATGCCCTGCAGCTTCCAGGATTTTAGTTTCCTCATTGGCTCATTTGTAGGCTATAAAATTTTAGCTTCTTTGTTATTGAGACCATGTAATGGCATTTTTTTTTGCAGGTTGAGATGCTTTTTCCTGTGTAACCATTTTGGGGTTGGTATCCCCTATTGTTGAAAATGTATCAACTTTTTTTTGAGGGCAGGAATACTTGGCTTTTTTATTTTTGTTTCTTGTGTTCACCATATAGCCTAATAATCATAATATTTTTATTCTATGGGTCTATACGATTACGTGGATACCATACTTGAATATTTTTTCTTACGTGTTACTAAATTTGCCAATTAAAACCCTATTGTGGGGAAAAATCTATCATTTTTGCATCGGCGTCTTCTGAGTGGCATAACATTTTTACTTTTTTGGCTACAGAGCTGGGTGATGGCTTGTTTTTTTGTGGGACATGTTGTACCTTTCAACACTATCATTCTGGAGTACATTTGTTTTTTTGATCACTTTTTATAGCATTTTTGTGGGATTAAATAGGTAATAATCATAGTTTTTTTTTTTTTACAGCGTTCATCGTGCGGGTTCAATAATTATTTACTTTTATTAAACGGGTTGTTAAGGATGTGGTGATACTATATATGTGAAACAAAAAAGGTTTGTCTTGTTCGCTCACCCAATCATTGACGCATGCGGTAGCGTTGAAACGCATCAATCCAAATTGCTGTTTTCCATATGATGTACCCCACTTTTTGTGAATAAAGACAAGCTTTTTATTGGATAGTACCAGTGTGGGAGTTTGGAGTTCCACTCTTTCTTCACTTTTTCACAATTGTGGTTGTAGAGCCATTGAAACGCATCAATCCAACTTGCTGTTTTTTCCATATGATGTACCCCACTTTTTGTAAATAAAGACAGGCTTTTTATTGGATAGTACCGATGTGGGAGTTTGGAGTGCCTCTCTTTCTTCACTTTTATACTATATTTGGGGTTTGTTTTATGATTTAGACTTTTTTGTGCATTATATATCTCTTTATACACTCACCGGCCACTTTATTAGGTACACCATGCTAGTAATGGGTTGGACCCCCTTTTGCCTTCAGAACTGCCTCAATTCTTTGTGGCATATATTCAACAAGGTGCTGGAAGCATTCCTCAGAGATTTTGGTCCATATTGACATGATGGCATCACACAGTTGCCGCAGATTTGTCGGCTGCACATCCATGATGCTGATGCAATCTCCCTCGTTCCACCACATCCCAAGATGCTCTATTGGATTGAGATCTGGTGACTATGGAGGCCATTTGATTACAGTGACTCATTTCATGTTCAAGAAACCATCTGAGATGATTCCAGCTTTATGACATGGGCGCATTAATCCTGCTGAAAGTAGCCATCAGATGTTGGTCTTGTGGTCATAAAGGGATGACATGGTCAGCAACAATACTCAGGTAGGCTGTGGCGTTGCAACGATGCTCATTGGTACCAAGGGGCCCAAGAGTGCCAAGAAAATATTCCCACACAAGACAAACCACCACCACCAGCCTGAACCGTTGATACAAGGGCAGATGGATCCATATTTTCATGTTGTTGACGCCAAATTCTGACCCTACCATCCGAATGTCGCAGCAGAAATCGAGACTCATCAGACCAGGCAACGTTTTTCCAATCTTCTACTGTCCAATTTTCAATGAGCTTGTCAAATTGTAGCCTCAGTTTCCTGTTCTTAGCTGAAAGGAGTGGCCCCCGGTGTGGTCTTCTGCTGCTGTAGCACATCTGCCCTCAAGTTCGATGTACTGTGCGTTCGAAGATGCTCTTCTGCCTACCTTGGTTGTAACGGGTGGCGATTTGAGTCACTGTTGCCTTTCTATCAGCTCGAACCAGTCTGCCCATTCTCCTCTTTTTGGACCATTCTCTGTAAACCCTAGAGATGGTTGTGCATGAAAATCCCAGTAGATCAGCAGTTTCTGAAATACTCAGACCAGCCCTTCTGGCACCAACAACCATGCTACGTCAAAGGCACTCAAATCACCATTTTCTTCCCCTACTGATCTCAGGAGATTGTCTTAACCATGTCTACATGCCTAAAGGCACTGAGTTGCCGCCATGTGATTGGCTGATTAAAAATTAAGTGTAACGAGCAGTTGGACAGTGGTACCTAATAAAGTGGGCCGTGAGTGTATGTTTATGAGGCTTATAGGATTTTTATTAAATTTATGAATTTTTTTTATTGAATATCATTTTTTTTTTACTTTTTATTAGTTCAACCATCGAACAATACTGATGTATTTCAGGGTATTTGTTGTATCAGCCAATGCACTTACATAGGCTGACAATATGCCTTTAGATCAATTCAGAGACGCCATCTTACAAGCACTGTCTGCCAGCACCCTGTGGTCCGAATTGGACTCCTGGGCTGCCAAAGTAAACGATCGTCGCCCCCGAAGACGGTTTGGGGGGGGGGGGGCGATACTGGGGGAAGACCCCCAGAAGGGAGTTTAGATGCCGCAGTCTCACCAGACCGCGGCATTTAACGGGTTAAACCCCACGATCGGGCCCACTCTGACCGCGGGTTGTTACTTGGGGATTTCAGTGGTAGATACCTCTAACACCCCGCACTCTCATGGCGCCTCGGTCTCGGTTGCAGAGCTAAACCAGCATCGGCTCAGCGCCCTACTAGTACAGTGCTGAGGCCTAAGCGGGAGCCCGCCAGTATCTTTATGCTACTGAGCGGTAATGGGTTAACCAATGGCTGCCATACTGTTTTGTACTCGTTATGCAGTTTAAATCATAGTTTATAACATTTAAAAACAGATTGAGACATTACTGGAAATGTACCGTACAATATATTTTCTAAAACAGAATACATTTGACTAACACATCATGGTGAAATATTAGCTTATGATATTTTTCTATAAAATTCTCCACTAATTATGTGTTTTTCTCGAATTATTGGTGCTATAGATTATGGGCTAAGTAATACTCAGGAAATCTTTAAAACATAGGCAGCTGTTTTTGTTTTATAGGAGAATCAACAATCTCTAAATCACAATTGCATTAGCGGAAAAACTACTAATCTATTATGCATTTACCTCTGTTTGACCTGGGGTCAGGCCTTGCACACCATTCATATATGCTACTGCCCATTTATTAATTTGCACCTTCTAAAGTGTTTGGCACAGGACAAGAATTGTAGTGGGTTCTTGAAGTTCCAAACCTTGGCCGGACAAATTATAAATAACTGGCTGGTGTATTTAAATGTGGCTCACAAGATGCAGCATAATCACTGTATAGGAGGGGGGGGTGGTGAAGCAGATCCTAGAGTTAGGAGTTGGTGAACTCTTAGTTTCCGTTTTGGTTCTGCGTTTGGGTGCACTCTGGTCCACTCTTCTATGGCTAAGACCTTTTCCTTGAAAAGGTTATTAACCTCATCCCAAGCATTATGTAGTGAGACTCCAGTTTGTGAGTCTGTAAATAAGGGGTATTCTGCATATCGAATGTCTGCATAAATACATTTAAATGCAGTTTTCCCAAGGCACACTATCGTTATCGAGCACATTGGAAGCAAAACATAGGTTTTTTAATTAAACTTATTCAATTTCGGAAACATTGGCATCAGGATTCAACAGTTCAAAATGTTCTTATATTATTCAAGATGTTATCATATATTTATGGAACATGAGAACCTTCCATGGTATGGAAGAAGTAGAAAAATGATAACCAAACCAATAATAACATTATCAAAAGTTCTTGGAAATATCTAAATCAATGTTTATAACTTGTAAAATACTGTGCCGTGAACAAAATGGAAAGTTTGGGGGAGATTTATCAGAAATGTCTGGGAGTAAACTGTCTAGTTGCTCATGGAAATCAATCAGAGTTCAGCTTTCATTTTATAAACTACTGTGGAAAAGGAAAGCTGAGCTTTAATTGGTTACCATGAGCAACCAGAACATTTTTGTCTCCAGACCCTTCTTATAAAACAAATCACACAAAAATGATGATTAAGCTTAACCCCTTAACGCTCTTCGCCGTAGCTCTACGGCGCAGAGGTATAGGGATGTATGAAGAGGCTCAGGGCTGAGTCCTCTTCAGACAAAGGTGGTTTTTTGCATTTTGCAGAAACCCCCACCGCTAATAACCGCAGTCGGTGCTTGCACCGATCGCGGCTTTAACATGTGATTGCCGCCGGCAAAACGTGGCGCCGCCATCTTTAATACGATCGCCGCGCCCCCGAACGTCATCGGGGGCGGCGATCGTTCGGTGCATGGTCTCGGTCCGGTCTTCTTTTGACACGAGGCTACATGGCTTTCTCAGATTCTTTACAATGAGCCATGTCTCATTGTAATGAATGTGCTGCAAAAATGCCATATATGCAATACAGTTGTATTGCAGTATATGGTAGGAGCGATCTGACCATCTAGGGTTAATGTACCCTAGATGGTCTAAAAAAAATAGTGAAAAAAAAAGAAAAAAAAAAGTTAAAAAAAATTATAAAATATTACAATTTTAAATCACCCCCCTTTCCCTAGAATGGATATAAACATAATAAAACAGTAAAAATCACAAACATATAGGTATCTCCGCTCTCCCAAAATGCCGATCTATCAAAATATAAAAAGCTTATGGGCGGCGGTGACCTCCGAGCGGGAAATGGCGCCCAAATGTCCGAAATGCGACTTTTACACCTTTTTACATAACATAAAAATAATCAAAATGTTGCACAGACCTCAAATGATAGCAATGAAAACTTCGCCTCATTCGCAAAAAATACCTCTCACACATCTCCGTGCCCCAAAGTATGAAAAAGTTATTACGTCAGAAGTGGCAAAAAAATTTTTTTCTTTTTTGTACACATTGGTTTAATTTTTGAAAATGTATTAAAGCCCAATAAAAACCTATATAAATTTTGGTATCACCGCGATCGCACCGAACCAAGAATAAAGTAGGATGTTATTGGACGAAGAAAGAGTGAAAGTCGTAATAACTGAGCCCACCAGAACGTGAGCACGTGCGTTTTTTTAAATTTTTCCACATTGGAATTTTTTTTCAGCTTCGCAGTACACGGCATGTTAAATAAATAACATTACGGGAAAGTAAAATTGTTTACGTCAAAATAAGCCCTCACACAGGTCTGTCCCACGTAAAATGAGCCGAAAAACCCTGCGTCTTAAGGGGTGAATGGAGCTCAAATGTAACCTTAAAATACTACTGGTCTTTAGCAAAAATAAGCTCTCACACATGTCACAAAATTGCAAAAGTTATGGTCCTAGAAGCCAATGATGCAAAAGTTTTTTTTCTGTTTTGTTTATGCAATTAAGTCATTAACCCCTTCCCATGTGCACCGTGTCCCGGTGCATGGTGAGGGCTCGTGGGCCAAGCCCTCCATAGCAATAGTCTTTGCTGCATATTGCCGCGGATTGCCGCTCTCCATGACGTCATCTGGGACAGAAAAACATTGCCATGACAGCCTTTGTTTTTCGAAGACGGAGGCTGTCTTGTTTTAACCCATTCATTACAATGTAATCAGCACATTGAGAATAAGGAGGAAAATCCCCATATACTGCCATACTGTATATGGCAGTATTTGATAGGATCAATCAGAACAACCTAGAGTTAAAGTACCCTAGGTAGTCTGAAAAATAGTAACAAAAAAAAGTGAAAAAAAGTTAAAAAAAAATTATACTAAAAAAATCTAAAAATTCAAATCACCCCCCCTTTCCCTAGAACTGATATATATTAATAAACCGTAAAAATCAAAACACATTAGGTATTACCGTGTCCGAATGCCCAATCAAAATATAATAATGGTTTTAACGAAATAGCGACCAAATTGAAAAATGGCACTTTTTGCCTTTTGAAAAAATGTAAAATTCTTAAAAAAGTGATGCCAGTCCAATATGAAAGAAATGAAAACACCACAAAATGGCAAAAAATTAACCACCCACACACACTTTTGTACACCAAAGTATGAAAAAGTTATTGCCCAGACAAGATGGCAAAACAGTAAAAAAAATTTTGTACAGGAGGTTTTAATTTTTGTAATGTATGAAACATTATTAAAATTTATTTAAATTGGGTATCGCTGGATCGTACTACCCAAGAATAAAGTAGACATGTCATTTGGGGCGCACAATTAAAGCTGTAAAATCCAGCCCAACAATACGGAACGAAATGCTTTTTTTTCAACCATTTCACTGCATTAGGAATGTTTTGTACCCTTCACTATGAAGTGCATATTTGTTACGCAGAAAATAAGCATTAAAGCTCTTTTATGTGAAAAATAAAAAGTTATAGATTTTTGAAGTGGTGAGTGAAAATGGAAGTGAAAAACTAAAAAAGGCCATTTAATTAAGGGGTTAAATACAATACATCTGTACTGCTAGGTATACAGTTTTATGTTCTTCAAGTTCCACAATAAATTATAAAATGTCATATTGCGGTTTTTTAAATATACAACACAAAAAGTTTAATAAAGTTCATCAGCCTCCTGCCCCTTCCCTCGGCATTAAGACACAGATAATTCCTGCCAGCAGCAGTGTGCAATGACTCCTCTAAGCTACAGACGGTGAGGCTGTATAGTCACACAGACTCTGTGTTTATTGATTAGGTGGAGTTAGCAGAGCTGAGAGTGTCATTGGTTTTTCTATTCATTTTATGGATCTCGTCATCTCTGAACTGTCCTCATCTCTCATTTTCTAAGTGTCAACATAATACACAGTATCTGTGGAGATAGTATAGAAGTATAAAAAAAAGTATTAGTAGATAATAAAATTGTAGCCAAACCCTGTACCCTGATAACTGAGCATGTTGTCAGCACACAGCATCTCATAGCACTACCGGATAATAATGTGTCTGCTTAGAAAGTCCCTAAAACAGCATAAAACTTTGTAAAATTGTAAGTAAGGGGTTAAAAGTGATCTTTATTGTTTTATGTAACCATAACTAGGGGATAAAATTTGAGAACTTTCTTTCATAGGCAACCCCTTTTAGACCCAGTCCGATTTTCAAATTTGCTATGTGTCATTATATGCAATAAGGGTTTAACTTACTAAGGTGATTTTCAGGTGTACTTCACCCTAGTGAATGGGAGTGATTTGCATTATTTATAAATAATTTGGTAAAAATAAGAAAATTCTTAATTTTTTATTTTTTATTTCTATGCTCATCATATAGTTAGTCTAACTTCCAAATAAATTACTAACTAACATTAACCATATATCTGCTTATGTTGACATAATTTTCTTTTATGTTATTTTACTAGGAAGTTAGAGGTTTACAAATCAATTAGCATTTTTCCCGATTTTCACAAAAATTTAAATTCAATTATTTAGAGGCCTATTCATATTTATAGGGGTTTTAAAAGCTCTATTTTATTAAACGACTCCCCACAAAGTACTACATTTCTTATACCCATCAAACTACTCAAAACGCCTTGTGAAGCTTCTTAACTTTTAAGCATCAAACATGGAATGGAACATGGAACAAATGAAGGTTATATATTAAATTTTCTAATTTTGACAATAAAATTTACTTGCAGATTTAAATGAGAAACCACCTCAGATTTTGTTGTGCATTTTTCTTCAGTATGGCATACCCCACATGTGGATGTAAATGACCTAATGGGGAGGCAGAGGGAATGAGCTCTACACCCTTTTGGAGGGCAAATTCTGCTGAAACAAATTTCTTGCACTATTTGCTGAAACTATACGTTACCAGAACAAAGGGGTAGCTATACCCCATTGATTACATTTTATTAAGTTTCTGGCAGGAATGCAAAAAAAAATATTCTGATACTAATTTTTTACTTAAATTTTTGGTCTTATACATCTATAGCATAGATATCATGTTATTTGTGTTCTATGGTCAGTCCCATTTATATATTTTATGTTTAAATAAAGTTTGCCGAAATAAAACGCATTTGGGGAGAAAAATTGGCATCTTCTAAGTGGCGTACAATTTGATTTTTTTTGTTGATTGAGCTGAATAGGGTTTATTTTGGCTGAATGAGTTGTACTTTTTATTGGAATCATTGTGGCGTAATGTGACATTATTTTGATAAATTTTTATTGCTTTATTGTTTGGTTGGATGTGCAAAAATATACATTTCTACATTTTTTTTAATTATAATTTTTTTTTTACGTTATAACCATACAGGTTAAGTAATGATTTTATTTCATTGTACAGTTGTTTTATGGGATGCGGGGATACCATATATTGAGACTGTTTGGTGATTTTCTCTTTTTTTTATTATATGTGGGGCATTTAGGGGACTTGTCATATTTTTATTCTTATATTTATAAAAATTCTTATCCCCTTTTTTTTCCTTTTTTACTGTCCACTCTGGGACTTGTCTCTGATCACTTGTTCAAACTAATACACTGAAAACCGATGTATAGTGGTGTTTAGAGGGTCAGTGGTCAGGCTCACATGAACACTATAGATCCTGTCTGGAAACAGAATTTGTCATTCAGCAGCTGAAGACAGTCCTGGGGTCCTTCATTTACTGCTGGGGCTGCCATGAGACTATCTGCACCCCCTGTACCTGTGTGCTGGGGTGGCGAACGAGGTGGGGGCAGTTTGAGGAAGTCTTATAGATGTTGTGTTCATGTTTGACCATGATTTCTGTAGCTGTGATCGCGACTACGCGTCTCTGACTGTTGCATACAGCCAGGTTCCCGCACACTGTATGTTCCAGGTAACAATACCTGCCAACTTGTGCCTTTTTGTCCATGGTCGGCAAGGGGGTAACTTTTATTTTTGTTTTATACCTGTATAGCATGATATCATGTATTTAGTTCTATGGTCAGTACGATATAGCGATATCCCATTTATATATAGTTTTTTAATACCACTTGGACTTTTGTTCATTTTTTTTGTGGTGCATGTACCAAAATTTTGGTGTGTTTTTTTAAATATTTTTTTTCTACGGTGTTCACTGTATGGGTTTAGCATGATTTATTTAATTGTGCGGGTTGTTACGGAAAGGTGACGTGTGGATACCCTGCCAAATCGGCGCGCAGGGGAGGAGGGGCGGCGGTCGTGCCTGGAGCATACACAAAATCTTTATAGATGTCGAAAGGTTAAACAGCTGGATCCTGACTATCGCATCCCACTGTTACTGCTGAGCCCGATTGTCACATGGCCTCGCCGCACTGCTGTCACCATTGACAGATGTCAACATTGGCAGCCAGTTGGAGGACGTAAATGTATGTCTTGGGGGGGGGGATCAAATTAGGGTAAAGTGGAAACAGCAAATAATGTTAAATCTTTATTTATATAGCACCATCCACTGCGCTTTATTCATGGGGTATCATATACAACAAAATTCGACATTAAGGAGCAATAACAGATGAAAATTAGGAGTGAGGTCTGTTCTTGTGCATACAATGAAATGATGCAGTAACTGCATTTAAGATAAAAATAATATTAAAATCTAAATGTGCACTGTAGCCTGAGGCACATTTCAGTGTTTGGTAGAGTTAACTTGAAATCACTTTACAGTATGATCTCTCTACACTACAATTTCTATCTGGGAAATCATTATCTCTTGTATATTATGTACCATCGGTAGTATTCCTTAGTAGGCTGGTAGCTAAGCTGTAATCTATAAAGTTAACATTTTGCAAGACGCTACACAATGAACATGCTACAACCTGCCTAACAGGAAAAATCTGAATATTTTATCAAACTTGCCAAAAAAGGAATGCAGATTGTTGAGTCATTTTCTTTTTATTGAAACTGTATGAAAATGTGTCAGTAATTTGTAAATAAACCTTTGCTTTATTAATCCTAATAATCCACCCTCCATTGCTGTCCCATGCTTTATCCCTGAATCAGGAGAATAATCTGAGAATCTGCAATAATATCAGCCTGTGGTGACCCTCCACTCCACATTTCCCTATCACCTTGTTCCTAGATTTGTAGGCAATACATGTAGCCCGTCCTCACTGTGTCTCCAGGATTTTCTGCTGGCATGCTGGGCTCAGGGAGCTTGTTTAGGAGCACGAGCGCTGCACTTATGCACATATGCCTGGCACAGTGTGACATCGGTAGAGCAAACATATAGTGACAGGCATAGGTCCACAGTTATAGCACATCGTGGGCAGGCAACGGTTAGCTTCATAAGCGGTGAAATCCCTGCGTGTTTTTCAACCCAGGCTGCTCACTTCACATCTACAGGTAGCAAGCAAGATCCTGCTTCTGTTTTGAAAAGTTTTCTGCCATTTGAAGGATGGTTTTAAAGATCTCTGCACCTCTATCCACTTGCTAGCTCAAGGGTCATTGGTTGGGATGACTTTATTGTTGGTGCTGGGAAGTTCACCTTTCTAAGAGAGAACAGGATTTTTGGGAAATTTCTAATTTTGGATTACTATACCTAACACCATGGCTTTTGGATCTGGGGACCTATGCTACTGTCACTTGCACGGGCTGATGTGAAGCTGGTAGCTGCAATTATGCAGACAGGCTATAAGTGCTAAGGGATTCAGCCTGCCAATGTCCCTACCAAGAATAGCAGGTAAGAATAAGTTTCATCCCTGTCCCATCATGTATTAACCTACTGTTTTCTGCGTGTATCTCCATGTCACTTTTTGAATTCTTTACCCTTTATTTCTATTTGTTATTTATCAGCAAATAGATTATTGGGTTGAAATGCTTTATTAATCATTGCAGTTTTGTTTCTTGTTTGTATAAGTATGCCTCTTCTTTGAATGCGTTTTTGACATATTTTATTGTAGTGATGCTGTGAGTTATTCTGTAAATTTGTCATATGTACGTGTGAATAGTAAGATATTGCATTAGAAATTGCTTGCTATTTTTGTTACTGACATGGAATGACTGGGCACAGAGCATGAATTGTCCTGCGTATAACTGGCTGCAGGGTCCCTGCTGCTTGTTCATCTTACTTACAATGCTTTGCATTTAGTAAATAGTCTTTGATATCAATGCTGAGTCCGAGAAACACCCACTGCAAATAGACTAGGAGTCAGATAGAAAAGTGCTACAGTGGATTTCCAAGAAGAGGATATATCCACAAACATCACTGTGCAGCACTATTTGAATCTTTTTTTTCGCGGTCCTAATCTATTGTTCTGTTTCTTATACTTCAAGAAAAGGACAAACATGTTTGTTTTATTAAGTATGATAATAATAAAGCAGAAGATTCTCTTTAACTTCGCTGATTCTGACTCTTGAAATATCACTTCTGTCCGAGTTCATTGTTTATCTGTCACTTCAGTTAATCTTTGTAACACATACAGTGTATGTATATATAATATATATATATAATATATATATATTATATTATATTTATACACTATAATGTAGTATTAACATGTTTTCAATGTTTCAACTGAACAAATGAAGGAAATAACAGAATCAACCACCTTTGCACTTAGTAAAGACTAGTTCATGTATTTTTTACGCGGATAAACTGAATGGTATAACTTACTCTGAGACTCACACTGGTCCAAGCACAGGTTGGGTTTTCCTAATGTATTTGCTTTGTGTGTGGTTCAATCTCCAGATCATGCCTGAATTCCTTCACTGGATAGCTGCTGTGCACTCTTTCAGTATTAGGATAACTTAGAGTTGCGAAGTTGATGTGATTCCAGAAAGCCATTACTACTGTGCATATATATGTCAAAGTTTCTTGTATAATATACATTCTATTCACCTATTCCCCCTTTCATAGTTCTCTTCATAAATCTGTTTTATTATCTCATGTATACTTCATATGGATGAAAATTCATACATCACTAATTGAAACTAATGGTGACATGACAGCCAACTGTTACAAATATATAATGTCAATTCTTTGATCTGAGGAATTGCCAATCGCCTCTGCAGGTTACTAAAGCTGATGTCCTTTTTACTACTACAAAGTAGGATGAACTGACTACTCTCACCGCATTCCATGTCTCAGTTACAGAAACTGTTTTTTAGATCCACTTAACATGTTTTGGATTGCTGATGTACTGTGAAAGTGTGGAAAGACTGTACCATATAGGGGAATCCAGTGGTTTTAACCATCCAATCATAAAAGCTTAACTATTTCTTACTCATTATCCCACACCTCATATCGTCTCATCACGTACTCATTAACATTTAATTTGCTGTGCTCTTCATTAATTGTATTCATTTGCGGTCTAGTGTAATCTATCACCCTGGTATCCGAACTACCCCCCTAATATTCACTAATGGGACTGACACTGATTGCCAGATGCCACCCCCAACTGAACGACTGCTGCTAGGTCTGTTAGCACAGTAACTGTTAGGGATAGATCACCTTTTCACCTGGATTAACTGGGTGCACAGCAATATAATCTAAATTCTAAACAATTCCAAAGTGGCTGCTAGGAACGTTAACAGCAAAATTAAAAAAATAAAGTACAAAAAAAAAAAACCATAAATAAATACAATAAAGATCCCGAACATCCAGTCCCTGATCATACACCTAAAACACCTCGTTACGCTAAAACATTGTGTCCGTTTTACACGGGGGTTACGTATGGTGACGATGACGCCTGTCTCCGGCGTATGATTCCATGTACCGAAAGTCCATGACTGTCCGGCTGATCACATATAACCGGAGACATGTGATCTGCGTAGGGCGGATTCCACACCGGGCCACACTCATCTTCTGATTGGGCGGCCGGTTCATGCTGTCCCCAGCTGCATAGCGGGGATGAGCCCTGGGACCCGCCCACAGATGGTGACGTCAGGATTGGAGCATACTGTGGTTGGTTATTTGTCATCAAGCACGCCCTATGAGGGGAAGGTAAGGAGACCACAATAAATACCTTGATGTTTATCCTTCCTCATATCGCTGTCCGCTGATATCAATGCCGAACAGCGTGAGCCACGCCGCTCTTGTCTTACAATCACCGAATGACAGTGAATGTTGTGTGACCCCTGATGATAGGATACTCGAATAACTCGGTGGGTGAATATACATCAAGTAGAATGGATGTTGATCATGAGAGAGGAGGTACGAAGCACTACACTTAGACTAGCCGGCTGCCTGAACTCATCCAGTACACAAGCCCTGTGGTTCGACATCAACAGTGTAGGATTCGTAACCCTGTTATAATCACCCTCTGGAAAGCACACCGACAGCTATCTGTTTTCAGGGTCTACAGCTATCTTATGTGACCCTGAATCTATAACCACTTTTTTCCGCTGCATTTGTTGTAGGAAACATGACACACATTTTAAATGGGTTTGACCATGTAGTGTCACACTTTTTAATGCAACTGTGATTAAAACAGTTACATTTTAGAATTTTCACAGCCAGATTCCTATCATCTATTTATCAGTGATCACTACGACTAAAACATGTGAGTTTACAACTACGGACACAAACTATAGTCTTAGAATCCGAACATGGTGGAGTTTGTGTACCGCTTTACTAAAGGCCACTCATGAAACAGTTAAAACCCATACAGACAGCATGCACGAAAGCAGAGAACCAGTGACCTTACATTGCCTGAGTCCATTAACAGCACATAATGTCGGACTATCTCATGGCCTGATCAGTAACACAGTTGTTTATTATATTTCAACTTTCTATTCTTTTGGTCACAAGTTATCCGTGACAAAAACATTACATGCTGCTGTAATGAAACTTTTGGAAGTTTTTTTTGTCAGGCATTCTTAATTAGCAATTTTAATAACTTTACACCTAAATTGTTGAATTCTTTAACTCTAGAAACCTACTAGAATATTCTGTCTATGCTTTATCCTGCTTTTATCAAGACACATTCTGAGGTATTTTTTTGCATGACGAGTGTATTACCTCTTATCCATACAATTAATAATAGGTTAAATAACTGGCACACAAGCTTATGCACAATGTAAAAGATCCATGTACAGGTCTAGAAGAATATTCAAGTACACGTAAATGTCAAACATTTGTTTGCCATACCATGTGTATTCTATATAATAAAAAAAAAAAAATAAAAACAACAACTTTCACAATTCCTATTGTTTATATTGTAGCAATCAATAGTCTGACCCTGTGCACCATTCGGACATTGTGCACCAACAGCTGCCAAAGTTTTTGGCCCATTTTTATCACTAAAGAAAGACACAGGTTAAGAATTTCGAACTTGTAAAAACAATAGTAGTAACCCCGATCCCATTGTGTTGACCCAAAATCTCTCAACCAAAATGTTCAAACTATGTGTTCATAACATCCCAATCACCTCTTTATTAAAAACAAATAAGCACTTCTTGGTTACTCTTGTGGATTCAGAATTAGAGTAATCAATCTTCTATGATTTCTTATGACACGATAATCTTTTTTTGTTTATTTACTACCACTTGTCATAATAAATGTTAGGAAGTAAAACAAAAGTCTTTTTTCATTATGGTTAGAATCCCTACGCATGACAATATTTAAGTGTACTGTTTCAGTAGGTACAATCCAATTAATGAGTCCTCAACATGGAAAAACGATACAAATATGCCCTCATGTGTGAGTAGGAGAAATAAACAGAGTGTAGGGGGTGCGTGTACTTTATGAAGACACATATACTATCCTGCTAGATTACAGTTGTATTATAGTTATTTGGTAAGTTGGTGGTATTTGTTCCCTGTTGTATGAGAAACATATCTTATTTAATATGAACAACTGTGTATTAAATTATTTGGTCATATGGAATATATATTTCCTCCAACAGTGGTTAAAGTACATCTAATACCAGGATGAAAGACGGTATGCCAATGACACACACTAGGTGCTTCCCGTCAGCATATTTGCATACACAGTCCATTCATACACTAGTGGTAAGAATGCACGTTTTACTCCTTTTGACGTTCTATTTAAATTAAAATACATATATAGAGGCAAGGTCCTCCGGGTTTACTTTTGTACACTTGACTCCATTAACCTGCTTAAGCCATCAGATGTGGTTACATTGTGGCATCAGGGGATTACTGGTCAGCAACAATACTCATGTAGGGCTGTCTTGCAACGATGCTCATTGGTATCCAAGGGGCCCAAAGTATCAGAAAATATTCCCCACACAAGACAACCACCACCACCACCGTAACCGTTGATCAAGGCAGGTGGATCCATTTATGTTGTTGACGCCAAATTCTGACCCTACCATCCGAATGTCGCAGCAGAAATCGAGACTCATCAGACCAGCAAACTTTTTTTCCAATCTTTACTACGTCCAATTTCAATGAGCTTGTGCAAATTGTAGCCTCAGTTTCCTGTTCTTAGCTGAAAGGAGTGGCACCCGGTGTGGTCTTCTGCTGCTGTGCACATCTGCCTCAAAGTTCGATGTACTGTGCGTTCAGAATGCTCTTCTGCGCTACCTTGGTTGTAACGGTGGCGATTTGAGTCACTGTTTGCCTTTCTATCAGCTCGAACCAGTCTGCCCATTCTCCTCTCTTTTTGGACCATTCTCTGTAAACCCTAGAGATGGTTTGCGTGAAAATCCCAGTAGATCAGCAGTTTCTGAATACTCAGACCAGCCCTTCTGCACCAACACCCATGCTACGTTAACACTCAATCTCACATCCTTTCTTCCCCATACTGATCTGCAGGAGATTGTCTTACCATGTCTACATCCTAAAGGCACTGAGTTGCCGCCATGTGATTGGCTGATTAGAAATTAAGTGTTAACGAGCAGTTGGACAGGTGTACCTAATAAAGTGGCCGGTGAGTGTATGTTATGAGGCTTATAGGGATTTTTATTAAATTTATGAATTTTTTTTATTGAATATCATTTTTTTTTTACTTTTTTATTAGTTCAACCATCGAACAATACTGATGTATTTCAGGGTATTTGTGTATCAGCCAATGCACTTACATAGGCTGACAATATGCCTTTAAGATCAATTCAGAGACGCCATCTTACAAGCACTGTCTGCAAGCAGCCCTGTGGTCCGAATTGGACTCCTGGGCTGCCAAAGTAACGATCGTCGCCCCCGAAGACGGTGTGGGGGGGGGGGGCGATACTGGGGGAAGACCCCCAGAAGGGAGTTTAGATGCCGCAGTCTCACAGACCGCGGCATTTAACGGGTTAAACACCCACGATCGGGCCCCACTCTGACCGCGGGTGTTACTTGGGGATGTCAGTGGTAGATTACCTCTGACACCCCGCAACTCTCAATGGCGCCTCGGCTCCGGTGCAGAGCTAAACCAGCATCGGCTCAGCGCCCTACTAGTACAGTGCTGAGGCCTAATAGCGGGAGCCCGCGCAGTACTATTATGCTACTGAGCGGTAATGGGTTAACCAATGGCTGCCATACTGTTATTGTACTCGTTATGCAGTTTAAATCATAGTTTATAACATTTAAAAAACAGATTGAGACATTACTGGAAATGTACCGTACAATATATTTTCTAAAACAGAATTACAGAATTACACATCATGGTGAAATATACGCTTATGATATTTTTCTATAAAATTCTCCACTAAATTATGTGTTTTTCTCGAATTATTGGTGCTAGTGATTATGGGCTAAGTAATTACTCAGGAGAATCTTTAAAACATAGGCAGCTGTTCTTGTTTTATGGGAGAATCAACAATCTCTAAATCACAAATGGCATTAGCGGAATAAAGCTACTAATCTATTATGCATTTACCTCTGTTGACTCTGGGGTCAGGCCTTGCACACCATTCTATATATGCTACTGCCCATTTATTAATTTGCACCTTCTAAAAGTGTTTGGCACAGGACAAGAATTGTAGTGGGTTCTTGAAGGTCAAACCTTGGCCTGACAGAATTATAATAACTTGGCTGGTGTAGATTTTAATGTGGCTCACTAGATGCAGCATAATCACTGTATAGGAGGGGGGGTGGTGAAGCAGATCCTAGAGTTAGGAGATTGGTAGACTCTTAGTTTCCGTTTTGGTTCTGCGTTTGGGTGCACTCTGGTCCACTCTTCTATGGCTAAGACCTTTTCCTTGAAAAGGTTATTAACCTCATCCCAAGCATTATGTAGTGAGACTCCAGTTTGTGAGTCTGTAAATAAAGGGGTATTCTAGCATATCGAATGTCTTGCATAAATACATTTAAAATGCAGTTTTCCCAAGGCACACTATCGTTATCGAGCACATTGGAAGCAAAACATAGGTTTTTGTAATTAAAACTTATTCAATTTCGGAAACATTGGCATCAGGGATTCAACAGTTCAAAATGTTCTTATATTATTCAAGATGTTATCAATATATTTATGGAACAATGAGAAACCTTCCATGGTATGGAAGAAGTAGAAAAATGGATAACCAAACCAAATAATAACATTATCAAAAGTTCTTGGAAATATCTAAATCAATGTTTATAACTTGTAAAATACTGTGCCGTGAACAAAATGGAAAGTTTGGGGGAGATTTATCAGAAATGTCTGGGAGTAAACTGTTCTAGTTGCTCATGGAAATCAATCAGAGTTCAGCTTTCATTTTATAAACTACTGTGGAAAAAGGAAAGCTGAGCTTTAATTGGTTACCATGAGCAACCAGAACATTTTTGCTCTCAGACCCTTCTTATAAAACAAATCACACAAAAATGATGATTAAGCTTAACCCCTTAACGCTCTTCGCCGTAGCTCTACGGCGCAGAGGTATAAGGGATGTATGAAGAGGGCTCACGGGCTGAGTCCTCTTCAGACAAAGGTGGGGTTTTTTGCATTTTGCAGAAAACCCCCACCGCTAATAACCGCAGTCGGTGCTTGCACCGATCGCGGCTATTAACCATGTGATTGCCGCCGGCAAAACGTGGCGCCGCCATCTTTAATGCGATCGCCGCGCCCCCGAACGTCATCGGGGGCGGCGATCGGTTGCCATGGTAGCCTCGGGTCTTCTTTTGACACGAAAGTATGAAAAAGTTATTAGCGTCAGAAGATGGCAAAAAAATTTTTTTCTTTTTTGTACACATTGGTTTAATTTTTGAAAATGTATTAAAACACAATAAAAACCTATATAAATTTGGTATCACCGCGATCGCACCGAACCAAAGAATAAAGTAGGCATGTTATTTGGAGCGAAGAAAGAGTGAAAGTCGTAATAACTGAGCCCACCAGAACGTGACGCACGTGCGTTTTTTTTTTAATTTTTCCACATTTGGAATTTTTTTTCAGCTTCGCAGTACACGGCATGTTAAAATAAATAACATTACGGGAAAGTAAAATTTGTTACGTACAAAATAAGCCCTCACACAGGTCTGTCCACGTAAAATGAGCCGAAAAACCCTGCGTCCTTAAGGGGTTAATGGAGCTCAAATGTGTACCTATAAATACTACTGGTCTTTATGCAAAAAATAAGCTCTCACACATTGACACAAAATTGCAAAAGTTATGGTGCTTAGAAGCCAATGATGCAAAAGGTTTTGTTTCTGTTTTGTTATGCAAATTAAAGTCATTAACCCCTTCCCGATGTGCACCGTGTCCCGGTGCATGGTGAGGGCTCGTGGGCCAAGCCCTCTCCATAGCAGATAAGTCTTTGCTGCATATTGCCGCGGATTGCCGCTCTCCATGACGTCATCTGGGAGCAGAAAAACATTGCCATGACAGCCTTGTGTTTTTCGAAGACGGAGGCTGTCTTGTTTTAACCCATTCATTACAATGTAATCAGCACATTGTAATGAATAAGGAGGAAAATCCCCATATACTGCCATACTGTAGTATGGCAGTATTTGATAGGATCAATCAGACAACCTAGAGTTAAAGTACCCTAGGTAGTCTGAAAAATAGTAACAAAAAAAAGTGAAAAAAAGTTACAAAAAAAATTATACTAAAAAAATCTAAAAATTCAAATCACCCCCTTTCCCTAGAACTGATATAAATATTAATAAACGGTAAAAATCATAAACACATTAGGTATTACCGTGTCCGAAAATGCCCAATCAAAATATAATAATGGTTTTAACGGAAAATAGCGACCAAATTTGAAAAATGGCACTTTTTTGCCATTTTGAAAAAATGTAAAATATCTATAAAAAGTGATGCACAGTCCAAATCATGAAAGAAATGAAAACACCATCAAAAATGGCAAAAAATTACACCACCCACAGTTTTGTACACCAAAGTATGAAAAAGTTATTGCCGCCAGAAGATGGCAAAATCAGAAAAAAAATTTTGTACAGGAGGTTTTAATTTTTGTAAATGTATGAAAACATTATTAAAATGTATATAAATTTGGTATCGCTGTAATCGTACTGACCCAAAGAATAAAGTAGACATGTCATTTGGGGCGCACAATTAAAGCTGTAAAATCCAAGCCCACAACAAAACGGCGCAAATGCTTTTTTTCACCATTTTCACTGCATTAGGAATTTTTGTACCTCTTCACTATGAAGTGCAATTTGTTACGCAGAAAATAAGCAATTACAGAGCTCTTTATGTGGAAAAATAAAAAAGTTATAGATTTTTGAAGGTGGTGAGTGAAAAATGGAAGTGAAAAAAATAAAAAAGGGCCAGGTAATTAAGGGGTTAAAAAATTATACATCTGTACTGCTGTATGGTATACAAGTTTTTATGTTCTTCAAGTTCCACAATAAATTTAGATAAAATGTCAGATTTGCGGTTTTTAAAATATACAACACAAAGGGGCAGATTTACTTACCCGGCCCATTCGCGATCCAGCGGCGCGTTCTCTGCTCTGGATTCGGGTCCGGCCGGGATTCATGAAGGCAGTTCCTCCGCCGTCCACCAGGTGGCGCTGCTGCGCTGAAAATCATCTCCACGCGCCGGAATGCACCACCTCGGAACAGGTGAAGGTAAGCGGTCCCCAAGCGACACTTTTTCGGTTTTTAAATGCGGCGGTTTTTCCGAATACGTCGGGTTTCCGTTCGGCCACGCCCCCCGATTTTCGTCGCGCGCATGCCGGCGCCGATGCGCCACAATCCGATCGCGTGCGACACAATCCCGGGGCAATTCAGGTACAATCGGCGCAAATCGGAAATATTCGGGTAACACGTCGGGAAAACGCGAATCGGGCCCTTAGTAAATGACCCCCAAAAAGTTTAATAAAAGTTCATCAGCCTCCTGCCCCTTCCCTCGGCATTAAGACACAGATAATTCCTGCCAGCAAGCAGTGTGCAGAGACTTCCTCTACAAGCTACAGACAGGTGAGGCTTTTATAGCAAAGCAGACTCTGTGTTTTATTGATTAGGTGAGTTAGCAGAGCTGAGAGTGTCATTGTGTTTTCTATTCATTTTATGGATCTCGTCATCTCTGAACTGTCTCATCTCTCATTTTCTAAGTGTCAAATACTAGTATTATGTTTAGAAGATAAATAAAATTGTAGCTAAACCCTGTACCCTGATAATCTGAGCATGTTGTCAGCACACAGCATCTCATAGCACTACCGGGATAATAATGTGTCTGCTTAGAAAGTCCCTAAAACAGCAGTAAAACTTTGTAAAATTGTAAAGTAAGGGGGTTAAAAGTGATCTTTATTGTTTTATGTAAACATAACTAGGGGATTAAAATTTGAGAACTTTCTTTCATAGGCAAACCCCTTTTAGGACCCAGTCCGATTTTTCAAATTTGCTATGTGTCATTATATGCAATATAAGGGTTTAACTTACTAAGGTGATTTTCAGGTGTACTTCACCCTAGTGAATGGGAGTGATTTGCATTTATTTATAAAATAATTTGGTAAAAATATAGAAAAATTCTTAATTTTTTATTTTTATTTCTATGCTCATCATATAGTTAGTCTAACTTCCAAATAAATTACTAACTAACATTAACCATATATCTGCTTTATGTTGACATAATTTCTTTTATGTTATTTTACTAGGAAGTTAGGAGGTTTACAAATCAATTAGCATTTTTCCCGATTTTCACAAAAATTTAAATTCAATTATTTTAGAGGCCTATTCATATTTATAGGGGTTTTAAAAGCACTATTTATTAGAAACTCCCCACAAAGTACTACATTTTTACATTTTACCCATCAAACTACTCAAAACGGCCCTTGTGAAGCTTCTTAACCTTTAAGCATCAAACATGGAATGGAAACAATGGAACAAAATGAAGGTTATATATATGGAATTTTCTAATTTTGACAATAAAATTTACTTGCAAGATTAAATTGAGAAAACACATCTCAGATTTTGTTGTGCATTTTTCTTCAGTATGGCAATACCCCCACATGTGGATGTAAATGACCTAATGGGGAGCGCAGAAGGGAATGAGCTCTATCACCCTTTTGGAGGGCAAATTCTGCTGAAACAAATTTCTTGCACTATTTGCTGAAACTATACGTTACCAGAACAAAAGGGGTAGCTATACCCCATTGATTACATTTTATTAAGTTTCTTGGCAGGAATGCAAAAAAATATATATTCTGATACTAATTTTTTACTTAAATTTTTGGTCTTATACATCATATAGCATAGATATCATGTTATTTGTGTTCTATGGGTCAGTCCCATTTATATATTTAATGTTTAAATAAAGTTTGCCGAAATAAAACGCATTTGGGGAGAAAAATTGGCATCTTCTAAGTGGCGTAACAATTTGATTTTTTTTGTTGATTGAGCTGAATTAGGCTTTATTTTTGGCTGAATGAGTTGTACTTTTTATTGGAATCATTGTGGCGTAAATGTGACATTATTTTGATAAATTTTTATTGCTTTATTGTTTGGTTGGATGTGCAAAAATATACATTTTCTACATTTTTTTTAAATTATAATTTTTTTTTTACGTTATTAACCATACAGGTTAAGTAATGATTTTATTTCATTGTACAGCTTGTTATGGATGCGGGGATACCATATATGTAGAGACTGTTTGGTGATTTTCTCTTTTTTTTATTATATGTGGGGCATTTAGGGGACTTGTCATATTTTTATTCTTATATTTATAAAAATTCTTATCCCTTTTTTTTTCCTTTTTTACTGTCCCACTCTGGGACTTGTCATCTGATCACTTGTTCAAACTAATACACTGAAATACTGATGTATAGTGGTGTATTAGAGTGGTCAGTGGTCAGGCTCACATGAACACTAATAGATCCTGTCGGAAACAGAATTTGTCATTCAGCAGCTGAAGACAGTCCTGGGGTCCTTCATTTACTGCTGGGGCTGCCATGGAGACTATCTGCACCCCCTGTACCTGGTGTGCAGGGGGTGGCGAACGAGGTGGGGGCAGTTGAGGAAGTCTTATAGATGTTGTGGTCATGTTTGACCATGATGTCTGTAGCTGTGATCGCGACTATCGCGTATCTGACTGTTGCATACAGCCAGGTTCCCGCACACTGTATGTCCAGGTAAACAAACTACCTGCCAACTTGTGCATTTTTGTCCATGGTCGGCAAGGGGGTAACTTTTATTTTTGTTTTATACACTGTATAGCATAGATATCATGTTATTTATGTTCTATGGGTCAGTACGATTATAGCGATATCCCATTTATTATATAGTTTTTAAATAACACATTTGGACTTTTGTTCATTTTTTTTTTGTGTGCATGTAACCAAAATTTTGGTGTGTTTTTTAAAATGATTTTTTTTCTACGGTGTTCACTGTATGGGTTTAGCAATGATTTTATTTAATTGTACGGGTTGTTACGGAAAGGTGACGTGGTGGATACCCTGCCAAAATCGGCGCGCAGGGGGAAGGAGGGCGGCGGTCGTGCCTGGAGCATACACAGAATCTTTATAGATGTCGAAAGGGTTAAACAGCTGGGATCATGACTATCGCAATCCCAGCTGTTACTGCGGGAGCCCGATTGTCACATGGCCTCGCGCACTGCTGTCACCATTGACAGATGTCAACAGTGGCAGCAGTTGAGGACGTAAATGTATGTCTTGGGGGGGGGGATCAAATTAGGGGTAAAGGTGGAAAACAGCAAATAATGCTAAATCTTTATTTATATAGCACCATCCACTGCGCTTTATATCATGGGGTACATATACAAACAAAATTCGACATTAGAGAGCAATAACAGATGAAACATTAGGAGTGAGGGTCTGTTCTTGTGCATAACAGATGAAATGATGCAGTAACTGCATTTAAGATAAAAAATAAATAATTAAAATCTAAGAATGTGCACTGTAGCCTGAGGCACAGTTCAGTGTTTGTAGAGTTAACTTGAAAATCACTTACAATATGATCTCTCTACATGACAAATTTATCTGGGAAATCAATTAATCTTCTTGTTTTATGGTACCATCGGTATAATTCCTTAGTAGGCGGTAGCTAAGCTGTTAATAATAAGTTAACATTTTGCAGACTGCTACAAATGAGCAATGCTACACCTGCATAACAGGAAAAATCTGAATATTTTATCACATGTGCAAAAAAGGAAGTGCAGATTGTAGTCATTTCTTTTTATTGAAACTGTATGAAAATGTGCAGTATTTGTATAAACCTTTGCATTTATTATCCTAATAATCCAACAGCTCCATGTGCTGTCCATCTTATCCCTGGAATACAGGAGAAGAATCTGAGAATCTGCAATTATACAGCATGTGGTGACTCCACTCCACATTTCCCTATCAGCCTTGTTCCTAGATTGAGGCAATACAATGTACAGCACGTCTCACTGTGTCTCCAGGATTTCTGCTGGCAGCTGGGTCAGGGAGCTTGTGTAGAGCAGAGCTGCATGCACTATGCACAGTAGCCTGGCACAGTGTGACATCTGTAGAGCAGAACATCTAGGACAGGCAGGTCACATATATAGCACATAGTGCAGGCACAGGTTAGCTTATAAGGCTGAAATCCCTGCAGTGTTTTACACCCAGGCTGCTCACTTCACATCTACAGGAGCAAGCAAGGATCCTGCTGCTGTTATTGAAAAGTTTTCTGCCATTTATGAAGGGATGAGTTAAAGAGCTCTGCACCTCTATCCACTGCTCTCAGAGGGTCCATTGGTTGGATGACATTTATTTGTTGGTGCTGGGAAGTGTTCACCTTTCTAAGAAGAAGACAGGATTTTTGGGAAATTTCTAATTTTGGATTACTATACCTAACACCATGCTTTGGATCTGGGGACCTATGCTACTGTCACTTTGCACTGGGGCTGATGTGAAAGCTGGTAGCTGCAATGAGGTCAGACAGGCTTATAGTGCTAAGGGATTCAGCCTGGCCAATGTCCCCTACCAAGAGATAGCAGGTAAGAATAAGCTTTCATCACGTGTCCCATCATGTATTACACTACTGTTCTGCGTGTATTCTCCATGTTCACTTTTTGAATTCTTTACCCTTTATTTTCTATTTGTTATTTATCAGCAAATAGATTATTGGGTTAGAAATTGGTTTATTATCATTGCAGTTTTGTTTCTGTTTGTATAAGTATGCCTCTGCTTTGAATGCGTTTTGACATATTTATTGGTAGTGAATGCTGTGAAGTATATTCTGTAAATTTGTCATATGTACTTGTGAATAAGTAAGAGATTGCATTAGAAATTGCTTGATATAGTTGTTACTGACATGGAATGACTGGGCACAGAGCATGAATTGTGCGTATAACTGGCTCAGGGTCCACTGCTGCTTGTCATCTTACAATGCTGTGCAGTTAGTAATAGTCTTTGATATCAATGCTGAAGTAGAGAAGACACCCACTGCAAATAGACTAGGATGTCAGATAGAAAAGTGCTACAGTGATTTCCAAGAAGAGGATATATCCAACATAACATCACTGTGCAGCACTATTTGATATTTTTTTCCGGTCATAATCTATTGTTCTGTTTCTTATACTTCAAGAAAGGACAAATCATGTTTGTTTTATTAAATATGAATAATTAAATAAAGCAGAAGATTCTCTTTAGTTCGCTGATTCTGACTCTTGAAATATCACTTCTGTCATGAGTTCATTGTTTATCTGATCACTTCAGTTAATATTGTAACGCATACAGTGTATATATATATATATATATATATATATATATTTATACATTATAATGTAGTTTAACATGTGTCAATGTTTCAAACTAGAACAAAATGAAGGAAAAATAACAGAATTCACCACCGTTACACATAGTAAAAGACTAGTTCATGTATTTTTACCGGATAAACTGAATGGTATAACTTACTCTGAGATCACACTGGTCCAAGGCACCAGGTTGGGTTTCCCTAATGTATTTGCTTTGTGTGTGTTCATCTCCAGATAATGCTGAATTGCACTTCGGAGAGCTGCTGTGCACTCTTTCAGTAATTAGGATAAACTTAGAGTTGCTGAAATGTGGATGTGATTTCCAGAAAGCCATTACTACTGTGCATATATATGTCAAAGTTTCTTGTATAAAATATACCATTCTATTTCACCTATTCCCCTTTCATAGTTCTCTTCATAAATCTGTTTTATTAACTTATGTATACTTCATAGTGATGACAATTCAATACATCACTAAATTGAAACTAATGTGACATGACAGCCAACTGTTACAAATATATAATGTCAATGCTTTGAGCTGAGGAGATTGCCAGGGCCTCTGCAGGTAACTAAAGCTGATGGTCTTTTTACTACATAAAAAGTAGGATGAACTGATTACTCTCACCTGCATTCATGTCTCAGTGCACAGAAACTGTATTTTTAGATCCACTTAACATGTTTGGATTGCTGATGTACATGGAAAGTGTGGAAAGGACATGTACCATAAGGGGAATCCAGTGGTTTTAACCATCCAATCATAAAAGCTTAACATTCTGACCATATCCCACACCTTCATATCGCTGTACTTACCATTAAACATTTAATTTGCTGTAGCTCTTCGTATACATTTGGTCTAGTGTAATCTATCCACTGGTTCCGAACTACCCACCCTATATTCACTATGGGACTGAACACTTGATTGCCAGTATGCCAGCACTGAACGGCTGCTGCTAGGTCTGATTAGCACAGTATACTGTTAGGGTGTCCCTTTTCACCTGTAACTGGGGCTGCACAGCAATATAATACTAAATTTAAAAAAGTTCCAAAAGGTCTGCTAGGAACTGTGAAAAGCAAAATTAAAAAATAAAGTAGTAAAAAAAACAGTAAATAAAATACATAAAAAAGTATCCCAAAAATCCAGTCCCTATCATCACCCTAAATAACAACTAGTTACGCTAAAACATGTGGGTTTGACACGGGGGTTACTATGGTGACGTGACGCTGGTCTCCGGCGTGATCATGTGACCGAAAGTCACATGACTTGTCGGCCTGATCACATGACCGGAGACATGTGATCTGCAGTAGGGGCGGATTCCTCCGGCCACCTCATCTCTGATGGGCGGCGGTTCTCTCCCCAGCTGCATAGCGGGGATGAGCCCTGGGCCCCGCCCAAGTGGGTGGACTGTCAGGTATTGGGGCATACTGTGGTTGGTTGTTTGGTCATCAGAGGCACGCCCTATGGGAGGGGAGACCACAATAAATACCTAGTGTTTTTCCTCATTCGCTGCCGCTGATATCAATGCGACAGCGTGAGCCCACGCCGCTCTGTCTTACAAAATCATGAATGACAGTGAATGTGTGTGACCCCTGATGATAGGAGTACTAGAATACGCGTTGGGTCGAATATAGAGTGAATGGTGTTGTCATGGAGAGGAGGGACGAAGCAATACACTTAGACTAGCCGGCTGCCTGACTCTATCAGGGGCAAGCCTGTGGTTCTTATAGTGTAGGTTCGTGCCCTAGGTTATCCCCTCTGGAAAGCACACCGACAGCTATCTGTTTTCAGGGTCTAACACTATCTTATGTGACCCTGAATCTATACCAATTTTTTCCGCGGCATTGTGGGAAATGACACAATTTTAATGGGTTTGACCATGTAGTGGTCCACTTTTAATGCAACTGTGATTAAAAGTTACATTTTAGAATTTTCACAGCCAGATCCTTCTCTATTTATCAGTGAATCCTACGCTAAAACATGTGGTTTACTATAGCAAAAAACTATAGTCTATAGATCCGAACTGGTGGAGTTTGTGTCCGCATTTACTAAAAGGCCTCTGAAGCAGTTAAAACCCATAGACAGCATGCACAGAAAGTCAGAGAACCAGTGACCTTACTGCCTGAGTCATTAAGCACATAATGGACTATCTCATGGGCCTGATCAGTACACAGTTGTTTTTGTTCTTTCTTTTGGACACAAGTTATCCGTGAAAACAATTTAACAGGCTGCTGTAATTAAATTTGGAAGTTTTATTTTGTCAGGCATTCTTATTTACAATATTTAATAACTTTACACCTAAAATTTGTTGAATTCTTTAACTATAGAAACCTTACATATGAATATCATGTCTATGCTTTATCCTGCTATCAAGAACTTCTGAGGTATTTTATGCATGGTGTATTAACAATCTTATGCCATACATATGATATAGGTAAATACATGCTAATCTTATGCCATGTAAAAGTCTGTACAGTCTAGGAAGTAATATTCAAGTAAATGTCAAAAACATTTGTTTGCATATGGTGTATTCTATATAATTAACAATTAAGAGTGTGGAATATGAGCATCAATGTCTGACACTGTGCACACATTCTGACATTGTGCACCAACATCTGCCAAAGTTTTTGGCCCATTTTTATCACATAAAGAAAGACACAGGTTAAGATTGTCTAACTTTAAAAACAATAGTAGTAAACCCGTCCCATTGTGTTGACTCCAAAATCTCTAACTAAAATGTTCCAAAATTGTGTTCATAACATCCCATATAACCTCTTTATTAAAAACAAATAAGCACTTCTTGGGTTACTCATGTGGATTCATGAATTAGAGTAATCAGATTTCTATGATTTCTTATGAACACGATAATCTTTTTTGTTTATTACTATCCAGCTTGTCATTAAATTAAATTTTAGGAAAGTAAAACAAAAGTCATTTTTTCATTATTGTTATAATACCTACGCATGACAATATTTTGAAGTGTAACTGTTCAGTATGTAAGCTAATACAAGTAATGAGTCCAAAACATGGAAAAGATACAAATATGCCCTCAAATGTTTGAGTAGGAGAATAACAGAGGTGTAGGGGTGCTTGTACTTTATGAAGACATCTACTTCCTGCTAGATTACAGTTGTTTTAGTTATTTTGGTAATTTGGTGGTATTGTTCCCTTGGATGAGAAACAATATCTTATTTATGAACAACTGTGTTAATTATTTGTCATATGTGATATATATTTACATCCACGTGGTTAAAGGACATCTAATACCAGGATGAAAGACGGTATGCAAATGAGCCTGAGGGGCTCCCGTCAGGCATATTTGCATACAGTCCTTCATCCTAGTGGTAGATGCCGTTTAACTCCTTTTGACGTTCTATTTAAATAAAAATACATATATAGAGGCAGTCTCCGGGTTACGTACAAGATAGGTTCTGTAGGTTTGTTCTTAAGTTAAATTTGTAAATCGGAACTGTATATTTTATAATTGTAACTGCAGCCGAAATGTTTTTGGTCTCTTTAACAATAAAGCTTCATTACAGTCACCTTTGATAACTGTTTATTATAAAGTACAGTAAATTACCAAATCCAGAGGTTTGTAACTTGGGGTCGTCTATAAGTCGGGTGTTCTTAAGTAGGGGACCACCTGTACAATAAAAATTGTTGCCTTCACTGTCAGTCTTTAGCATTTTCTGCCATCACTTTAAACCTACTGGCACAAAAAACATACCTTTGTGTCTTCTGCGTGTGAGGTTCACCCATGTGCATTAGACAGTAAATATGATGGCTCAGGCAAGAATAAGTGCCCTGAAATTTGTGGCTCAGGTAGGCAACTCATATATGATGCTGAAGAAACCAAAAAAAAGTATTGTGGATGGAAAAAATGCGGCATAAACCAACATCATACATCTGAACACAAATTCTACATTTGTGTGCATGTAGCCTAAATCTGACACAAGGGAGTGTTCCCCTACTTAAGAACACTTGACTTACAAACGACCCCTACAAAGGACCTCTGGATATTGGTAATTTATTGTACTTTAGTCCTAGGCTACAATAAACAGCTATAACAGTTATCAAAGGTGTCGGTAATGAAGCTTTATTGTTAATATTGATTCTTATGACAACCTAATATTTTTAAAATCCAAATGTCACAGAGACCAAAAAAGTTCTGTCTGGGATTACAATGATAAAATATACAGTTCCGACTTGCATACAAATTCAACTTAAGAACAAACCTACAGACCCTATCTTGTATGTAACCCGGGGACTGCCTGTAATAGAAATCCTGCAAGGAATAAAATAAATAAAGCAGTAGCCTGCTGAGCTGTTAAATTTTTGACGAGTGGCCAACTAAAGGGGTGGAGCAAAATCTATTGTCCATCTGGTAGCACAGCAGGTAGATATTTGAAGCCTGTGTCATACAGAAAGATTGTTAGTATAATATGAGGTAACAGACTGTGGAAGAAATGGAAAAAGAAAGGAAGAGCTAGAATATTTATTATAAGGGTATTGTGTTTTTAGTGTTCCTAGAAAATTCTTTCTCATAGCTAGAAGGAACTTGAGGAGATCAGTGATTGGTCCCTGCCATTTACCATGCTAACCATTGTTTGTCTGAATGTATAATATTACATGTCTTTCATAGTTATAGATCATATTCATGTTCCCATTTTAATGTTGCAGGTAAGAAAACCAAATGGAACATCTGAAGAGCTGCTATAGGCCAGGGACATTTTGGTAAAGATTTTAGTGAATAGGTTGCTGTCCATTGCAGCAATGCCAGGTACAAGAGTCACCCAAAAGTGTCTGTTGTGTTCAGAGCTAAGGCTTTGCATCTCCACAGCATTAAACCACTGCTTAACAAAGGTGATAAACTGCAGGTAAAATTCAAAACATGATTATTTTTTTAATACAGCATATGGATAAGATTTCTATAAATCCCATCCACTAGCAAAAAACTGCCAATGCTAAACTCTCTATAACAAGAGCAGAAATAGACCCCTGATGACCAGAGGCAAAAAGAAACACATAAGGTGATAGATTTTTATTCACTGAAGGTTCAGTCTAGGGGGAGCATGGATTTACAATAGGGGCTAGAGAGGTACCTAGCCAATCTCACCAGAATAATAATTGGGCAAGAGAGCAAACTTAAGAGAACATAATGGGGGTCATTTACTAAGGGACGAATATTTCCGATTTGTGCTGATTTTTCCTGAATTGCCATGGGGTTTTTGGCGCACACGTTCGGATTGTGGCACATTGGCGCCGGCATGCACGCAACAGAAATCGGGGGCGTGGCCGTAAAAAAACCGAAAGGATTCGGAAAAACCGCTGCATTAAAACAAAAAAAGTGTTGCTCGACGCGCTTACCTGCACCCAGGGTAGGACGGTGAACTCTGATGCAATCCGATGGTCTTCAGCGCAGCAGCGACACCTGGTGGACGTCTGAGGAACTGCCTAAGTGAATCCTGGCCGGACCCGAATCCACCGCAGAGAATGCGCGCCGCTGGATCGCGAATTGACCGGGTAAGTAAATCTGCCCCTTTGAGGCTAAAACATAGCAAGATTTTCCCTAGAATAATACCAGGCAATTTGGAACAGATTAGGCTGCTCAGACAGTAAGGATAACATCTGAGAAGGAAGTATCTTTGAGCTGCAGTCTACCTGATCCATCTTTTGAGCTTACATGGTTAATTTATAAATGTTTTGTTGTTCAGTCCATATAATGTTTATGAGTCCGAGTACCAGCCTTTTAATTGAAACATTAAATTGGTATTCTGGGAATATGAAAACCTGATACAAAAGCCCATAATGCTATGCATAAATGAATACAACAAAACAAAGTGTCATTGATGGAGATTAAATAGTTTTTGTAACTGCCAGCACTGCACATTACCTCAGCCTCAGTGAGATGGCACACTTTACCAATGAACCATACACCAGTGTGTGATAAATCCCCCTTCATATCAGTATGACCTGCCATGTGCTGATTGCCTCCATGTGCATCATCATCCAGTCCCCTCCACATAAAAAACATCTCTCCCCTCCAACTCCAGTGGCTCACTGTAATACTGTGTAAAAATTCCATATACTGCAATACAGTAGTATTGCAGTATATGGTAGGAATGGTCAGACCATCTGAAGCTGAAGTACCCTACAGGGTCTAAAAAATAGTAAAAAAATAAAAGCTAGAGCCCAAATGTCTGAAACACTACATTTACACCACATAAAAAATGTAATAAAGAGTGATCAAAAGATAACAAAGTCCTCAAAATGATATCAAAACGTCAGCTCATTTCACAAAAATGAAAAATGACACCTCACACAGCTCTGTAAACCAAAGTATGAAAGATGGCGAAACAATTTTTTTTTCGTATATATGTGTTTAATTTTTGAAAATGTATTAAAACACAATAAAACCTATATATTTTTGGTAACACTGTGATCGTACCGAAATAAAGAATAAAGCAGAGGTGTTATTTGGAGTGCAAGGTAAAAGTTGTTAAAACTAAGCTTACAAGAAATGGTTTTTTTTTTGCAAATTTCACCAAATTTGATATTTTTTCCCAGCTTCTCAGTACATGCCATGGAATCATATATAAAGTCATGGAGAATTAAAATTTGTTGAGCATAAAATAAGGCCTCACACAGCTCGGTACAACAAAAACAGAACCGTCAAAATGAAATAGTTTATGGATTTTTGAAGGTGTAGGCAAACAATGATCGACAAAAACCCCATCCTTAACCCCTAGGACGCAGCCATTTTACAGCTTAAGGCTCAGCCCCATTTTTTTGGATTCTGACTTGCGTCACTTTATATGGTTATAACTTTTGAACACTGTTACTTATCAAAGCGATTCTGAGATTGTTTTTTCCCCACATGTTGTACTTCATTTAAAATGTAAATGTTGGCTGATAAGTTTTGCGTTTATTTTCCAAAAAAAGAAAAAATGATGAATTTTTTGAAAAATCTCACCTTTTTGAAATTCAAAATCATTACATTTTCAGGTAGATAGATTTACCTAAATTCCACCAACAAGCAAAATTAAAACAAAAATTGACCTGCCCAACATACAGTGATACCTATAAGGCACTCCCTGAATCCTTCCAACAAAGTAACATGTGAATGCATCTCTCCTGTCCCCCCAGCCTCCTAACATGTAACCCAATATTGCCCATTCCTCAGCAAATTCAGTCCTGTTCTACCTCACACATGTCTGCTTCTGACCCATCCACATACTGCTCCAGCCCTGTCCTGCCTTGTCTGCTTCTGACCCATCCACATACTGCTCCAGCCCTGTCCTGCCTCACACACCTTCACTTCTGACTCATGCACACACTGCTCCAGTCCTGTTCTGCCTCATATACCTTCACTTCTGACTCATGCACACACTGCTCCAGCCCTGTCCTGCCTCACACACCTTCACTTCTGACTAGAAAATATGATAAATTTTTTGAAAAATTTGCCATTTTCGAAATTCTAAATCATTGCGTTTTCAGGCAGATAGATTTACCACCTAAATAACTTGCCGAATAACATTTTCCATTTGTCTACTTTACATTTTCATAATTTCTGAAATGTCTGGATAATTTATTTTGATGTCACGCGGCTTACAAATAGAATATCGCTTTTCCGGATTTTCAGAATTGACTATTTTGGGGATAAATACAGTTTTGAATGAAATTTTACATATTTAGCATCAAAACCCCCTATAAAATCTGCACCCCTCAAGCTATCAGAAACAGCTTTTACGAAGATTGTTAACCCCTTGAGATCTTCATAGTAATTGAATCAAAATGGAGGTGAAATTTAGAATGGTCATATTGTTCCCTTATACGTTCATTTAGCACTAAAATTTACACATTTCCAAAATATAAAAAGAGAAAACCCACCATGCACTTGCATAGGCTGGCACTATGCCAGTAAGATGACGTCACAGACGGCATCTTACTGGCAGTGCCTGCAGGCAGTGCTGGGGACCAGATCGGACCCCAGCACTTCCATAGCAGCGATCGTGGGGGAAAGACCCCGAGAGGCATGTTAGATGCCGCGGTCGTGCTGACCGTGGCATTTAACGGGTTACACACCCGCGATCGGAGCCCACTCCGACCGCGGGTGTTACACTGGGGTGCCGGCTATTAGTTACAGCCGGCACCCCGTGTTTCCCGATGTCGGTTCGGCTCTGATCCAGAGCCGAGCCGGCATAAGCGCCGTGGCGGATATATCCGCCACCGAGCGTGAAGGGGTTAAAGGGTTAAAAGGTTCTGTCTGGCATTTAGCTTGTATGCTGTCTTCCACAAACAGGGCCACTCTTGACTAAAGCTTGTGCTGGTATTATTATGCACCTGTAGAAATATAAGTGTAGCTAAGCTGCAATACCATAAATTACCTGTTTATGGAAGGAAGCAGACATGTTTTTAAATCCTAAACAACACCCTTAAATTCCACCAACAAGCAAAATTAAAACAAAAATTGACCTGCCCAA